>NC_069427.1:24555112-24560112 GCF_026875155.1 Cherax quadricarinatus | reverse complement strand
TAAAATGAAAACCAGCATGGGTTTCATGGGAAGGGCAAATCTTTATCCAAACCCCTGGAGTTTATGCAATGGAAACCCAAAGTAAGACACAGAGAGGAGGGGGTAATTGCGTTTTCCTAGACTGCAGGAAGGCCTTTGACACAGTTCCCCACAAGATTATTTGCAGAAGCTGGAGGATCAGGCGCACGTAAAAGGGAGGCACTGCAAGGGATAAGAAATACCTTGACGGAGGCAGCAACCGAGCCCAGGTACGTGAAAAAGTATTACATGGGTCGCCGTTTACGAGGGGGGTCCAAGGGTCATTTCTAGGACCGTGCTATTTTTATTATTGTAAACGACATGAGGGAAGAATAGACTCTGAAGTGTCCTGTTCGCAGATGACGTGAAGTTGATGAGAAAATTAAATCGACAGGATGGCAGGACTGCAAAAAAGACTGACAGGCTGGACATGTGGTCCAGCAACTGGCTTCTCGAATTCATTCCAGCCATGATAGTCTGAAGATTGGGAGGGGCAAAGAAACCGCAGACAGAGTATAGGGTAGGGTGACAAAGACTACAGACCTCACTCGGGAAAGACCTTGGGTGACCAAACCCCGGGAGCACATCACCGGAGGCACACATCACCAAATAACCGCTGCAGCTTACGGGGCCTGGCAAACCTGAAAAGCGTTCGCGATACCTTAATAAGGAATCGTCAAGACACTGTACACTGTTTTTTATGTTAGGCCCATACTGGAGTATGCAGCACCAGTCTGGAACCCCAACCTGGTCAAGCACGTCAAGAAGTTAGAGAAAGTACAAAGGTTTCCCACCAAGGCTAGTCCCAGAGCTCAAGGTAATGTCGTACGAGGAAAGGTTAAGGGAAATCGGACTGACGACACTGGAGGACAGAAGGGTCAGGGAGACATGATAACGACATACAAGATACTGCGGGAATAGACAAGGGGGCAGAGATAGGATGTTCCAGAGGGGACACAGGGACAAGGGGTCACAACGGGAAGCTGAAAAACTCAGACGAGTCACGGGGACGTTAGGAAGTATTTCTTCAGTCATAGAGTTGTCAGCAAGTGGAATAGCCTAGCAAGTGAAGTAGTGGAGGCAAAACCCCATACATAGTTTTAAGAAAGGTATGACAAAGCTCGGGAAGCAGAGAGAGAGAGAGGATCCAGTAGCGATCAGTGAAAAAGCGGGCCAGGAGCTGAGTCTCGACCCCTGCAACCACAATTAGGTGAGTACAATTAGGTGAGTACAGACAGACAGACAGACAACAGAACACACACACACACACACACACACACACCCCACACACACACACACACACACACACACTACCAACACACACAATACCACACACACTACCACACACACTACCACACACATACCACACACACTACCACACACACACACACACAAACACACACACACACACACACACACACACCACACACACACACCACACACACACCACACACCAACACACACAACACACACACACACACACACGTACTCATAAAAAAACAGGCCTAGTGTCTAATTCGACATGTCCTAGGACAAAATGGAACTAACACACACAAACACAACACACAACACACACACACACACACACACACACAACACACACACACACACACTCATACACAAACTCATACACACACACCACACACCATCCACACACTCTATTTCTTCTCGTTAATAATTACCCTATTCACTGTTTTTCTTTCACTGGTCAAAACAGATTGTTTCACTTTATCTTTCTTGGGTGACACCCCACACACAAAACAAAACACACACACACAAAACAACACCAAAACACACACACAACACACACACACACAAAACACACACACACATACACACACACACATACAGACATAAAACACATACACACACACACACACACACACACACACACCCCCACTGTAAGTAAGTGCTGGTAAGTCCCGGGAGGTTGGGGTCAGGTCAAAAGAAGGTTTTGGGCAGCCAAGGACCACTGAGACTTACATTACAACGCACAAGCCACCTACCTTTCGGTACATAATAACCCACACATAATTCCACACAAAATTACACACAAAAATTACACACAAAACACACACCCCACAACACACACCCCACACACACACAAAACACACACACACACACACACATATCCGAACACATTACACTTCCCCCCTCACCACCGACATCTCACTACTTTCCCTGATCCCTCCCCTCCCTCGATCACCCTCCTCTCCCCCGTTCACCCTAAACCCTCCCCACCCCTCCCCACTCCCTCCCACATAGCCAAGTTCCTCCACTACCCCCCCCCCACACTCTGACATACACACTACTAACCTAACATACAGAACTACATAGGTTTCCCACTCTGAGGCAATCAGGATAAACAAAAATGGGTTGCCAGAGAGCAACAACAAAAACCAAGGGCAGGAGGAGGAAACTGCAAAGGGAAAATTGGGCAGCAGAGCTCATAAAAAAGGATCATGAATGGGAAAAGAAACTAGAAGAACTTAGCATGAAATGGAAGAGAGGATAGATATGGAAAGCAGGAAGTGGGAGGTGCATGTCAAAGCAACAGAAGCTAGGATACAGAGTTTAGAAGGGGGAATTGAAAAAACTGAAACAGCCTAAAGAACTAAAGAACATTTGGGATTTACAACAGAGACTGCTACCTCAGCCACAAACAAGGGGACTGTAGGGAAAGAAGGGGGACAACTGCATGGAGAAGGCTCTATCAGAGGAGACTGTAGCAAATGAAAGAGCTAAGCTTTATGTGGAGGCCCTAACAGACAACAACAAAGCCCAAGGAAAGCCGAGAGGGAAAAAAAGACAGGCCACGAGCCCAAGTACATTAGCCAGTGAAACTGATGAAAGGAAAGCTGCAGTGGAGGAAACCAAATTAAATGAGGGATACACAGGGATATCAGTGGGAATGAAAGGGGGACGTCAGTCTTTGTGTATGGGCTCCAGGAAGTCGAAGGGGAAACATATGAAGCAAGAAAACAAGGGGAAAAAAGCAATTGAAAGCATCATGAAAGCAATAGGAGAAGACGATATGACCCAGCTGGAAAAATTTTTCGGAGAATAGGGGGTTTGTAAAAAAAAAAAACCCCGGGCCCGTGAGAGTGCCTTCAAGGCAGAAGCGACTCGGACCAGGATCCTGCAGGAGAAAGCACAATTAAGGGACATGACGGCATACAGGAAGGTGTACTCGACCGCGACAAAAACACAAGAAGAAAGGCAGAAACTGAGAGAGATGATACAAAGGCGAAAGGAGGAAAGAGAGGGGATGGAGAAGACAGACAGGAGATCCCCCGACCCAGGAAAAAGATCAAATACAGCCTCCCTCACAACTTCCAATAGAAGCCTCCCAACCAGGTCAACCCCGAGCAACCAAACACTCTAAATCAAAACACCCATGCCACATCACTACATCACTACATTACAAACTCCACCCCCACAGCAACAACCCATAGTTCCTTACCAGGTCTCCCACTTCCCCAACCCAATATACCTCCCAGACCACAGTCCCTTTGAAAAGAAGTTTTAAGGTGTGGGATACAAATGCAGATGGAATAACAAACAAGTATGAGGAGTGGGACAAAGAATCAAAAAGACATCCCCAGACATAATAGCACTCACAGAAACAAAACTCACCAGAATAATAACAGATCCAATCTTTCCATCCGGATATCAAATCCTCAGGAAAGACAGAGGGAGGAGAGGGGGAGGGGGAGTTGCACTGCTCATTAAAAACCAGTGGGGTTTTGAAAAATGGAAGGAATGGATGGGACGGGCGAAAGGGGCTACCTAGTAGGAACAATCCAGTCTGAGGGACATAAAAGGGGATAATTGCAGTAATGTACAACCCCCCACAGAACTGCAGGAGCCAAGAGAAGATACGATGAGAGCAACAGAGCAATGATCGACACACTAGCCGAGGTGGCCAGGAGAGCACACATGGGGGGAGCAAAGTTACTAGTTATGGGTGATTCAATCACAAGGAGATGACTGGGAAAACCTGGAGCCCCATGGGGGGCCCGAAACATGGAGAGCCAAGATATGGATGTGGTACTGGAAAACCTCATGCATCAACAAGTTACAGACACTACCAGAGAGAGAGGAGAGGATGAACCAGCAAGGTTGGAAACCTTGTATCACCCTGAGTAGTTCGGACATCGAGGGTATCATGTATGAAAGGCCCCTGGGGGCTAGTGATCATGTGGTTCTGTGCTTCGACAACATAGTTGAGCTCCAAGTGGAGAGAGTAGCAGGAATAGGGTGGGGAAAAAAAAAAACTACAAAAGGGGGAACTACTCAGGCATGAGGAACTTCCTTCAAGACATTCAGTGGGAGAGGGAACTGACAGGAAAACCAGTACAAGAAATGATGGACTATGTAGCAACAAAATGCAAGAAGGCAGAGGAGAGGTTTGTTCCCAAGGGAAACAGAATAATGGAAGAACAGAACGAGTCCTTGATTCACCCAAAGGTGTAGGAGGCAAAAAATAGGTGTACTAGAGAATGGAAAAGGTACAGAAGACAGAGAACTCAGGAAAATAAAGAAATCAGGCCCCAAGAGCCAGAAACGAATAATGCAAATAAGAAGGGGGGCTCAGAGACAATAAAGAAAATGACATGCATCAAAAGTAAAGTCTGGGCCCCAAGCTGTTGTACAGCCACTCAGGAGAAAACAACAGTCAAGGACCAGGGAATCAGACTGAGGAAGGGTGATGGGGAATTCACAAGAAACGACCGAGAGGTTTGTCAGGGGCTCAACACAAGATTTAAAGAGGGATTTACAGTGGAAACCAGTAGACTCCAAGAAATCAGAACAGGGGGGCACACCAGCAAGTGCTGGATGAGGGACATAAACCAAGGGGAGGTGAAGAAACTGCTTTTGCGAACTTGACACCTCAAAGGCGGTGGGACCAGAACAATATCTCTCCATGTCCTTAAAGAGGGAGCAGAAATATTGTGGAGCCATTAACAAAGATCTTCCAA
>NC_069427.1:24542612-24550112 GCF_026875155.1 Cherax quadricarinatus | reverse complement strand
AGCTGCGCTGAGATGTACAGATCTGAGCTGCGCTGCGGTCGCCTTCGAGTAAACACAGTAATGACTTGCTCACTTACAACTGTATCTTAAACCTCACATTTCCTTCAAGTTATATGATTTCTCAAGCTTGTCTGCCAGTAATGATGTTTGCTTGTATTTTACGCACATATAGAAAATTACAACACACACACACACACACACACACACACACACACTGCCTGACAACTCTTCAGGCATAGAGTTGTCAGGCAGTAGAATAGCCTAGTGACGTAGTGGAGGCGGGAACCATACATAGTTTTAAGACGAGGTTTGATAAAGCTCATGGAACAGGGAGAGAGAGGACCTAGTAGCAATCAGTGAAGAGGCGGGGCCAAGAGCTATGAATCGACCCCTGCAACCACAAATAGGTGAGTACACACACAGACACAAACACGCTTTCATATTACATATGGAAGCGTAAGAATGTGTGCATTTGAATAAGTACTTACAAATTTCTCAATCTTTACATTTACTTACAAATAATTTCTAGGGTGCGGCTCCCGAGGACATTTGCATCCTCGGCGCAACGTGCCGATACAGCTTAATATCCTCCTCTCTGAGCCTCGTAGGCTTACACCGAGAAATAGCTGGTGTAAGTATTACCTATACAATTTTCGGCTTTTTCTCTCTCATCTGCAAGACTTCCTTACTTTTTGTGTGTGAATGAAACAATGGTTATCCAAGGCTAACACTGAAGCCACTCGTGGCGAAATGTTTTCTTCAATAAATATCCTGATCTGATTTCAGGGAAACAATGATTGTATATTATCCTATCAGAACACTAGACCTGGAATCAAAGCAGATGCAGTCACCTGTATGTACTAAGGAATGAGGAGAAGGGTGACGGGTCTGCAATAGTGATACCTCCGTCCATTGGGAGGGGAAGTGCGTCTCCAAGTCCAGGATGAATATTAAGGGAGTGACGCCTCAAACTGCGACTCCAGTTAGTACCATCTTCAGCGAGTGGTGAAGGAGGTTCCTGCTCGTTCTCAGTTTACGTCTGAAACACTGACTAACTCGACGGACTAAAAGTAACCCAACAGTAGAGAAAATACGTTGGCCAATAAGATATTTTTTCTTAACAGCTCATAGCATCTCTCGGATAGACACTGACTTTAGAGCAATCCCAGGACATCCAAAATTTATTCCTGCCAAAGAATTCTTTACGAGGAAGGGGGTGCAGTGATCCCGTGGAAGAGATCTTCATGAAGAAATTGGAACAACCTTTTCCTTCCAAGGATTAAACTTGATTATCCTCTCTCCCTTCCTTTCCACGGGCGCCTTATGACTGCTTTTCCCTTAATATAATAATAATCATTCCAAAAGAAAGTGTCTGTATGATGACGTTATATATACACCCAGAACCATTACTCTGGCTAGCCGACCCTTCAGGAGAAGACTCGATGTTGGTAAAGGACTCTTAATTCAAGATATTAGAGCAGCCTTCTCCTCCCTCGGATCAAACATGATGTCCCAGGGCCGCATGTGACAAGGATGTAGCGGTTCCCCATGAATAATAACAATTTAGCATGCCGAAGACATGGATCACACGTGGGTTGAGATGAGGAGACTTCGGCGGCGGGGTCGACCGCTTGTCACCTAAAGAACTCCAGAGGATTTATGACTCAATATTTTCTGTTACAGGCCTCTTCTTAATGGGCATCTGAGGTCTGAGGCGGATTATAGGCCTAAAAACCAACCCTCGGCTCATTTCATCGTTATCAGTTATATTTTTTTCTGCACTTTCTCTGGATCGATGTAAGATATTTTCTGGAAAATGTGGGGCATTAATGACCAGGCTGACCGCCACACCAAAACGGAAACCAGTCCATACACAAAGAGAGGCAGTGACAGGAAGCAGAAGAGTCGCCGAAACAGAAACCAAACCTAAGACAGCGGAAGTGACAGGAAGCAGAAGAGTCACCAAATGAGGGAAAGGAGGAGGGTCTAAGAGGAGAGAAGAAGTGTCGTTCATCACCTTTATATCCCAGACAGCTATCTCATATGCAGGGGAGCCGCTCGCTACAACAGTTAATGACTTTCCACGAACGATAACTAAAGACAACATCGATCATACGAGGCCGCCACTGGCGTATACGCCTCCCCAGACTTACGCCGATCTACTTTTCGTCGTGATTTAACATCCAGGGGTGTGATAATTTACGTGTGGCCAAAACCCCTCTTTGACCAGCTACTTTCATGTCTTGCCTTCCTCTCTCTCTCCCCATCCCCTACTATACCCCGCCCCTACTCCCAACCCATGTCCCCATTACATACTTTTTTATTCAGCTCTTCTACCGATGTTTACACTTACTTGCATGTACTTACCTGATATTAATAAAGCTGAAGTCTGTATTAATATATAGACAGAAATATGACTATATAAAATATTCATAAATCAAATGCACAGTCTGTTCTAATAATCGTTATTATTATTATTATTATTATTATTATTATTATTATTATTATTATTATTATTATTTTATCCATATATTTATTTTCAATAAATATTTTTACGATTATCATTATTATAGTTATTTTTTAGGAATTTATTTTTATAGCTCTTGTGATTGTTACTTTTGCTATTTTTTTTATCGTAATTAACATTAATATAAATATTATCTTCATTATTGCAAGACGAATAATTCTTTTCTTAATCTCTCTTTGACAGATTTACACGTATATTCACATATACATACATATACATCTATACATCAAGGGGGAGTTAAGAAACATAACCAGGAGCAGACTTGGAGTAATTACATTCATTACTGTCAATTGCAATTACAATTTCATTCACTCTTCCAAATTTTCTGTTAAAATTACACTTAGTTGATCAGAAAAATAACAAATTACAATTAACCTTTTGAATTATTTTCTTCATCTCAAATTTTGCTAATGTTGGAATCACCTTTTTTTTTAATGCAGGAAATAATAACAAGCATTTACCTCGTATTTTTGTATTCTGATATATTTGATTAATGCTTAAGAATACCGTAGTTACATTTACAGTCAGAGCCAAAGACCTATAAAATTATATTCATAATGTTTATTTACACTAAAGCAGATCCAGGAATATTACAGTTACCTAAATAAGTTTCGTGTAACATATGTTCTTTCCAGTGTTAGATCTCAGAGACAGTGTTTAATACATTGTTCTCATTCACTACAATTTAATACATAAATCACCCACACATAGGAGAAAGGAGCTTACGATGAGGTTTCGGTCCGACTTGTAAATGGTCCAAGTCCGTCCGATACGTCGTCGTAAGCTTCTTTCTCCTATCTGCGAGTTATTTGTGTATTCTTCCAGTCACGGTATTGTGCCTTTGTGTTCGCTACATTTTCAGTCAGGAAACTGAGCTTAGAAACTCAACAAAATGAGAAGAAATGTTGCAGTGAATGGTTGTATAAAGTTGTAAATGACTTACTTCACAACGTGTAAAATAATGAAAATAGTTTTGACTCTAGTAGTGCACAACAACTTAGCCGATCAAAGTACCCCAGTTTTATGATGTAATTTAAACATCTATAAACTTGACAATAGTCAGTTACAATTACTTTTACTTTTAAAGCAAAAAGTTCAATTACAAATGAAATTACTAAAGAAAATGTAATGAATTACATTCTTTTTCAGGTACGAATACAGTTGCTCCAAGCCTGACCAGCGGCAGTGATTCGACCCCTGCAACCACAAACTAGTATGCAGAGAAACAACCGGCTCACAACCGAATGTGTCTAAGCCCGAATCAGGGGCAGGCAAGCAGGCACCTATTTACAAGAACTCCAGGCACCTGTTGCTCCTGTTCGCCTACCAGTAAACAAGTACCTGTGTGTCAGTTGACTCCTGTTGGTCGCGTCATGAGACGGATAATAGTTGTTAGAACAATGTAGACGGAATTACCAATAAACAATTTGAAATAGCCAGTTGTCCAAGTAAACAGAATAATTACAAATTATATAATTGGAAAATTGGCAGTCAGGGAATAGGTTTCACAAGCTTGTGTGTGCAGATAGTTGTGGGTAAGCGAGTGGGTTGATTGCGGACCATGCTACCCCACTCTGAAGGGGTCAGCGAGAGGGGGCGATGCCGGCCAGCCCACCCCACTCAGAAGGGGTTAAAAGGCTCCCACTAGCCAGTTTTATTAGGGGTGTTAAACACAGCCAAACGATACATTGCATTGCTTTAGCTGGGAGGGGTTTAACTGACGTGGGTTAGCTGACGTTGGTTTAACTGACGTGGGTTTACTCGACATTGCTATATCATAATTATTCGACTTGGGTTAAAGTGACGTAACTTTAAAAGACGAAAGTTAATGGAACGTAATTATTTGGTAAGAGAATTTTACAATTTTTTTAATTGTACGGAACGACTTAATTGTCGGGGACAATTTTACATTACAGATAATGTATTATAGATCGCATACATTTAGATGTATTACTGGTTGTTGTCCCTATTTATTATAAGTACTATATGTTAATTTTGTCAACTCCAGTTGACAAAATTAAAGGAACACACACACACACAAAAAAAAAAAAATTACCTTATCAAGCAGAATTATCTTTCACGTTTTTCACTGCGTCAACATAAAGGAAATAGACAAAAGTAATCAAAGGAAATTACTTCTAATTCACGATGATTATAACTTTGAGCTATGGTATATGTTTTTAATTATTTAAGAGGAGGTAATCGAGACTGTTTTACGTAGGAAAATAAAGACTTGATATAATGAACACAGGAGAAGAAATATTAAAATTTTGGGATTTTTTTGGGGGGGAGGGGGGTGAAATTAGCAAATAGTTCTGAAAATATTTCGGCATGCGAGATTTAAAATTTTAAAGGAAGAGGAACGATTATTATTATTATTATTATTATATATATATATATATATATTATATATATATATATATATATATATATATATATATATATATATATGCAATAAGATCAAAGTAAACAGGTGATCTTAAAATATGCAAAACAACCACTGTGAAAGAGTAGTGAAATTCTAAGCGCTTTCGTGACTACTCACATTGTCAATGTGAGTAGTCACGAAAGCGCTTAGAATTTCACTACTCTTTCACAGTGGTTGTTTTGCATATTTTAAGATCACCTGTTTACTTTGATCTTATTGCATATATATATATATTTTACATATATATATATATATATATATATATAATATATATATATATATATATTATATATATATATATATATTTATTATCACACTGGCCGATTCCCACCAAGGCAGGGTGGCCCGAAAAAGAAAAACTTTCACCATCATTCACTCCATCACTGTCTTGCCAGAAGGGTGCTTTACACTACAGTTTTTAAACTGCAACATTAACACCCCTCCTTCAGAGTGCAGGCACTGCACTTCCCATCTCCAGGACTCAAGTCCGGCCTGCCGGTTTCCCTGAACCCCTTCATAAATGTTACTTTGCTCACACTCCAACAGCACGTCAAGTATTAAAAACCATTTGTCTCCATTCACTCCTATCAACACGCTCACGCATGCCTGCTGGAAGTCCAAGCCCCTCGCACACAAAACCTCCTTTACCCCCTCTCTCCAACCTTTCCTAGGCCGACCCCTACCCCGCCTTCCTTCCACTACAGACTGATACACTCTTGAAGTCATTCTGTTTCGCTCCAGTCTCTCTACATGTTCGAACCACCTCAACAACCCTTCCTCAGCCCTCTGGACAACAGTTTTGGTAATCCCGCACCTCCTCCTAACTTCCAAACTACGAATTCTCTGCATTATATTAAACACCACACATTGCCCTCAGACATGACATCTCCACTGCCTCCAGCCTTCTCCTCGCTGCAACATTCATCACCCATGCTTCACACCCATATAAGAGCGTTGGTAAAACTATACTCTCATACATTCCCCTCTTTGCCTCCAAGGACAAAGTTCTTTGTCTCCACAGACTCCTAAGTGCACCACTCACTCTTTTCCCCTCATCAATTCTATGATTCACCTCATCTTTCATAGACCCATCCGCTGACACGTCCACTCCCAAATATCTGAATACATTCACCTCCTCCATACTCTCTCCCTCCAGTCTGATATTCAATCTCTCATCACCTAATCTTTTTGTTATCCTCATAACCTTACTCTTTCCTGTATTCACCTTTAATTTTCTTCTTTTGCACACCCTACCATATAATATATATATATATATATATATATATATATATATATATATATATATATATATATATATATATATATATATATATATATATATATATGCAAAACAACCACTCTGAAAGAATAGAGAAATTCCAAGCGCTTTCGTGACTACTCACATTATCAAGGAACTATGAAAGCAAAGCATCCAAGGAAGCTATATAAGGGGTCTGGCCAGCACCTCACCGTTAACAGCAATTTCAATAAAACAATAAAACTTCTACTGAAAGGCAAAGATGAATTAGTCAAACAATTTACTTCCACTAATCCATCTTTGCCTTACATGTATGGACTAATAAAAACACACAAACCAGGGAATCCAGTCAGACCAATTATTAGCTCCATAGGGTCAGTTTCATATAAATTATCCAAATTGCTTGTTGATATTTTGAGCCCTATTGTTGGCAAAATTTCTAACTTTAATGTTAAAAACAACATAGACTTGGTTGATAAATTAAGCTCCTTGAATGACTTAAATGATTTTAACATGGTTAGTTTTGATGTTACTTCCTTGTTTACGAAAGTTCCTGTTGATGATTTATTAAGTTTCTTATCTGAAGAACTCGTTAACTATGATTTACCATTGCCAGTTCCTACTATCATTAAACTTATTAAACTTTGCATTGTTGATGCAAAATTTGTATTTAATGATAAGTTTTACACTCAGAAGTTTGGTATGGCAATGGGAAATCCTCTTTCACCTGTTCTTAGTAACCTATACATGGAATTTTTTGAAACAAGATTGCTTAACATAATCCTCCCTAATAGAGCTAAATGGTTCAGATATGTTGATGATATTTTGTGTCTTATGCCCAAAAATGTAGATATACACCATTTCCTTGGAAAATTAAATAGCTTAGCCCATTCTAATAAACTTTCCTGTTGAGTTTGAAGAAAATAACTCATTGCCTTTTCTAGATGTTTTAATTATTAAGGGTAATAATGAATTCAAATTTAAAATTTACAGAAAACCTACAAATAACTGTTCCTATGTCCACTATTATTCCTCGCATCAAGATAGAGTCAAACTGTCTGTTTTCTCATCAATGTTTTTGAGAGCTTTACGAATTTGTAGTCCTGAGTTCATATATGAGGAAATATCCAAAATTTATGAAATAGGTAATGATTTAAAATACCCAAGAAATGTAATTGATAAATCTTTTAAAGTTGCTAGAAATACTTTTTACAATCCAAAAAGGGACAACCAGCCTTATTCAACTAAAAATATGTTGGTTCTCCCTTACCATGAAAACTTGGTTGA
>NC_069427.1:24535112-24537612 GCF_026875155.1 Cherax quadricarinatus | reverse complement strand
GTGTGTGTGTGTGTGTGTGTACTCACCTAGTTGTACTCACCTAGTTGAGGTTGCGGGGGCGAGTCCGAGCTCCTGGCCCCGCCTCTTCACTGATCGCTACTAGGTCACTCTCCCTGAACCGTGAGCTTTATCATACCTCTGCTTAAAGCTATGTATGGATCCTGCCTCCACTACATCGCTTCCCAAACTATTCCACTTACTGACTACTCTGTGGCTGAAGAAATACTTCCTAACATCCCTGTGATTCATCTGTGTCTTCAACTTCCAACTGTGTCCCCTTGTTACTGTGTCCAATCTCTGGAACATCCTGTCTTTGTCCACCTTGTCAATTCCTTTCAGTATTTTATATGTCGTTATCATGTCCCCCCTATCTATCCTGTCCTCCAGTGTCGTCAGGTTGATTTCCCTTAACCTCTCCTCGTAGGACATACCTCTTAGCTCTGGGACTAGTCTTGTTGCAAACCTTTGCACTTTCTCTAGTTTCTTTACGTGCTTGGCTAGGTGTGGGTTCCAAACTGGTGCCGCATACTCCAATATGGGCCTAACGTACACGGTGTACAGGGTCCTGAACGATTCCTTATTAAGATGTCGGAATGCTGTTCTGAGGTTTGCTAGGCGCTCATATGCTGCAGCAGTTATTTGGTTGATGTGCGCTTCAGGAGATGTGCCTGGTGTTATACTCACCCCAAGATCTTTTTCCTTGAGTGAGGTTTGTAGTCTCTGGCCCCCTAGACTGTACTTCGTCTGCGGTCTTCTTTGCCCTTCCCCAATCTTCATGACTTTGCACTTGGTGGGATTGAACTCCAGGAGCCAATTGCTGGACCAGGTCTGCAGCCTGTCCAGATCCCTTTGTAGTTCTGCCTGGTCTTCGATCGAGTGAATTCTTCTCATCAACTTCACGTCATCTGCAAACAGGGACACCTCAGAGTCTATTCCTTCAGTCATGTCGTTCACAAATACCAGAAACAGCACTGGTCCTAGGACTGACCCCTGTGGAACCCCGCTGGTCACAGGTGCCCACTCTGACACCTCGCCACGTACCATGACTCGCTGCTGTCTTCCTGACAATATTCCCTGATCCATTGTAGTTCCTTCCCTGTTATCCCTGCTTGGTCCTCCAGTTTTTGCACCAATCTCTTGTGTGGAATTGTGTCAAACGCCTTCTTGCAGTCCAAGAATATGCAATCCACCCAACCCTCTCTCTCTTGTCTTACTGCTGTCACCATGTCATAGAACTCCAGTAGGTTTGTGACACAGGATTTCCCGTCCCTGAAACCATGTTGGCTGCTGTTGATGAGATCATTCGTTTCTAGGTGTTCCACCACTCTTCTCCTGATAATCTTCTCCATGATTTTGCATACTATACATGTCAGTGACACTGGTCTGTAGTTTAATGCTTCATGTCTGTCTCCTTTTTTAAAGATTGGGACTACATTTGCTGTCTTCCATGCCTCAGGCAATCTCCCTGTTTCGATAGATGTATTGAATATTGTTGTTAGGGGTACACATAGCGCCTCTGCTCCCTCTCTCAAAACCCATGGGGAGATGTTATCTGGCCCCATTGCCTTTGAGGTATCTAGCTCACTCAGAGGCCTCTTCACTTCTTCCTCGGTTGTGTGCACTGTGTCCAGCACATGGTGGTGTGCCTCACCTCTCCGTCTTTCTGGAGCCCCTTCTGTCTCCTCTGTGAACACTTCTTTGAATCTCTTGTTGTGTGTGTGTGTGTGTGTGTGTGTGTGTGTGTGTGTGTGTGTGTGTGTGTGTGTGTGTGTGTGTGTGTGTGTGTGTGTGTGTGCGTGTGTGTGTGTGGAGTAGTGGGTGCACGCACAACATTGGCGTAATAAAACATGTTAAAAAAGAATAGTTACATATTTAAGTTTCATTGCCACATGATGTGGTATTGACACAGGCGGCATGCCAGCTTAACACGCTTACTTGCATGCTTGCTTACTTATTTACTTAACACACTTTAAGCACGCTTATCATTTTCAACTACTCGCTAGCATACATATTTAGGGTTAACACTTTGCACTGTATAATATATATATATATATATATATATATATATATATATATATATATATATATATATATAATATATATATATATATATATATATATATATATGCAATAAGATCACAGTAAACAGGTGATTTTAAAATATGCAAAGCAACCACTGTGAAAGAGTAGTGAAATTCCAAGCGCTTTCGTGACTACTCACATTGTCAAGGAACTGACAATGTGAGTAGTCACGAAAGCGCTTGGAATTTCACTACTCTTTCACAGTGGTTGCTTTGCATATTTTAAAATCACCTGTTTACTGTGATCTTATTGCAATATATATATAATATATATATATATATATATATATATATATATATATATATAATATAATTAAAAACACATAAACACAAACTACACACACACACATACACACACACATACACACACACACACACCCATACACACATACACACACACACACACACACACACGCACA
>NC_069427.1:24517612-24530112 GCF_026875155.1 Cherax quadricarinatus | reverse complement strand
TATGGGTTAGTCTGAAAAATTTGACGACCAAACAAATATCAAGAAGTCACAGAACGGGTTGGGCAGGAGAGTCCCAAAAATCCCTCAATTTGCTAACTACTGGACGAGATTCTAATGGGTTCGATCCCCACCCGTTCTGGGATTGGTTTACAACTGTGTTATTACAATTTCGCGAGTCATAATATCAGGAAATGTGCAATTAAAGAGAACCTAAAGAAAATAGGACCCATGTGTTCCTCAGATAGTGGCATCGTTATACAAGCAGCAGCAGCATCACTGGTTTGAGGTGGTCATTGGAACTAAGGACAGAGAGGCACTGTATGAAGATTGTATATGAATTATCTAACATGATAGTGGAAAAAAACTAAACTCCGAAGTAGACTTAGTTCTCAACCTGGCTCCTGAACACTTTGGTGTAGATTGCTCTTTTGAGCTTCGTTATATCTACTGTAACGTGATTTGCTTTTAATCGTGTCATTTCGTAAGACATAATATTTGTTCATTGCTTTCACACTGAAGAAATTCTTCCTTGTGGTTTCCTTTTCACATCTGAACTAATTGCCAGCTGTGTTATACCATTTTGATTTCTCCCATCTCAAACTGTCTATTACTAACAAATGTCTCCAATGACGCTTACAAATCATGATGTCTCCTCTAGCTTGCCAGTCTTTATTAACATACGATCTAGCTTTCTTAACACAGAATACTCAACCTTCACAGTTTTGCGACCAGTTATGTAGGGAACCCCTTAAGTTTCTCATGTTTTATGAGATGATGGTTCCGTGCTGCCTCAGCGAACTAGAGTACTAATCTTTTGTATGCCATGTAAATTGATTTGAATGTTTCCTTCTGTATCCTGAAGCCTATTATTAATATGATGATTATTATTAAGTTTTAGCCCTGTATATGCCGCAAATGTCTTTCAATATGTGAACATTTTCTGTTCTATAATATGAAAACCTAATTTTCTAACCTTACTAGGAATTTGCTTAACTGTAAAGTTAGGTAAACAAAGATTTTTCTTGTGAAGTGAATTGAAATCTAAGGAACTAATGGATAAACAATCATTCGCTTCTCAAAGTGCATTCATGAACAAATCTCCTAGTACTCCCATTCATCAGCCTCAGGCTAAACATACCGTGGCTCTTTAACAGGCTCAAGGAAGACTTACTATGAGCTAATGGACCACCTGGGAAATACCTCAGCCCCCTGTTCTTTACTTATATCTTTTATTAAGAATTACTGTATCCTCTGTCTTTTATTAACGTGAGGTCATCAAGTAACACCTGTGAAGACCATGAATTAAAACAAATATATTAACGAACGAACAGATTAATGCTCTAGGTGACAAAGTGGATTCATTAATACTGATAACAATGTTTTATGTGATACATCAGACTTACTGGCACGCACACCAATGTTTCATGTGATACATGGAGTTATTAACACTCGGAACAATGTTTTATGTGACAAAGTTGACTTACAAATATACAAATAAGTGTTTTACAAGAAATTATCTGTTTATTACGGTTTTTTTCTGAAACACTGACATTAGATCGTCATGTTTATCCATTTGTTTATCTACCATTTTAAGTTTCTATCAAATCAATATCTATCCCCTATTCTACGTATAATGAAAATAACCCTAGCACCTGTAAAATTAATAATTTACAACCTAATCATGCAGAATATGATGAACTGAAATCTGAAGCCAAAACAGGAATACGTAAGCTTCCATAAAAGGCAAACAACAAATTGCTTGGATTTATATCAAGAAGTATAAACAACAGGAGTCTACAGATTATTATATAGATCTACACAGCTCAAGAACTGCACCTCGGTAAGATGCAGTTCATTGGAACTGCATCTTACCGAGGTGCTGGAACACACAAGGAACATACATTCCTTATCCAGAGGATTATGTCATTCATAGCCATTAACCTGCTCTCTCTTCGCTGACGAAGTATGAGAAGAAACACAATTTAATTAAACAAATGGAGATAAATAAAATACTGAAGATATCTAACGAAGAACAAACTCAAAACGATGGGTTCATGTTGAATAAATTCAGATTTGGAAAGCCTATAGGAAAGTACTGATTTGGAAAAAGAGCAGTAGACAAGTGGGAGAATCTGCCAAGAAGAGTGATTGAAGCTAACATCTGGGGCAACTTCAAAAATAAGTTGACTAAATATAAATAAGAAGGGTTGAGTTTGATGAGGACTTGCCAGAAGGTCTCTGCTGTTGTTCCTTAATTTTTTTGTTCTTTTTATTCTTGTGTGGAGAAGAAAAGAAGTCAAAATTTTGTGGAAGAAGTGTAAAACGAGAGAAGATAAATGAATGGATGAGATATTATCTACCAATTTTATTGACATTCCTTCTGAAGAAAATTGATGCAAGGCATAGAAAGCAAATGGGCCTTTCAGATATGGGTGAAAGTCGTGAGATATAAGAAACAGAGAAAGAGCTGGTAGAGGTGGAGAAGCAAATCTGGGTTGTTAAATGTACACAATGATGTGGACGTGAAGATTTCATGCAGGGAACAGTGATGAATGGGATTAAGATGTAAGAGCCAGAAGTAAATATGAAGAAAACGAGTAAATCAGTAAACAAGTTAGAAAAGGGAAAAGCTTCGAGGGTGGATAGGATTCAGAATGAGATTCTCAAAGCAAGCTAAGAAATAGCAATGGAACTGATGGTGCATTATGTGTGAAATGACGTAATAAATGCTGTTAAAAAATACATAGTTCCTTTGAATAAACAAGAAGGAGACATGAGTATGAAACTGATATGGAAGTCAGTCTGTTGAGAGTCCTGAACAAAGTGTATGATGGAACTGCTCTCGAAAACTACGAGAAAGATAAGAAAGGTGGATTGAAGAGGAAAAAGGTCAATTTAGGAAGAGAACATGTATGTTGCTAGTCCTATGATTAGCAACATGCTTAAAACTACATCAAAGATGTTCTCGGAGATGTAATGAAGGACTCATCAGGGTAGATAATGCTCTGAGATACTGAAACAATGGTGAACTGACACAAATCCAGTTATAAGAAGCTTTTATTAAAGAGGTTTCGCCCATACACAAGGCTTTCTCAAGTCACGAAAACAGATTATCTGTTTGAGATTTGAAAAAGCTTCCGCCCCCAACACACACCACAGACATCATAGCATTCACAAAGACAACATAAGCAATTTTCCCAGCTGGAAATCAAACTATAATAAAGTATAGAGTAAAGAGGAGTGGGAGCTGCACCACTAATCAGAAATAAATGAAGTTTTGAGCAGATGAAAGGGATGAACATAGAGGAATCAAATGACTACAAGGTAGAATGCTTAAGATTATGTGACAGAAGGTGGTGATAACACTGATGTACAATCCATCACTAAACAACAGGAGCCCAAGAAAGGAGAAATTTATAGCCAGAAGCAGACGAAGTAATGGTCAGATCAGCGTGACCCCAATGGTATCCCCAAAGGTGCAGAAAGGCGAAAGCTACAAGTATAAGAGCCAGGAAAAAAATAAACAAAGCAAGGAACAAGAAAACGGAGGAATACGAAGGAGAGCCTGAAACAGAAATACAAGGGTAAGAAAAGAAGCCGAGCTACAGTTTGAGAATGACATAGCAGCAGAAGGTAAGTCTGAACCAAAACTGCTTTGCGGTCACATTACATAACGGCTGCAGAATACCAGGTAAGAAGACAAAGTAGAAGGACGAGAACTCAGGAGAAACGACAAGGAAGTCTATGAGAAGAAGTTAATAAATTATTTTAAAAGGTATCCTCAGTGGAAACTAGGGCAACACCAGAAGTGAAAGAGTTAGTGTATATCACTGGGTACTACATATACCCACAACAGGGCAGGTGATGTGGTGATGGAAAACAAAACTTTTGACTGAGCTAGATACATCAAGAAGCAACGAGACCTGACAAAATGTTACCATAGATTCTGCAGGAGGGAACAGAAGCAGTGTCTGAGCATTTAGTTAAAATCTGCATCAAATCAATGAACGCGGGATAACTGCCAGAAGACAGCTAATGAAATTCCAATATTTATGAAATGAAACAGACAAGAGGCGTTAAACTACAGACCAGCATCAATGACATACATAGTAAGGTAATGAAGAAGATACAATCGGAGAGTGAGAGAGCACTTGGAGAGAAATGGTCCCTTTAAAAATAACAATCACGGGAATATATACTAAATCTCGGATTACTAACATCCTAGAGCTCTTTGACAAAATAAAACAAGTGATTCAAGAGACAAGAATGGGAGGACTGCATATTCCTGAACTGCATGAAGGTAGTTGATTCTGTACCTCAGAAGAGAAAAGTGTAAAGCCTTGAGGGGCAGGCAAGAATAACAAGGAATGCGCTAGGTAGATGAAAAATTTCTTTATGGTACTTTTAACAAAGTGACTGTCTGAAAAGAGATGTCAAAATGTGAATGTATTAAGACTCCCTCACACTGTTTCTCCTATATGTGAATTACATACCATAGGAAATAGACTTGGGTGAATCCCTGTTTGATATAATGTACAATAAATGAGAAGACTAAAAAAACAGTGTGGATAAAGGGAGGATGCAATTGGACCTGGATAAACTTCAGATTTGGACGGACAGGTGGCTAATGAAAGGAAGGGATAAGACGATCGGAAACCTAATATAGGCTCTGGGTACAGAGACTGCAAGGAGTGAACATAGTGCTGGGCATATCGCCAGATGTACACATCAACAGAATAACCTCGGAGGTAAGTGGTGGTTTAGCAAAACTAGAACTAGCTTTTAGGAATCTCAAGAATTGTTCATGACTCTTCCTATAATACATGTCAGGGCCATCTTGGAATATGCAGCACTAGCAGTGAACCCTCACCTGATAAAACAAGTTAAGAAATTAAAGAAAGTGCAGAGGTATTCAGTGAGACTAGTCCCAGAGATAAAAGAAATGAGCTACTAGGAGAGGCTAACAGAATTATACCAGACGACGTTAGAAGACAGAAGAATCCAGGGAAACGTGAAAACGATATACAAAATACTCAGATTCCTTGATAGGATGAACTTGGATAGACTGCTCGTAAAGTTAGAAGTTGGTACACGAGAACAAATAAGAAAGCTAAAAGACACTCGAGTCACAGGAATGTCAGGAATAATGTCTTCGAATTGATAACAGACAGAGAACAGTATAATCCCAACGAAGGAACAGTGGAGACAGGTTCCACACACAGTTTAGAGTATGACAGGACCCACAAGGAAACGAGAGAGTTAACCCAGTATGTGGCAGTTTAACTCAAAGGGTCAGGAGCTGAGACTCGACCCCATCAACCACAAATGAACATAAATATGTGAGTAGATTACCATACCCAAGCGCACACACGCATACGCGCGCGCACACGCACACGCACACGCATACACACACACACACACACACACGTGCTCGTGTGCACGAGAAACACCACCACAACCACCATCACAAACCACATACTGGTACCTAAACGACAAGCTTCTGTTTGAGGTTGCGTCAGTGGACAAAAACGCCACACCTTTACCCAAAGATGACTGGGAAGAGATGTGGTGAGACCTGCTGGTGTTGAAGTGGCTGTTAATGGTAGTGGTTGTGGTGATGGTGGTGGTGTATTAATGCTAATAGTAGTAGCAGTAGTAGCAGCAGCAGCAGAAGCAGAGGTGCTGCAGTAATGGTATTAGTGATTCTAGTGGTAGTGGCGGTATTTCTGATAATTGTGGTACTGGTATTAGTGGTAGCACTAGTGGCAGTTGTCACCGATGGTAGTGATAGGTTATGATAATGATAATGATCATGATCATGATGATTTTATTCAGATTAACACAGAGATAATTCAGGATAATCCAATAACGCAAGATTTTTGGGTCACTTTCACTGTTTCTCTGATCCTATTTCTCGAGATGCCGCCTACAACAGTCGCCTAACATCCAGGTACCTACTTACTGTTAGGTGAGCAGAGGCAACAGGTGTAAAGAAATGGGTCTAACGTTTCCACTTGTACTGGGATCGATAGTGGTAGTCGTATTGATGGTGGTAGTGGTATAAATGGTGGTGGTAACATTAATGGTCGTAGTTGTATTGGTAGGGGTAGAGGTGGTAGTGGTGGTATTAATGGGGCATTGTTAATGGTAGTGGTAGTGACTTTGGTGGCTATAATGGTATTGATTCTGGTATTGATGGTGGTGACATTCATTTTGATGGTGGTATTGGCCGTGGTAGGGGTGTTGGTGGCAGAAGTATAGGTGATGGTAGAGGTACTGTTGGTGGTAGTAGTGGTTTTGGTGGTGGTTGAGGCAGTGGTGGTGGTGGTGGTGGTAGTACTTGTGTTGGTTGTGGTAGTAGTAGTGGTGGTATTGGTGATGGCTGTGTTCTTGGCTGTTATACTGGTGTTGAAGGTGATAGTTATGGTAATGGAAGTGGACAGTAATGTTGGTAATTATAGTATTTGTGGTGTTAATAATGGCGATGGTGATAGTAGTAGATAAATAAACTATAAAATTACGTGGGAAGAGAATGAATTAGAGTGAAGACATAATGAGTAAATGACAATAAAATATAAACATAATAGATGAGATGGAAGAAGATTTCACGGATCAAGCAATACTTAACGAACAGACGACAGAGGTAAAAGCAGACGTTTCAGGATGGTAAAGAATATAAGTGAGGTTCCCCAAGTATCAGTACTAAGACCATTACTATTCTTAATATATGTTAATGACCCACCGGAGAGGAGTGAATAAATTATCAGTGACGAAAACCCTAATGAGAAGAATATAAACAGAAGAAGGTACAGACAGGCTACAGAAAGGCTTAAACAAGCTGAAGGAGGGGTGAAATAAATGATTATTGGAGTTAAACCCCTTTAAGCACAAGGTCATGAAATTTAGGACCGGAAATAGAATACCAGGGATAGAATACAGTTTAAGAAGTGAGAAACTTTATGTAACACTCGATGAGAAAGATCATGAATTGATCATACCAACACATCACCAGAATTGCATAACATCTCTAATATATTTGATGTGAGCAAATCTCAGAACTGCTTTCGGGGAAAAAATTCGTCAGTAATCTTTAAGGACTCGTTACAATACCCACGTGAGGCCGATCATTGACCAGCATCAGCACAGTCAGGTATATATAACTCAAAAAATTCAGAGGCTTGCAATAAGACTAGTTTCTGAGGGGATTGTGGTTTGAGGAAACACCAAGGAATGGAATCTGACAAATACAGAAGACAGGACTGGGGGAGACACAATTACGACATACATGATAATCTGAATTTGACAAATAGGGACCAACTTTGTGATAGACAAAAGTTAAAAGCACACATGAGCCACAGGGATGTTAGGGAATACTTTTTCAGTTACACGGACTTAATAAGACGGAAAGAGCTAGAGACAAACTCAGTTTACATTTTCAAGAATAGGTATGATAAGACTAACGTAACCAGTGACCAATAAAGTCATCTATTTTAGTTTAAAAGGCGAAGCCAAGAACGGAGATTCGACTCCGGTAAAAAAAAAATCGTGCGAGTAAACACGCACACACACACACACGCACACACACACACACGCACACACACACGCACACACACACACACACACACACACACACACACACACTCGTACGTTTAGTGTATAGTTCTATAGGGTTTGCACTATTCAGGAAAAACGTACATGCGTGTGTGTGTGTGTGTGTGTGTGTGTGTTTCTCTGTTTGTGTCTGTCCGACTAACTAGGCAAGTTTTGGTTGGACTAACATAACTGTGAGGCTTCTGATGAGGCGATAGGTTTCAATACATAAAAGGAATCCGTGTTCGGGTAAGTGAATGCTCGTTTGTCCTCAGGAAACACCAGTAAGGGAATGGTCATAAGAGTGGGTTAGTTTGTGGTAAGTTCACAGGAATCACCTTTTGTGTGTGTATGTAAGGTGGTGGGAGTCTGTCAATTTCCAAGCTTTTTTTCTTTATCTTGATTCATTCCAAAGGAAAATTAAGCGACAATTTTAAAGCTATATTTTCTCGTCATGAGTTGTCGTTTGGTGTTGCTACGACATAAGATCACAGCCCTGTGTGGATGCCGGCCAAAACTTTTGTTGGGATAGTTGCCAGACCGTGTATTCTATTCTCAGGTTCCGACCTCTTACTATCTTCGGTCAATGAAGAGAGCGAGACAGTAGAAGGGGAAAGAAAAGTTTCGCAGTTAAGCGGGAAAGTTTTACCTGATGGGAGGCTTTCGTCGAGTGTTTCAATTCATGAAATCAGTGCCAGTGTTGTGGAAAGAGGTTTGAGGAACCGTAAAAAGCCAGCATGATAGGTAAAATTCCTCCTTCAACATATTTTCACTCCCCCAGCTGTAGGCTCTGTTCGGAGGCTCCGTGTGGATTCGTCTTGGGCTTTGAATTTCCCAGCATTCACTGAAGCTACAAACTTGATGATATAACATCTAAGATTACTAGAAATTGTATGCACGACTGATATATTTAACTCGACACCAGTTTCTAATAAAGCGGTGGTATGTGTGTTTTCCAACCAGACGTTTTGATAAATGATGTTTCAACCGAAAATCACATTGTAACAGTCTTCGGGGGCCGGCCTGACCAGCCAGGCAGAAACGTCAATATTTTCGGCGTAGTGTTATTTCCTTTTTATTTTACTTAACGCTGTTCACCGCACAAAAATACACAAAACGAAATAAGTGTTTGATCAGTATCTTGTTTGTGAAATGAGACTCAACTAACATGACTAAAAAAAAATGTAAAATTTGAAAAGAATGTATTGTAATGAAAGAATTTTTATATTAACCACGTCAAGTGTTTGCACAAAATTTTCACTGTGTGTTTGTGTAACATTTTGGTTTGTGTAAGCGCTTCATTGTGCGAGTGTGAAAGACAGTGAAAAAAAAAAACTCAGCTTTATTTATGATAGTAAGATAGATGAGTAATCTATAATCTATTTTTGTCTTGAAATTCGCCAACATACGTACAATTATCCAAAGATATTCTTAGCCGCTAAGTAAACACCAAGCATCATTAGTTAATCACTTTCCTTAAGTTCCTGTCGCGAATGCCTTCCCGTTCGGTACTAAACAAAACACACACACACACACACACACAACACACACACACACACACGCACAAGGTCTTTACTATCGTGACGACAGATATAGGAACTAGAAATGAGTGTTTGTCACTGCCTTGTTTATTTTGAAGGTTACTGTCCCTCACTCACGTCCCCAGTAATGTGTGTGTGTGTGCGTGTGTGTGTGTGTGTGTGTGCGTGCGTGTGTGTGTGTGTGTGTGTGTGTGTGTGTGTGTGTGTGTGTGTGTGTGTGTGTGTGTGTGTGTGTGTGTGTGTACATAATAAAGACATTGTACGCGGTAAGGCCAATGGAACGCTCACTTATTGTTAATCACTGTAATTCGAGCGCTCACTCGCTCCTTCAGAGCCAGCTCACCACCACCTTACCCAGACACAAGATCTCTCTCTCTTATCGTAGTGACATGACTATATCTCCCGTGTTTACTATCTCTTCTTCCCATTTTTATCTCCTCATGTGCTTTTCCTCCACACCCCGACCTCCTCAAACTCTCTTCCCCTCTCTCTCTCTCTCTCTCTCTTCTTCCTCCCCCTCCCCCTATCCCCTCCCCTCATGTTCTCCCCTTCTGATTTATGACTACCGACTCTGAACGTCATATTTTATGCCTACGCCTCTCACTGCGTCTCGCTAGGATACATCACCACTAGTAACACTGTTTCCTCTTCTGCCGTAGACTTAGCATGCTTGTCCTCACTGACCACAAGTTTCATCACTCTGTTTTTCCTCTTCTAATATTCCGCAGGTCTGAGGGTGCGACCTTATTTTTTTTTTCACACTGACGATATTTACCTTAAGTCACAATTTTTTTTTTTCAAATATCTACGTGTTTATTAGTTTTAAATTCACTTTTATTTTCTTTAAACACCCGATTTCATTTTTATTAGCGAATATACCCTCGTTTTTTTTTTCACGAACACACTTCCGTACATTTCATTTATTGGGTATATCTATTCACTATTCATCGTGTACATTGGTAGTTGCACTGGGAATTATTATTATTATTCACTTTATACTTATTTGTTACACTTCATTATATTCGGCACTGTGTTTCTCATCCAATTCTGCATTTAAATACACTTGTTAAACCGTGTTTATTTTTTTTGGTTAATCACTCATTGTAACGCACAACTTTACACCGTAACATGTCGGATGTGTCAACACAATTTGCACTCCACTCACAAACATCTTCGGAAAACTTTGTCTCATTCGTCTAGACATTCTGAAAAGTTTCATTTCACTTCACCTCATTTTCTCGTGGTTCACATTTTCTCATCACTGGAGATCATTAAAGGATATTAAAAAAATGCTTGGTGGGTGATATTAATGGTCATTCTTCTCGGGTCTTTTCAAGTTTGTGTCTTTTATTTCTTTGATGACGAAGACCGCGAGACTTATTTTTGCATTTTACTATGCTAATTGTTTTCTTTAATTCCCCTTCCCCCCTTTGAAAATAGGATACTAAATTACCGCTGGCTTTCCTCTTTTCCAAAACCTAATTTGGTGTTGCTCCTTTGCGGAAGATTGGACGCAGTAGGGGATGGCGCGACCTCCCGCGGCTAAATGAAGGTTGAACTAACTTTTTTCCTGCGGGAACCTCACCATGATTATCTCATTGTATTACTGAAGATAGACACGTTAGGTAATTATGCAAATGAGAGCAACGAGGGGGGTGTTGGGAGATGCTTGGATCCCGAGGCTTTCTGATGAAATGATATTACACACTGACGGAAGAAAGTGATTTTTTTTTTGGTGTGTAGAAATTTGGAAAATGAAGAGAAAATTAGGGAAAAAACTTAAGGGGTGTAAGGCGGGTGAGCGATGCTAGCTTAACGGATGTGCCTGGCACCGTATGGGCAGCAGCAAGGATAAGCATCACTTGGCACCTATAGGTGCCAATGCCACCAATAGCTGCATCACACCCTCGCCGCCCACACCCCGTCGATGTGGGCATCTTGCACGTACCTGCTATGGCCATCCAGGGGTAGAAGGTTGTGTTGGAAGGTGGCTGGTTCATCTGGTTGTTTGTCTGCTGCTGCGCCTGCTGCTGAGGCTGCTGGTGAGGCTGGGACACGGGCGTCATGCCGCACGTGTTCCAGGCTCCTACGTGTGAAGTTCGGTCCCGTGGGGATGTGCTGGGGTCCGGCGGGTAGCCGCGGGCCACCACGGGGTCCGGCGTGCATGCTGGCCTCACCGCAGGACCCCAGCCTCCCGTCATGTCTTTGCTGATGCCATAACCGTTCTGGTCCTTGGCACAGTCTACCTTGAAGGGGTTTGGTGTCATATGGTCCTGTGGGGCAGCGTACAACTTGCAGGAGGCGGCTGATGCATCGTACCCATCCTGACGTGGTCCTGGCTGGCCATAGGGACTCACGCTGATGCCCAGGGGAAAGCGGTATGCCTGGTCCCCACCGGAGCCACCGCCGTAAAAACCACCCTGTTCGAAGTATGAGTTCATGGTTGTGGTTATATGAAGCTTAAACAACACTATAATCACCTACAGACACACTCACTCCACCACCACCAAGAACCAACTGATAGGTCCAGTAGCACTGATCACCACCCAACACACCAAAAAACCCGATTTTTCAAATTGTAAATTTTACCCGCGCTACCACACCATGTGCTGGATTAAATTTGCTCATAGCAGTCGCTATGTGTAAACATATGAAGGACGGGCCGCAGCGGCAGAAGCAGCCAATAGGGATGGCTTGCGTCACACGGCCGCACCACGACTGTCACCTAACACAGCGTCCGCGCCGACAAGTAGCTCCGTAACAGTGACGTCACGGCCGGCCGGAACACACACACACACACGCGCGCTGCTGGTGGCTGGCGGCGGGCTGGCGCACACTGGCCGAATGGTGACGGTAAGCTCAGGTCTCGGGCCTGGCCACGCAACGGCGGCGCAGGTGGGGGCGGACCCTTGCAGGCCCGGGGGCGTGACGCTGGCAGGCCGCGCCCCCGGGCCCTCCTTCTCCACCTGCTGCTGCATGACGCCCGCCCCGCCCCGCACTCCCACGCCACCACTACTCCACCCCCACTCTATAGGCCTATGCTTACTCTAACGTTGCTAATACAGGCCTACAGCAGCTGGCACACATACACAACTGCCATGCCTGCCTGAACTGCCAAGACTTTAACCTGCGTCCAGATCTCTATATTCTGGTAATAGGCCTATTAGAGTACTTACAGAGTACTACTCCAGAGTACTTTGAAACTTGGTCTACTTTCTAACAGAAGTACTTATAAAGATCTCTGTTACTTGATCTATTACTGAATTAAGTTGAGGACTACCAAAGACTACCAAGACAACCAGAAGGTCTCCTACCTGACCAACCTTTCGACCAAGCCTACCAGACGGTCTCGTACCTCGAAATTTCCCG
>NC_069427.1:24507612-24512612 GCF_026875155.1 Cherax quadricarinatus | reverse complement strand
TTCTCCCTGACCCTCTTCTCTTTCCACCTTCCATCCTCCAGCTTCTCCCTGACCCTCTTCTCTTTCCACCTCCCATCCTCCAGCTTCTCCCTGACTCTCTTCTCTTTGCATCTCCCTTCTGAAGTTTCTCCCTGACCCTATTCTTATTCCATCTCCCTTCCTCCAGCTTCTCCCTGACCCTCTTCTCTTTCCACCTACCATCCTCCAGCTTCTCCCTGACCCTCTTCTCTTTCCACCTCCCATCCTCCAGCTTCTCCCTGACTCTCTTCTCTTTGCACCTCCCTTAAATTTCTCCCTGACCCTATTCTTATTCCATCTCCCTTCCTCCAGCTTCTCCCTGACCCTCTTCTCTTTCCACCTACCATCCTCCAGCTTCTCCCTGACTCTTTTCTCTTTCCATCTCTTCCTTCTGCCTCAGTTTAACATAGATGGCTGCTCTCTCCATCTACTGTACTACTTATTTAACTTTGACCTTCGTTCGCTTTAATTTAGTTAACTCTACCCAAACTTTACCACACTTGCTCTTTGACTTCACTCTTTTTGCAACTTATTTCAGCTCATTGTTTACGCTCGCTGCCTCCCTGAATTTCCGCTTTATTTTGCTCCGTTTGACTTTTACATTGTAGCTCGGTGCATGTTCTCACTTTCACTTGAGTGAATGTGTTTGCACTCAGCTTCAGAAACAATGCAATATCTCGATATATAAATCATCTTCGGAACAAACTGACGACTGGCTACGGTTATTATGCGTCCGTGATTAGTTAAGTCATATTTGCTTAGAAACAATTTGTCTTGTTTAATAGTCGTAGATCTGTGTTATGAACGGAAGCGTTAGGTTAATATATTATTTAAATATTTCAACCCCTACGGGTTTTACCACTTTTTTTTTCCTTCAGCATTCTCTCTGCTCTTCTTTTTCCAAAGGCTCACACACACTACCAAACGTCTCTCATCTCTCCTTATTTATTACCCATTTCTTTACTCATCTTTCGTTACCCATTTCCCCACCTCTTTACTCGTCTCTCATTACTACCTCCCGTCTCCTTACTACTCCTTTCTCATACTTCGCCTCCTGACCTCTTCCTATCCTACTTATTTGACGAGATCACGAAAGAAATGTATGGCTCACTACAGCATATCCACGAAACTAAGTTACCCTATACACTAAATCACAAATTACTACAACTATCGCCTCCTCCACCATACCCTGAATCTCTTGAATCACACAGGTAAGCCACAAACGCAACTAGCACCACTACCACCACTACAATTTCTATCACTATCTTCACTCCCAACACTCCAATACAAGCACATCCTTGCACCACAACTACCTGCATCAAAACTAGTACAACCAACACCACCATTGCTACCACTATCGCCACCACCACCACCACCACCACCACCACCACCACCACCATCACCATACCGCTGAAGGGTACGTGTGGCGTGGTTTCCAGTAATCCTTCAGCACCACTCCGCCACAAGGAAAACTAACACCATAATAGCTTAAGAAAAACGAAAATGAAAATATAAAAAAGTTAGCTGAAAACGACAGTTGTAGTTAAGTAAACAAAGTCTCAAGGCTAGGTAACCACATCTAATGTTAGGTAAACAAGGTCTCAAGGCTACAAAACCACAGTTTATTTTACGTAAACAATCTCTCAAGGCTGATGTTGGGTAAATAAAGTGTCAAACTATATAGCACAGTTGATGTTACGTAATCTAGATCTCAAGGTTACTTGCGCAACTAAAACAAAGACAACTAAAAGGAAATACAGCTAAACAGTTCATTCTCTCTCCCTGACACTCACCCTTAACCCCCACCGTCTCCCTGCATCCTCACCCCATTCCTTTCCAACCCCCCTCCTTCTCATCCTACACCAACATCACTCTACACCCACACCATCACCCTACACAGTCATTCTTTTCCTCTTCTCACACACCTCCTCTCCCCTACTCTCTATCCCCACCCTTTTCTTTTTCCCTCTTCCCACCACCAACACTTCCCTCTCCCACTTCTTCCTTTCCAGCATTTACGTCTGTTCTGTATTCGTGTATAAAATAATACACGATTTTTTCTCCATCCCTTCTCACCTGCTACTTCCTTCTTTCCTTCAGATCCCTCTTCTTCTCCCACCTTCGCTTCTCTTTATTTCTTTCCCTCCCTGCCCAACTTCTCTCAATCTCCTCCACTGCAACCTGTATTTTTTTCCTTCAATGCCCCTGTTCTTTATTCTTTTTAAATCCTCCTCTCCTTCCTCCTCCTCCTCTTCCTCTCAGCTTACTTAACCTCTAAGACACAAACGCAATTAGGAGGTCACCCAAGTTGATGGAAGGGGTGTTAAGGAGTGACTCTTTTGAATCATAACACGCATGCCAGTTTTTTTACATCTAGAATGTTTAACTTCCTTTGCTACCCTTTCCCTTCTCCCCTTCCACCCCACCCTTTCCTAACTACTCTCTTCTAATTTCCACTTATTTCCTTCTTTCCTCCATCCTTGTCTCTCTCCTTCCCTCTCTACCACTTCTCCCACCGATCTCATCACATCAACCATCCCTCTTCCTCCTCATGACTCCTCTTCCATTTCTTCAATCCCGCCCCTCCTTCCATTTCCACCCTTCCGTTCCTCCCGCCAGTCTTATTACACTCTACCAATCCCCCTTTTCTGTCTCTTGCATCCTTCCCTCACACCCCTACCTCCTTCCCCTGCCTCCCTCCACCCCCCCCCCTTCTGCCTTCCTTCCTTCCTTCCTTCCCTCCTTCCAGTCCTCAAAATTTTCGCTCCCGCCTTATTAGCCTAACCCATACCCCTCTCTTCCTCTCTCTACCTTCTTTACCTTTTCTTAGCATCTTTCCGTTTTCTCTTACACTACAACCCATTGTTCTGTCATCGAGTTGGGTATTATATCCAAATTTTATTCCGTATATTCTGTATAGATCAATGTCTTTAAAATGCGGTTCCATCCATATGTTTATATATATATAATGGAAGAGGAGAGGAGAAAGTGGATGGTGGAATCAGTGATCATACTGTATTTTTTTATGAATGAATTAGGAGGGAGACAGGAAAATTTAACTTGAAGTTACCCCTTTAAAAAGAAAGACTGATTTTTTTTTAAAGTTTATGGGAGATACAGTGAGAGTGTTAGGTAAGATGTTGGTCAAAAAATAAGAACAATGAAATTTAGGTTAGTGTTTATGACTTTGAATCATATTCAACTTGAAGGAAGGCAGAGGAAATGTATAGGAAGATAAGGAAAGGAGAAAAAAAGGGCGGGATGTAACGGGAGAGGTAAAGCACATAGCACGCGAGCTCTGAATGGGAACCGTAACACCGGCTCATCAGTAGTACAATAAGCACATTAACATGGGGATGTGTTGGGGGTGACCCTGAGCGCCACCTTCACATAAATAACATATATACACTTCACGTACATCCGCTCCACACCTGTTGAGGACACACCCAAGAAAAGAATGAATAGTAGGCATTAAAGACTAAATGGGCATATATATGATGACTGGGAGGGGATAGGGGTTAGGAGAGAAAGGGAGGGTTAAAGAGAAATTACTTTTCAAACCTTCCTTTACCTCCTCCCTCCATTATTACCCATCCCCTCTTGCTCCTCCTTTCTACAGCAGCAACAGCCGATCTTTGGAGAACACCTGTTGTCTAAGGATGAGAAACATGTATGGAGAGAGTAATGAAAAATGTAAAATACCTCGAGCACCTGTGAGTAATTCAAGAGAGATAGATAATTTCATCAGATGATCCCGTCCTCAACTCCTCAGAGAAGTTCTTCCTCACCTGAGAGTAATGTAGACAAATATTAGATATGCAAGGTAATACAATACATGCACATATCACACACACACTCACACACATGTACACACACACTATAAACCTCAATGAAGGAAAAGGATTTTGGGGTGAGTATAACTCCATGCACATCTGAGGAGAACATCAACCAAATAGCTGCTGCAGCATACGGGCACCTAGCAACCCTAAGACTACCATTCAGACATCTCAATAAGAAAATCAGAGAAAGTGCAAAGGTTTGCAACAAGACTAGTCCCGGAGCTATGGGGCATGTCCTGCGAGGAGAGGTTCAGGGAAATCGACCTGACGACACTGGAGGACACGAGAGATAGGGGGATATGATAATGATATAAAATACTAAGAGAAATCGACAAGGTGAACAGAGACAGGATGTTCCAGAGATGGGACACAGCAACAAGGAGTCACAGTTGGAAGTTGAAGACTCAGATGAATCACAGAGATGATAGAAAGTATTTCTTCAGTCAAAGAGTTCTCAGGAAGTGGAATAGTCTGGGAAGTGATGTAGTGGAGGCAGGATCCATACATAGCTTTAAGAAGAGGTATGATAAAGCTCATGGAGCAGGAAGAGTGACCTAATAGTGACCAGTGAAAAGGCGGGGCCAGGAGCTGTAACTCGACCCCTGCAACCATAGCTAGGTGAGTACACACACACACAGATACATACATAATTATATTATATATATATATATATATATATATATATATATATATATATATATATATATATATATATATATATATATATAAACTGAAAATTAAATACAATCCACTACTCGTACAAAACGCAACTGTAAGTAAATCCGTAAACAGCTTAGCATTTAATATACAGCACAATATTTTGGTACAAATTCCGCATCTTTCAGCCAGGTGATTTTTATGACTGAACCATCGCTCTTATCGATATTGTAATGCTACTGAACAGCTCTTGATGCAAGGAATTAGAGCAGTCCCGAATTTCCTGGGATAAATATAGTTATCTCCACAGTCTAAAGACAATGTGTGACCCCTACGCATTTGCGATTCCTTATAAAACTTACAATGTTAATAATGATAAAGAAAATAATAATAATAATAATAATAATAATAATAATAATAATAATAATAATAATAATAATAATTTTTAAGCTGATCTAAGATGCTTTAATAAACTGTTAGAGAGAA
>NC_069427.1:24497612-24502612 GCF_026875155.1 Cherax quadricarinatus | reverse complement strand
TTGTCTTCTATATCTGGGTAAAGGTTCATCTCGTTCATCTGTGCTTTCTCTTTGTGTTATTGTTCGCATCCTTTCTCGTTATCTTTGCAACCTAACCTATCTTGCAGTTTCTTCTTGCAAAACTTTTATCTCTATTTGTAAGATATTTACTATCTTACTTACAGATTCTACACCTTTTATCTGTAACAGCTCTTCCTGTTCCTCCTTTGTCTCTTCACACTCAATCTTATATTTTTTATATATTTTTTAATTTATCTCTCGTTTCAACAGACCTCTGAAAGAATTTTCAATCTTCTGCAACTACTCTGCGAACCCTTTTGCACCTTCCTTAAATTAGTGTACCTTTCCCTACACTATTTTTTGTATCCCCTTCTCTACACTGTTGTAAAACCGTTGCATGTTCAGCTATTCAACCCACTTCCTCTCCCTTGCATTCTCCTAGTCTCTCTTCCATGCAACCCCTCTCACTGCAACAGTCTCTGAAATCCTCTCCCCTAACAACTCACAGCCCACACATCCTCCTCTTCTCTACTCTCTCCCCCACCCCTAGTAAAAGAAAGGAGGAAGAGGAGAAAGAGGTGGAGTTCGAGGAGGTGAGAGCAGGACGCTTCTGGTCTCACTGAAGAGGGATCGATTGGGTGGCGGCCTCAGCAGAGAGAGAGAAAGAAAGAGCGAGAGAGAGAGAGAGCGAGAGACGGTGAGAGGAAGTCTCCACTGGTTGCTATGCTCAGTTACGAGGGGAGTCAGCAAGTCGTTACGTTGTTTTAGCTGAAAGAAAAGGGTGAAGATGTTAAGTTGCTAAGCTTATTGTGAAAAAGGGTTAGGATGCTTGTAAAAATGGAAGGCTTAGCTGAGATGAATTGTTCAGCAGTCCAGTGTTCATATTTGTTGAGTATCCGAACTCAGCGAAAAATATGAAAAAGAGTTAGATTGAACTTAAAACTGAAAGGAGCCAAATAAGGGCCATCATGCTCTACATTTTCAGCTTTAACGTGTATGTGTGTGTACTCACCTAAATGTGGTTTCAGGAGTCGATTCACAGCTCCTGGCCCCACCTATTCAATAGTCGCTACTAGGTCACGCTTTCTCCCCTCTCCAAAAGTCTTATCATACCACTTCTTAAAGCTATGTATGGATCTTGACTTCACTACATCACTCTCCAGATTGTTCCACTTCCTGATAACTCTAAGGTTAAAGAAATACTTCTTAAGATTCCTATGATTCATGTGAGTTTTCAAGTTTCAGTTGTGTCCCTTTGTTCATGTGTTCAATTTCTGAAACATTCTAGCCCTGTCCACCTTACCTGTCCTCCAGTGTCGCCAGGCCGATTTCTCTTAACCTTCCTCAGTAGGACAATCCCCTTAGCTCTGGGACTAGTCTTGTTGCAAACCTTTGCACTTTCTCTAATTTCTTGACGTGCTTGAGCAAGTGTGGATTCCAAACTGGTGCTGCATACTCCAATATGGGCTTGACGTATATGGTGTACAGAGTCTTGAACGATTCCTTACTGAGGTATCGGAACGCTATTCTCAGGTTTGCCAGACGCTCGTATGCTGCAGAAGTTATCTGATTGATGTGCTCCTCAGGAGATGTGCTCGGTATTATATTCACCCCAAGAACTTTTTTCTTGAGTGAGGTTTGTAGTCTTTGGCCACCTAGACTATACTCTGTCTGCGGTCTTTTTTACCCTACCCCGATCTTCATGATTTTGCATTTGGTGGGGTTAAATTCAAGGAGACAGTTGCTGGACCAGGCTTGTAGCCTGTCTTTGTAGTTCTGCCTGATCCTCGACTGATTTAATTCTTATCATTAAATTCACATCATCTACAAACAGGGACACACATACACACACACCTATGTGTGAATGTATGTGTGTGTGTGTGTGTGTGTGTTAGCGAGAGAAAAATAAAAGGTTCCTAATTGTGATTACCTATTTGTAGTTAGAGGATAACAGGAACGCTTGTGGTTTCCTGTCGCTGCTATATAATGATTAACATTTGCATTCTGAACATTTCCACACAGGATGCGACCCATAACAGTCCACTAAAAGAGTGTAATAAGGTGAACGGGCGTGAGCAGAAGACGTAATGTATGTGTGTGTGTGTGTGTGTGTGTGTGTGTGTGTGTGTGTGTGTGTGTGTGTGTGTGTGTGTTGTGTGTGTGTGTGTGTGTGTGTGTGTGTGTACTCACCTAGTTGTATTCACCTAGTTGAGGTTGCGGGGGTCGAGTCCGAGCTCCTGGCCCCGCCTCTTCACTGATCGCTACTAGGTCACTCTCCCTGAGCCGTGAGCTTTATCGTACCTCTGCTTAAAGCTATGTATGGATCCTGCCTCCACTACATCGCTTCCCAAACTATTCCACTTACTGACTACTCTGTGGCTGAAGAAATACTTCCTAACATCCCTGTGATTCATCTGTGTCTTCAGCTTCCAACTGTGTCCCCTTGTTACTGTGTCCAATCTCTGGAACATCCTGTCTTTGTCCACCTTGTCAATTCCTCTCAGTATTTTGTATGTCGTTATCATGTCCCCCCTATCTCTCCTGTCCTCCAGTGTCGTCAGGTTGATTTCCCTTAACCTCTCCTCGTAGGACATACCTCTTAGCTCTGGGACTAGTCTTGTTGTAAACCTTTGCACTTTCTCTAGTTTCTTTACGTGCTTGGCTAGGTGTGGGTTCCAAACTGGTGCCGCATACTCCAATATGGGCCTAACGTATACGGTGTACAGGGTCCTGAACGATTCCTTATTAAGATGTCGGAATGCTGTTCTGAGGTTTGCTAGGCGCCCATATGCTGCAGCAGTTATTTGGTTGATGTGCGCTTCAGGAGATGTGCCTGGTGTTATACTCACCCCAAGATCTTTTTCCTTGAGTGAGGTTTGTAGTCTCTGACCCCCTAGACTGTACTCCGTCTGCGGCCTTCTTTGCCCTTCCCCAATCTTCATGACTTTGCACTTGGTGGGATTGAACTCCAGGAGCCAATTGCTGGACCAGGTCTGCAGCCTGTCCAGATCCCTTTGTAGTTCTGCCTGGTCTTCGATCGAGTGTATTCTTCTCATCAACTTCACGTCATCTGCAAACAGGGACACCTCAGAGTCTATTCCTTCCGTCATGTCGTGTGTGTGTGTGTGTGTGTGTGTGTGTGTGTGTGTGTGTGTGTGTGTGTGTGTGTGTGTGTGTGTGTGTGTGTGTGTGTGTGTGTGTGTGTGTGGTGTGTGTATGTGTGTGTGGGGGGGAGCGCTTGACATCTCCTGAACCTGCTGCTCCAATTTATATATTCTGTATTTAAGAAAAAAATTCAAGAGTGTCCTCAATCACATGCGTTACGATACCCGAATCAGGGTTCAGATAATACTCGTTTGTGAATACCACCTATCCACCCACGGTGAGTAGAGACCCGCCCACGGATACCAGTTACCCGCCCTTGGATACCAGTTACCCGACAACGAGTACAAGGACCTATGGATATGAGGTATCTGCCCACAGATACCAGACACTCGAACAAGGATACCAGGTATCAACTCACGGATGGTTTGCAAAGCATTTGAGTTGGCTATGGAGTGAGAAATCATCTGGAGCACGAAAAATCTCCATGAAAGATTTAATAAAATACCTTTTAAGGACTTATGAGCTGACTATCAGACACGCCGGGAAAAACTGAAAACCGTAAAAGCAAAACACAAATAAATAAGGGCAAGAATACTTTCCTTTATATAAACATTCGAGTAAATAAAATCTCTTTTACAGTCATTCACCTTGTAAAAACGTAGTAAAGGAGGTTTATTGAGCCAGCTTCTATAAACAATATTCTGATAATTAATCTTTCTCTTGGACAGGGAATGGTGGATTCAGTGAATGACTTTGTCATGCGGAGAATTATTCTATTAGCTTACATTGCAAAGCAATAATTTGCTATAGACAAACGATAGAGGTTAGGTCAGGTCAGGTTAGATTCTATCACGACAATGTTAGGGCACAAAATAATATAGTCTACAAGGTACTGAAGATACTGGGGATCCTCACAGAATAACAGTGACGGAGCTGATAGCAAGTATTTTAATTTGCTACTTTCTATCCCTTAATGACTCTTGAAAAGTTACAATTGTTTACAATAACTAACACACACACACACTTATATATATATATATATATATATGTTTATATATATATATATATATATATATATATATATATATATATATATATTTTATATATATAGTTATATATATATATATATATATATATATATATATATTTATATATATATATATATATATATTATATATATATATATATATATATATATATATATATATATTTTATATATAATCTAGCATCTGAGGCAATGTTTGTTCTGATGCTGAATTCCTCTTAGAAAATTATAGTGACGAGAGGAAGTAATATCAGAGGTGGAAGTGGCATGAGTGATTGTTGTCTTTACCTGCTTATTTTAACTGGCTGCATTTGCCGGTGTTTCGCTCCATCTCTTGGATCTGTCTCATTATTCTCCGAGCTAATTATCCGACCCCAGGTATAGCGCTTTCATGAAAATGATTATAAATATGATCTTCTGGACAACTGATGTGATCCATTACTTTCCAACGTGTTTCAAATGAATAATTTCATCTGAACATTTCTCATTGCCTGCAAAACGCATTGTTTTCTCCTCTTATATGTCTCGTTATATGATTTTTATAAGTTATATACTGGAGGATCTGTTTGTATGCACCGTCGTCAGCGTCTGACCCCTTAGCATGTTAGCAGCATACACTCCTCTAATAGTATTTGATCCCTCAACATATTAGCAGCATTCGTTATACGCCCGCCTGACAGTGTCTGTCCCCTGGACGTACTCGCAGCATACGTTTCTCTGACAGTGTCTGGTCCCCGATATACTGGCAGCATACGCTATACTCCCCTTCAGCAGTGTCCTGGGTATATGAATATGTTACGACGAAGGGAGAGACAATATAATGATCGCCTGAGGCTACAACACTCATGAT
>NC_069427.1:24480112-24492612 GCF_026875155.1 Cherax quadricarinatus | reverse complement strand
TTGCCAGATTTTGGCTCGCTGAGATTGATCCCAGGTTCTTCGACCCTGAAAATATTTCGAAGACGCTCAAGTTTCGCAATCTGACGGGTTTAGCACCTTGCTGTCAACTCAATAATACATTTCACTTTCTACTGTTGGCCGAGGTCTGTGTACTACTGTGCATTGTGTATAAGACTGCTATAATACTCATATAACTGGAACTTAACATTTGGTGTGTATACGTTCAGAGAAAATTAGGAATTTTTGCATTCTTCTCCCCTTCTTCTCTCTCATCATGATGCACCTCACCTCACTCACTCCCTCCCTCATTCCTCACCATGGTTGTACCCATGTTCGATTCCCTGGCGAGGAGAAACATACCAGTTTTCTAACTGCCCAGTTGTTCCTGCCCACCTAGCCGTAAAAATAAGTACTTGTGTGTCAGCCGACTGTTGTGGGTCGTAGCCAGGGGAAAATGTGATGGAAACTTCACTACCTGTGTATGAAAACTCTCCAGGTTTGTGTCTTAATCACTCCAGTACCTGCTGGAATGTTGTATCCTGTGTAAAATAAAACACTCCAGCCCTGTGTGTAAGATGCTCCAGTAACTGCTGGACGCAATTAAGTGTTGGTATTTGTGTACCTAATTATAAGTCATGTACCTACTTAAATAATATGGAATATGTACTTACCTCCTCCCTCCCTCCTTTTCCTCCTTTAACGTGGAGAACTGACACCTTCCTCCCTTACTCCTCCCTCGCCACGGAGTGTACACGCCCTTCCTCCTTCACCATGATGTATTGACACCCTTCCCACCCTCCATCCTCACCAGGTTTACAAGACATGACACATGTCTCTCCATCACTAAAGTCACGATAAAAATTTGCATACAGCTCTGCATAATTATGTAAATAAAAGCCCCCCTTTCTCCCTCTCATTCTCTTTTCTTCCCTCCCACCTTCCCTCTCTCATTTCGTCTCTCTTCACGCCAACTCTTTCGCTCTACTCTTAAATTTCGCTCTCCATCCCTCACTCTCTCTTTCTCTCTCTCTCTCTGTGACTCTTCATCATCCTCTCTATCTTTCTCACACTCCATCCTTCCCACACACCCGCCTACACTAACGCTCCCTCCTACACGCCCACCTTCCTTCCCTCCCTCCCTCGGGAGCGGTGACGGAGGCTGTTGTTCCCTCCATCATCTAATAACGCAAACGATGACATTTGTTACTCATTTTCGCTAATTATTTTCAAATTTACACTGCGGCGTAAACACACACGATTTACAAGAGGTGGGAGGAGGAGGAGGAGGAGGAGGAGGAGGAGGAGGAGGAGACGGAGGATGAAGAGAAGGAAGAAGGGAGAGAGAAAGAGGATGAACCATAAGAGAAGGAAAAGGAATAGGACTTGTAGAGGGAATTAAATTCTTGGAGGAAATGGGAAGAGGAGAGTTCAGTCCTCGAGCAAGAATAGATAGATATTGAAGTCACCTTGCACCTGCTAGCAGTCCCTGGTTATCTATTTCACCTTACACCTGCTAGCAGCCCCTGGCTATCTACGTCACCTTGCACCTGCTAGCAGCCCCTGGTTATCTAACAGTGAATAGGCACTGAGGTGCTAGTCTTTTTACACCTGCTGTCGCTTTTCATTTACTAGTAAATAAAAACCAGTGTGTTGTTGTGTGTGTGTGTGTGTGTGTGTGTGTGTGTGTGTGTGTGTTAGCCTCCTTAGTTACCTAGCGGTAAATAGATACCGTGGTATAAGTCAACTCTCGTGGTTCAAACCATAGAGCCAGAGCTTTCAAATAATTCTGATGAAAAAAAAATAAATCGGTGCCTATGAAGAACGGATATTTTGTATGTCAAAAAGAAGTAACCGATTTTCTGGAGTTTTTGGTCACTGGACCAAAACCGTTGACTGAGTTTCCGGTGAAACAAGTAAAAAAAAAAGTCATATTTTGAATAAATAAAAACTTGGCCGGAGGGGAGGGACATGGAGAGGAGAAGCCTATTAGAGAGAGAGAAAAAAAAAACACTATCGAGACGAAACTATAATCAACGTTTCGGCCCATCCTGGACCATTATCAAGCCACAACAGAGGCTCAGTGGAGACTCGTAAATGGTTCACTACAGACCGAAAGGTTGTATACAGTTTCCTCGATATCCTGTGAACCAGTCGCCAAAACGGCAATTTTATAACAATGTATCTATTTAATTCACTACTTTTCTTACTTCTTCTCTTCCTCTTCTTCCTTTTCTACTTCTTATCCCTCCTCTTCCTCCTCCTACCATTCTTGACGACAATTTCTGAGGTAATTAGGCAGCCATAAATAAGAATAATATACAGATTTTCGACTATAAGTGCCTTGGATTATTATAATTATTATTATTTGTATCATATATTATAAATATTTTATTAGTAGTATTTGTATTATTTTTATAATGATTTTTATAATTATTATATGAAGAGCTAAACTCATGTGGGTCCTCTGTCTGCCTGATGACGTCCAAAGAAGCGCCAATAACATTGTCTTGAAGGAAATAAGTGACGCCCTGGCTGGCGTGAGGGACCCTTGAGCCAGCCTGGCCACCCTCCCTCATACAGCTGGGTTAAATTGATTTGAAGTGAGAGCTAGTTGTAGCAGAGAGAGAAAGAGAGAGAGGAACGAGGAGAAGGGAGAGAGAAGAGGAAGAGAGGGTGAGAGACAAAGAGAGAGGAGAGGGAGAAGAGAGGGGTGAGGGAGACTGAGGGAAGGGTGGTCATGAAAGAGGAGAAGGAGGAGGTTGTGGGTATATTCTTAAAAATGGGGGGGGGGAGGAGGATAAAGTGGGTGGATAAATGATCTGATTGAGAGAAAAAGAGAGAGAGGTGGAAGATAGAAAAGAGAAAGATGGGTAATAGGAATTAAACAGAAAAATGGAGAGATACCACTTCGTGTAAATAAGAGAATTATAATGAAGAAATAGATTTTTTTTAATGAAAGAGGAAGAATAGCAAAGATTGATAAGAGGAATTGGGAACAGGAACAGAAGAGAGAGAAAAAAGATGATAGTGGAACAGAATGTGTGGGTAAAAGTAAAAGGTGATGAAGGATGAAAAGGAGGGAGGCTGGGTGGGGAGAGGGAGAGAAAAGACAGAAAGTAGGGAGATATATGACGACTATCATTGTACATGAATAGCCATAGCAGTCAAGGACCATCATTCAGAGTTGAGAGTGAAGTGGCTTAATGACTCCAGTGTTGGCTGCCATCAGTGGTGGGTAGTCGCCAGTGGTTTGTAGCCACCAGTGGTTTGTAGCCACCAGTGGTTTGTAGCCACCAGTGGTTTGTAGCCACTAGTGGTTTGTAATCACCAGTGGTTTGTAGTCACCAGTGGTTTGTAGTCACCAGTGGTTTGTAGTCATCAGTGGTTTGTAGCCACCTGTGGTTTGTAGCCGCCAGTGATTTGTAGGCAACAGTGGTTTGTAGCCACCAGTGGTTTGTAGTCATCAGTGGTTTGTAGCCACCTGTGGTTTGTAGCCGCCAGTGATTTGTAGGCAACAGTGGTTTGTAGCCACCAGTGGTTTGTAGTCACCAGTGTTTGTAGTCACAGTGTTTGTAGCACAGTGTTGTAGCCACCAGTGGTTTGTAGCTGCCAGTGGTTTGTAGTCACCAGTGGTTTGTAGTCACCTGTGGTTTGTAGTCACCAGTGGTTTGTAGTCACGAGTGGTTTGTAGTCACCAGTGGTTTGTAGTCACCAGTGGTTTGTAGTCACAAGTGGTTTGTAGTCACCAGTGGTTTGTAGTCACCAGTGGTTTGCAGTCACCAGTGGTTTGTAGCCACCACTGGTTTGTAGTCACCAGTGGTTTGTAGCCACCATTGGTTTGTAGTCACCAACGGTGGCTGCTTCCCGTGGGGGGTTGCCAACCGTGTTGGCTAACACCATCGCAGACTGACACTAATGTTAGCTGCCATCAGCGTTAGCCATCAGCGACTCTCTTAAAACTGGAGCAATACAGCTCACATGTGTTTGCTGGGGGTCGAGTCTCAGTTCCTGTCCCCCGCCTTTTAACTTACAAGTGACCAGCGTTATTGATTCCTGACCTCTTATCCCTGTCACATATCGTCGTGAAACTGTATGCAGGTTAAAGACGCGTATGCATTGATCAAGTCGTTTATTAAGGACACTTTTCGCGACTCGTCGCAAAACTTTCAGTGCATATACGTTTTCTACCTGCAGCATGTCGGTATCACTATATCAGTTCCATGTTCATATACAGCTCAATCCACTCTCCTCCTACCCACACTCTTATTATGTTACATATGTAACAACAATAATTCAGAACAGACCGAAATGTCGTTCACTATTAAAATTGTTTTAATAGTGAACTGATCCATCTGTGGTGTTGTGACCAGCATTCTTCATCTTGCCGATCTCTGGGCTGATCAAGTATCCACCTGTTTGACTACTTTTGGAGTCTATTCAAGTCTTCCTGTAGCTCGTTCCTGCCCTTCCGCGTTCGCATTCATCTCGGCAACTTCCCATCGCCTGAAAAACAGTGATCCGTGGTGGGCACTCCTCTCTTGCAGGTCATTCGCCTGTGTTAGCAGCAACAATGGTCCCAGTACCGAGCCTTACGGGACATCCCGTCGCCACTCTGTGCCGTCTGTACTTCATATAATACGTAATCCACTGAAAGGCTTGTGATGCCGGGGAAATGCGTTTTAACCAGTAAATTCGAGCCATAAATCATTTTCCTTAGGTTAAACTTGACTGCTTCTCCATTCCCAGTAGCTGTATGATGCATTAAGTTTAAAGTTTCCCTTCATGATAATAATAATAATAATAAAAATAATAATAATAATAATAATAATAATAATAATAATAATAATAATGACATAATAATAATAATAATAATAATGACATAATAATATTATTATAGTAATAATAATTACAGTAAACCCAGAAATAATAATTCAAAAAGCATTTCCTTAAACCCGTTACTTCTAGTGTATGGATTAGTCTCTGGTGTGATACACTGAGTGTACTCACCTAGTTGAGGTTGCAGGGGTCGAGTCCAAGCTCCTGGCCCCGCCTCTTCACTGGTCGCTACTAAGTCACTCTCCCTGAACCGTGAGCTTTATCATACCTCTGCTTAAAGCTATGTATGGATTCTGCCTCCACTACATCGCTTCCCAAACTATTCCACTTCCTGACTACTCTGTGGCTGAAGAAATACTTCCTAACATCCCTGTGATTCATCTGTGTCTTCAACTTCCAACTGTGTCCCCTTGTTGCTGTGTCCCATCTCTGGAACATTCTGTCTTTGTCCACCTTGTCAATTCCTCTCAGTATTTTGTATGTCGTATGCACGCAAGTGTCTTAGTTACCATTTTGTCCTAGGCACATGTCGATTAGACACTAGGCCTGTTGTATATGCGTGCGTGTGTGTAGATATATGAGTGCGTCTGTGTACGTGTGTGTACATATATATGTGTAAGTACATGTATGTGTGTAAGTACATGTATATGTGTGTGGACGTGTGTGTGTGTGCGTGTACGTGTATATGTACGTGTATGCGTGTATATGTGTGTGCATTTATACAAGTATGCACGTATGCACGCATGCCCTCATCTAGTTGTGATTGCGAGGGTCGAGTCTCAGCTCCTGAGTTAATTTCTCAATTAGTCACACCCATGTGTGTGTGTGTGTGTGTGTGTGTGTGTGTGTGTGTGTGTGTGTGTGTGTGTGTGTGTGTGTGTGTGTGTGTGTGTGAGTGTGTGTGTGTGTGTGTGTGTGTGTGTGTGTGAGTGTGTGTTTTCGTGTGGGTGTGTGAATTGTGGCATTGGCAGCGCCCCGACAAGAGTCCCAAGACCAAAGGCACGTAGCATTGAGTCGAAATAGATGTATGCACACACACACACGCTCACACACACACACACACACACACACACACACACACACACACACACACACACACCACACACACACACAACAAACATATAGATATATATATTATACATACACACACGGGGGCAGGAGCTGTGGCTCAACCCCTGCATTCACATATAGGTGAGTACTCACACACACACACACACACACACACACACACACACACACACACACACACAACACACACATAACACACACACACACACACACACACACACACACACACATACACACACACACACCCATGGGTTTGACTAATTGAGAAATTAACTCAGGAGCTGAGACTCGACCCTCGCAATCACAACTAGATGAGGGCATACGTGCATACTTGTATAAATGCACACACACATATACACGCATAAGGCTCTCGAAGCAAGGAGAGAGCAAACCCAGTAGCGGCTAGCTAAAAGGCATGCCAGTAGTTTAGACTGCAACTACATACAGGAGAGGATACCTACACACACACACACACACACACACACACACACACACACACACACACACACACACACACACACACACACTGGGGGGTGGGTTGGGGAGGTAAGGTATCAAATGACAAGAGCTTCTGACGGATGGTGACGTACAGATTCCATATGGCAAAAGCTAAGCTACTAATCATTGGAGAATTCAACCACGGAGAAACAGAGAACTGGGACCAACGTGGAGGGCCAAGATGATGGTGGTGGCGATGTAAAACTTTATGTGTCAGCATATCAAGGACACAACCAGAGAGAGAAAAGGATAAGCCAGCAAGACTGAATTTAGTATTTACCATAAGCGCATTTGTTATGGCTCAAATAGAATACAGAGGCTTCTGTTTGTTAGCGTCCATACAATACTAAATTTCGAATACCATGTGGAAGTAAACATTGAGGAATCAAGAGTAGACGGGGGAGGGAGAAACCAAGATTTGAGAAGAGGAAACTCTGAAGGAGTGAAAGAATTGCTGGATGCTGTGCAACGGGAAAAGGAACTGGAAGGAAAATAAATGAATGAGAAGGGAGGAAAGTAAATGAATGAAAAAGAAATAAAGTAAATCTTTAAAAGAATATCTAAAAGTACCTGAAGGTCTTCAGACCCACAAGAAGCATTTTTTTAAATATGGAGAGAGAGAAAGTGCTGGTGCATGGAAAAACTATAAAATGCGAAAATGCCATAAAAGTAAATTCCAAGACTGAACCTTAATTCCTTCACCGTCATATCAAAACAAAGTCAACAGTAAATACTAAGTGTTAACAGAGAAAAGGAGGAGGAGCTCACCAGCAACGATAAGAAAATCTGTGAGGAAATGAATAAACGATTTAAAAAAGTGTTCTCTGAACAATTATCAAAAAACTACAGACCCACAAATATTGGAGAATTATTAGAGATATATTAGACATTGACGGTAATTTCAGTATTTAAGGAAAGAGATAGAAAGCTTTAAACTAGAGTCCATATTACAATGCCAGGTAATTAAGAGCATAATCAAGCGAGTGGTGGACCATTTTGAAAGTAGTTAAATAAACAATTACCAACATGAGCTTGTCTCCGAGACCTGCTGGAATTCCAGGACTGAGCAACAGAAGAGAGGCAGGAGAATATACATAACTTTGTATGCTCTTCGTCTGCAGAAAAAAGAAATGATTCTCTACCTCACAAAAGATAAAAGCTGTAGATGAACAACACCTGAGTATGCTGAGGCAGGGGTCTTTTGAGGGGGGCGAGGGGTATGGATTTGTGCATTGAGAAATCTTATTCACCAGACCAATAAGTTCCACACACATTTTAATTTCGAGTATATATTAGTCCCCTTCACAGTGGAAAACAGAAGTCAAACACATACACATACACATACACACACACACACACACACACACACACACACACACACACACACACACACACACACACACACACAATCAAGCCAAGAGAGCAGTAACCTGCTGCAGGAGACAGAAGGCACTACCGACTCACTGAGCTGTTATACAGGCTTTAACTCTCGCGCGATAGCAGCGATGGAGGTCGCCGTGCCCCCCACGATATGCACTCGCACGCAATGTCCGAATATTCCGCAGAGGTATTAGTTACACACACACACACACACACACACACACACACACACACACACACACACGCACACACAACGACCCTTGCAACCACAACTATGTGAGTACACACACTATATATTATATAACTCTACTGTCAGTTCTCAAATTTATACCAGCCCTGGAAAACTCTTTGATACAATCATAATAAATTCTTATCCGATTTCCATGAAAGCGAATGTAACATTATATCATAAAAGAGAGCTGCGTGAAAAGCCGATGCGTCTTTAGAACTGCAAGACCAGCTTCTTCGACTACTTCTAACGAAGTGAAGGATTGAGTTTCTCTGTGGATTTTCTCATGGCCTGGAAAATCAATTTCTCTGAGCGATTCTCAGAACTTTCAAGTTCAAAGTCTCTATAGATTTTCGTCTTTCTCTTCTTTATCTTCATTCCTTGTGCTCGTTCTTTTCTTTTCTTTTAACAATGTTTTGTTTATTTGTATTTATTCTTTTATTTCCTTCCAATCGTACCTTATCTCCTTTTTTTTATTTGCTCCCCCTCCTGGTTTTTCATTCTCCTCATCCAATGTCTCACCCATTTTTTTATCATTCTCATCTTCCTCAATTTCATTCTCTTTCTCATTTTCCTCTTTTTTATCCTTTTCAATCTCTTTCTCAACCTCCTAATCATTCTTATTTTTCTCCTCTTCCTCCTTCTCCTCCTCCTCTTCTTCTTCTTCTTCCTCCTCCTCCTCCTCCTCCTCCTCCTCCTCCTCCTCCTCCTCCTCTTCTTCCTCCTCCTCCTCCTCCTCCTCATCCTCTCACTGTTTCTTCTCTTCTGTAAGATATCCCAGGGAGACATCTGGTGTTTACATTTGAAAGTTCCTCAGAACCGAGAGAATAACTTTGGCACGATAACGAAGTTGCGAGTTTCGATAACACAATAACAGTTGTGAGTTCCGATAACACAGAATTTTTTTTTTTTTAACAGATCAAATTTTGATGTTTCATGATCAGAAATAGAAAAAAAAAAAAGAAAAAAAAAAGCGATGTGCTGTAGCAACACGAGAACATTTCAGAAAATAAAAAAGACGCTTAATAACATTGACTTCTTGCCGTAGTAAAAAAAAAAATGCTGAATAAGCTTTACTTGAGACAACGTTTCGCCCCGCGTAGAACTTAATTGTGTCAGTGTAATACAGGGCTCAGTGTAGAGCTTCACTGTGTCAGTGTAGCGTAGAGCTTTGTATAAAGGTTTATTAAGCCAGAGCTTCACCCTGTCAGATGTGAAATATTCCATTTCATAATGTAGCATTTTTAAGTGAAGAAAACCTCAATATAGAGTAAGAAAGACAATACCGACTGTAATACACAAATAACCTGCACATAGGAGAGAGAAGCTTACGACGACATTTCGGTCCGATCTGGACCACTAACAAAGTCACAGTGTGACTTTATCAATGCCCCAGGTCGGACCAAAACATCGTCGAAGGTTTTACTCTCTCGTATGAGCGGGTTATTTGTGTAAAATCTTTCCATTCTGGCCTTCGAGCATTTAAGAGTCACTTCGCTTCTTCATAAACACCATAATTCTTACTTACAGCTTCCCTTTCAAGGTAATTATTTTATGACCTCTATTAAGACATGTCAGTACGTGATAACTCTTGACAGTGAATTGGCAGAACGTGATAATTTCAGAGAGGAAGAAAAATGTATGATAATTCGGATACAAAGCATGATAAATAGTAATAACTCCCACAAACACGTGATATCTCATGATATTTGGCATGTACGACATACAGACAAAAGGGGAATATATCTAATTGCTTTAATGTTGCATGCAGTCAGACGCATATTGACACATTTTTAAATTATTGATAAAGTGCTTTGTGAATGTGTGTACTCACCTAGTTGAGGTTGCGGGGGTCGAGTCCGAGCTCCTGGCCCCGCTCCGAGCTCCTGTGTGTTGTGTGTGTGTGTGTGTGTGTGTGTGTGTGTGTGTGTGTGTTTACGCACAGAAGTAAGCACGTTATTTTGTAAACACCCACGCGAATGCACGTAAAATAAACAAATGAGAAACCATCCTTTAGAGGAGGAAATAAACACGAGTTTTAATTCAGAAGAACACCGAGCACTATACCCCAGAGAGACATATACCGCTCTTAGGTTTCTCCCAATCCCCTCTGCCCTTCCCCGTCCCCAACCTTCCCCAAACACTCTTACCCATCAGAGCTCTCCATCCTAGTCATCAACATAACGAGACAACCTTAAATCAAGCCGTCTGGTCTCTGCTTTGACTTGTGGTTATCCCGAGTGTTGGTGGAGACGTCAGGTATGCTCGCTTACTGCGTCGTTTACTACCACAATATGAACTGGCTGCTTTTACTTCTGATATAACACGTTTACACAAACCGTATATCTGTCTGACTCTCCCATTCCTGCCATTTTTGTCACTCTTACGTGAGACACTAATTCACCTTTTATTTCATTCTGCCTTTTCGGTTCATCGAATTGTTTTGCAAGTATCCTTAATAATTTTTACCTCTATTACTTCTCGTTTTTACCCATTCTGTTACTAATTTCTCTCTCTCTCTCTCTCTCTCTCTCTCTCTCTCTCTCTCTCTCTCTCTCTCTTCTCTCTCTCTCTCTCTCTCCTCTCTCTCTCTCCCTATTTCTTCCTTTTATCTTCGCCTGACAATATTCCTCCGTGTTTCTCTCTCTTCTTCCCACCGTTGGAGAGCAACCCTCTCTATCTCTTCTTTCAGAAGCAGAGCCCGAGCAAGGCCTTACAAGGGAAGGCAGCCAGCTGCTTGAGTGCTCCTCTCATCTTGGCCAAGTAGTTGCCATTTTATTTTAAACCTCCACGAATGGCCCACCTGACAGTCTTGAGAAGACACTACCTACCACTGTCACCCTCTCTCCCCTCTTCCTTCCCTCTTCTCTCTCTCTCTCCCTCGTTGCTTAACCCCTACAGCATCTAAACCAGCTTCTATTTTTCATCTTCATTCCTTTCCCCCGTTCTCCATTTCTTTCCCCTTTATTTCTCCATCTCTCCTTTCCTCCAATTTTTCATTCTTCCATTCCTTTATTCCTCCCTCCCTCTCGCATCTAAAAGAACACCATCCAATTTATTTTCCTCTTGTCTCACTGACTTCCTTAACTCTTAATCTGATAGTTTTTAACTCCTTTTTCCCTCTCTTTCTGGGTTCTTCGGGGTGAGTTTAGAGAAAAGCTTCCTACTTCCTGCAGTTTGAGGAGAGAAGCTTCCTACTTCCTATAGTTTGAGGAGAGAAGCTTCCTATAGTCTGAGGACAGCGTCTTCCTACTACCTGTGGTTTGAGGAGGGCTCGTACCTGCTTCGTATTGTTTGAAGGAGGACAGTATGTTCCACTAATTATAGTTTAAGTTCTCTTGCTTTGCTCCAGATTTCTTAATATAGGAATGTAGAACGCTTGTGCTAGTGATGTGTCGAAAGAGAGAGAGAAAGAGAGAGAGAGAGAGAGAAAGAGGTAAATCCACTCACAGATTTATCAACCGTGTTGGCACCGAAAAAGGACCTCACGGCTCGATATAGATCTTAACGTATCATTAGGTAAATAGAGCCGAAATAAAACTGAGATTGAGAAGTGATATTAACCATTTATTATGGCTTGTGGCCATTTGTAGCTTCCACTGCGTGTTTCCGTCCCTCCCTCCTCTTCCTTTCACCCCATACCAACCACACTGATAACAGAGATAAGAATAGGGTTCCATAATTCAAGTTGAAAGATGAGTATGTCTGTAAATGTGTGTTGTATATGTGTGAGCACTAGTATGTATGTTATTGTGTTTGTGTGTGTGTGTGTGCGTGTGTGTGTGTGTGTGTGTGTGTGTGTGTGTGTGTGTGTGTGTGTGTGTGTGTGTGTGTGTGTGTGTGTGTGTGTGTGTGTGTGTGTGTGTGTGTTTTAAACACCAGTGAGCCTATTTTTGTATTCCGTCATCAAAAAGTCGCCTTCAGGGAATGATAAACTACAAGAACACAATTCCATAAACCTCAAAGCGCAGAAAATAATACATTTCTAGTTCACTGTCATGATCACGACTGTTCATAAATCACAAGCTAAATACCTTCGCTAACATGCACATACCTGATGGGCGAACACACACACACACACACACACACACACACACACACACACACACACACACACACACACACACACACACACACATACATACACGCTCACTACAAGGTACACTTATTCTTCTCTTCGGTTGGAAAATAGAGAGGAAAGATCGTTCACTTTCTTTTTTCATCAGGAAAAGGCAATTGGATTTTATTTTTTTTTTTTTTTTGCATTATAAAAAATTTGGTACACAAGCAGCGTATTGCTACTCTTCTCTTTATGGCAGTTACGTAACGCGTACAGAAGCTATCCTTGTCATATTCCATCATACAGGATGGGTTTCCTTCCTCAAGGAATGAAATCTATCAGCCTGTTTTGGAGACTTTAGTAGATCAATGAGGACATCGTCAGGAATTAAGGACTCAGTAGCTACGACAGGACAAGATGGGGAAGACG
>NC_069427.1:24467612-24472612 GCF_026875155.1 Cherax quadricarinatus | reverse complement strand
TATATATATATATATATATATATATATATATATATATATATATATATATATATATATATATATATATGTATATATATTTATATGAATTTCTGAATGATGTGTGAGACATTCCTGTCACGCTTTGGAATCTTTATTCTTTTGGAGGTGTCTTGGAGGAGCAAATTAAATTATTTATGACTCCCGTTTGAGTGTGCCGACGAAGGACTATTGAATATAAATCTTGATCCATCGGGAGTCCTGCCTGCATGGTGATGACCAGTGTGATCACAGCCAAGTGGTTGTTCTCCGAGTTACGTGAGCAGGCTGTTCATCAGGAGGAGGTGAAAGAACAGGAGGATGAGGAGGAAAAGGAGAAAAGAGGGTGAAAGAGAAGTACATTGGTGAGGGATAGATGTAACTACTCTCCGGTAGAGAGACAAGTGCAGTAATATCGATTCCACCTTGGTGATACGTTAATAGTTGTCCGTAATGTATGAGCAGGGCACCCTTTCTCCTTCCCTCTCTTATTTACCCCTCCTCCTTTCCACTCTCCTCCTCTCTTTCTCCTTCTCTCCATTCCTATCTCCCTCTCTTCCTTCCTTCTTGCACCCTTTCTCGCTTGTCTCCTCCTTCCATTAATCTCTCACTCCTTTCCTCCCTCCCTCCCTCCCCTTTATTTCTCTCTTCCTTACCTCTACCCTTCTCCTTTCCCTCCACTTTCAAAATTATGTACAATTCCCAACTCTCCCCTCTTCCTTATCAACTCGTTCGCATTCTGAGATCTTCATCTGTGTACATTCCACTTTCCTTATGCTTCTTCTCATTTCCTTTATCGCTGATATTTCTAGGTCTTTGATGTCTTGCCTGCATTCCTTTCCTCCCCGCCCTTCCTCCTGGTCTTCTTATCTCCCTCACTCCCTCTCCACTTCATCACCTCCCTCTCTCTCTCTCCCCTTTTCCTTCCCTAAAGCGTTACCTATTGACTTGGCTACTGGTTATTTTACCTCACGTCACCTATTTACGTAGAACTGTTAAGGAACCTATTTTCTCTCTTTAACTGCCTCTCATAAAATCTCTCTTGCTAGCAACACCTTCCCCATTTCTCATCCCTATTCCCATTCTTGCTCTTCCCCCATTTATTGTGCTTTGTTACAATGTTCCCTTTCTTAAACATTTCGCATTTCTTACGTCTTCCACATTGCTACCCCTTCCCTATTTCTCACCCCTTTTCCCTGAGTCACCCCTTTCCCATATCCCCTCCCCCCTGAGACCACCGGACCACTCTTTGTATTAATAAACGGTAAGGGGGGATCACCCCAACAGAAGGGGGCCGGCAGGGCTGGCCCTGCAACGGGGTTAAAATATTTATCACCAACAATTTCCATCAGCGTCTAGGGGTAAGAGGAGGAAGAGGAGGAGGAAGAGGAGGAGGAGGAGGAGAAGGAGGAGGAGGAGGAGGAGGAGGAGGAGGAGGAGGAGGAGAAGAAGAAGAAGAAGAAGAAGAGGAGGAAAAGGAAGAAAAGGTGTGAAAGGAAGAGTAAGATAAGGAGCGAAAAGAAAAGGAAAACGAAAAAGAGAAGGAAGGACGAAGAATAAAAGGGAGGGAAAGAAGGAAGGAGGAGGAACAAGAGGAGGGAAATAAGGAGGAAGATGAAAAAGGAAGAGTAGATAGCCCACTAACTTCCTCTCTCTCACACCTATCTACATCTCCCTCTCCCAGCAACACCCCCTCTACGACTTCAACACTCCCACATCCACAACCCCACCCTCAACCACACATCCCACGCCCATAACCCCACCCTCAACCACCCACCCCACGCCCACAACCCCGCCGCTGGGAGCACGACACGCCTTCTCTGATCTACGACGTTAAATTGTAAATTGTGTTCTCCCAGGGTCGTCCTGGTGCCACCCTGCGTCTGTGTAGAAGAGGAGGAGGAGGAGGAGGAGGAGATGAAAGAAAAGGGAGGTGAGAGGAGGAAGAGAAGGAGGAATAGGAATTGGAAGAGGATGAGGAGAAAGAGGAAGATGCAGAGAAAGGGAATAGATGGAAGAAAGAAAAATGGAATGATTAATAGGGAGAGCACATTGGATGGGTATGACAGCAAAATATCGTACTGTTGGGAATGATTTTTAATAGTCCACCTCTCTGTCAAGTTAAATGAAGTTACGGGAGGGAGAGAGAGAGAGAGAGAGAGAGAGAGAGAGAGAGAGAGAGAGAGAGAGAGAGAGAGAGAGAGAGAGAGAGGAGAGAGAGAGAGAGAGAGAGAGAGAGAGAGAGAGAGTATACGGACAGAGACAGAAAGAGACAGAGGGAGATCACGACAGTGACACACAACCAACACTACCTTTGGACTGATCCTTCAAGACGACATCCAGTGTGATACACGAGTGATCAAGATATGCTGGCCCTTCCCTACCTACCTACCTACCTACCTACCTACATGCCTACCACCAACACCACCACCACCACCACTACCACCACCATTACTACCATCACCACTACCAACACCACCACCACTACCATCCCTCATCCCTACCTACCGTTACAACCAGACTCCCCTCCAACTATTGCCAGTACCATCACCACCAGCAATCTCTATCTACCAAGACTTCTCTAACCCGTTTCCGGCTACCACTATCACCATCAGAAGCCTCCAGCTATCATCTCCATAACAATCCCTGGATTAAAAACCTTAAAATTCCCAACGAGATCCTTCACATTCCCAAAATTCCCTTCCCGTTCCCAGTATAGTATTTAGAAGCCCTGGTAAATATCATAGAACCCAGTAAAGACAAAACTCTTTTTTTACTTATAGTAGAATCAAGCTACAACCCAGAACTATCACTACAACCAAAGGAATAAAACACCATACAGAAACTAGAACCTCTTGCTGTTATATTCACAGGGAATCGTTAAACCCGTAGGGATCATAGAGAGCCTTCGAAATGTGAGGAAATGAGGCTTCATCCGAGGAAGGAAAGGGCAACTCCAATTCCTTGGATCAATAGCTCTCCAGCAGCATCAGAGAACACCTTCATTCACTTACAGAAGGGAATATCACTGGTAAAGTCTCATACGCCTTTTAGATTCCACCATCAAGCTTCGTAAATCTTCAAACCTCCCATACAGCCTCAATATTTCTAAAACAAAAAATTATCATTGAAACTCTGCAAAAGCTCTGTACTCTCGTAGAGTCCTCAGCCTCCTCTCTCCTCCTGTGTTTGGAAGCAATAAATCAAAACGATTAATGCTTAAATATATCATTAGGACAACAGCTAAAAAAAAAAAATGCCCCCAGAAACATTAAAAATCCAGGACTGTCTTGCCCCTGTGGCAAGACAGTGAATGATGAGAGTTTTCTTCTTTTTCTTTTAGGTCACCCTACCTGGGTGGGAGACGGCATTAATAAATATAATGAACATATCAGTGTGTGTGGCAATTTCTTGTAGGTAATTAATTATATAATAATAATAATAATAATAATAATAATAATAATAAGAAGAAGAAGAAGAAGAAGATCAACAACAACAACAACAACAACAACAACAACAACAACGAGAACAAGAAGACGACGACGAAGGAAACTAATAATAGTAATAATAATAATAATAATAATAATAATAATAATAATAATAATAATGGAAAACTTTAGGAAATCAGATTTGATCAGAGGAAGATTGCGTAGCTCACATTCCTTTGATCAAGAGCCCATAATCCGCATCAAGGCAACTCCGGTGAAGGCCTGGCAGTTTAGTGCAGAAGTGCGTCTCGTCCGTGGCTGTGGTTGCGTGGAGCGTCATACATCGTGGTGGTATACACGAACACATGGGACTCGCCAAACACGCGGCACGCACACTACGATATACTACGTACAGGGTCCATGAATGTTAATGAATATTGATACACACACACACACACACACACACACACACACACACACACACACACACACACACACACACACACACACACACACACACACGAGACCTGAACACAACAATTATTCTCTCTTCAGCCTCCTAAATGGCCTCTCCATCTTTCTCTTCCCAACTTTTTATTTCTGGGTAACATTCATTCATTCATTCATTCTCTCTCTCTCTCTCTCTCTCTCTCTCTCTCTCTCTCTCTCTCTCTCTCTCTCTCTTTCATTCCTACCTTTATTATTCAAGGCCCCTATCTTCTCTGGTTTTCATTTAGTCACCCTACCGCCTCTCCTTTCCTGTCATTTTTCCCGCTCCTCTATCTCCTATGGTACTTTTCCCTCCTACTCCCAGTAATCACATCTCTGCACTTTACTTGCATCTCTTCCTCACTCACATTCCCTTCTCTCTCTCTCTCTCTCTCTCTCTCTCTCTCTCTCTTTCTCTCTCTCCCTACTACTCCCTGGAGTACAGGCTCCCTCGTACCCTCTACGCCCATAAAGATATTGCTGCTAGGCCTATAGGCTCGACAGCGAGAGACTAGTGTCTTCGTGCCACATAAATCGTCTCTCCTATTACGGCTCCCAGAATTGAGGTGTACAGCCAGGCATTATATACATAGAGATATAAATGGCTGATTGTCTAGATTGTAATACATGCTCTCCAACACCACCATCACTACTATCTCCTCCCCCTCACTACCACAATCAAAATCACCACCATTGTCTCTTCCGTCTTTACTACCACTACTTGCTACTACTACCATCACTGCACATCTGTCACCACTACTAACACCACCACAGCCATTAACACCGCCACCATTATTATCAACTCAGTCTAATAACCATCGACACCGCATATGCCACCATCTCTATTACCACTTCCATCGCCACCAGTGATAGATGCAGCAGGTGTACTTGTTATGGCTTCCCCAACACGAACAGCGGAAGCACTCCACTATCACCACCAAGGGAATCATACCACCGCTACCATCACCTCCCCTAATCAATGCCACGATCATCACAACGATTATAAGATTACATTTACAATAGCGTCCCACCTCCACAAACTGATAAAACCATCACCACCACCATTAT
>NC_069427.1:24460112-24462612 GCF_026875155.1 Cherax quadricarinatus | reverse complement strand
GAATCACAGATATGTTAGGAAGTATTTCTTCAGCCACAGAGTAGTCAGTAAGTGGAATAGTTTGGGAAGCGATGTAGTGGAGGCAGGATCCATACATAGCTTTAAGCAGAGGTATGATAAAGCTCACGGCTCAGGGAGAGTGACCTAGTAGCGATCAGTGAAGAGGCGGGGCCAGGAGCTCGGACTCGACCCCCGCAACCTCAACTAGGTGAGTACACACACACACACACACACACCCCACAACAAAAAAAAAAAAAAAAAAAAAAAAAAAAAAAAAAAAAAAAAAACTGGAGGACCAAGCAGGGATAACAGGGAAGGCACTACAATGGATCAGGGAATACTTGTCAGGAAGACAGCAGCGAGTCATGGTACGTGGCGAGGTGTCAGAGTGGGCACCTGTGACCAGCGGGTCCCGCAGGGGTCAGTCCTAGGACCAGTGCTGTTTCTGGTATTTGTGAACGACATGACGGAAGGAATAGACTCTGAGGAGTCCCTGTTTGCAGATGACGTGAAGTTGATGAGAAGAATTCACTCGATCGAAGACCAGGCAGAACTACAAAGGGATCTGGGGCAGGCTGCAGACCCGGTCCAGCAATTGGCTCCTGGAGTTCAATCCCCCCAAGTGCAAGTCATGAAGATTGGGAAGGCAAAGAAGGCCGCAGACGGAGTACAGTCTAGGGGGTTTAGAGACTACAAACCTCACTCAAGGAAAAAGATCTTGGGGTGAGTATAACACCAGGCACATCTCCTTAGGCGCACATCACCCAAATAACTGCTGCAGCATATGGGCGCCTAGCAAACCTCAGAACAGCATTCCGACATCTTAATAAGGAATCATTCAGGACCCTGTACACCGTGTACGTTAGGCCCATATTGGAGTATGCGGCACCAGTTTGGAACCCACACCTAGCCAAGCACGTGAAGAAACTAGAGAAAGTGCAAAGGTTTGCAACAAGACTAGTCCCAGAGCTAAGAGGTATGTCCTACGAGGAGAGGTTAAGGGAAATCAACCTGACGACACTGGAGGACAGGAGAGATAGGGGGGACATGATAACGACATACAAAATACTGAGAGGACAAGGTGGACAAAGACAGGATGTTCCAGAGATTGGACACAGTAACAAGGGGACACAGTTGGAAGCTGAAGACACAGATTAATCACAGGGATGTTAGGAAGTATTTCTTCAGCCACAGAGTAGTCAGTAATTGGAATAGTTTGGGAAGCGATGTAGTGGAGGCAGGATCCATACATAGCTTTAAGCAGAGGTATGATAAAGCTCACGGCTCAGGGAGAGTGACCTAGTAGCGATCAGTGAAGAGGCGGGGCCAGGAGCTCGGACTCGACCCCCGCAACCTCAACTAGGTGAGTACACACACACACATACACACACATACACACACAACACACACACACACACACACACACACACACACACACACACACACACACACTCTCATGCTCGAATAAGCTGAAGATATCATATCTATGAACATGATAGTCCATTTCCTCAAAATATCCCATCAGAAAATCTTCCCGAGGCATTGAAATGTGATAAAAAAAGACGACAGCGTCCCCCTTCCCAATGTGGTTGTTGTGGTCGTATCATTTCCTTGTAACGTAGGTTCGAAGCCACAGCCCCAGGCCGTTCATAAAAAGAGATTTCATCAAAAAACAAACATTTCAGAGTAGCATCTCGCTCTGGAAATTCAAATTGTATAAAGCTTATGAGAGTCATCTTTTTGCAGGTGCTATGGGAACACCGTATTTGGTTCCCACAAGTCCTCCCTTCTCTGGGCTGCTCGAAGACGTTCACACAATCTCACAAACGGATTGAGAATCTATCAGATATTACCGTATTGTGCAATACATATCATCGTTTAAGATCCATAATATTTTCCCTTTAATGCTCCGATCTCATCCCCCTTGGAACCCCGATACTTCAACGTGAAAAGCAAATATTTGAAACTGCGTGATATCTCGTTTTATCGAATTCGCGAAAACGTAAAAAGATTAAGGGAGGCAATCAAATTTATAGAATAGTGAGGTGAAGGAATTTGTGCGCTTCTCTGAGAACTCTATAAGATTTCAATGTATTTTGGAAGGTTTCCAGTTCTCCGTCACATATCTTAACTATTTTATTTCAACGTGTTGAATCTGAAAGCCAAAATTAAAGGCTCAGTCCTCGCCATTATAATATCACCGACAAATAATGTGACTTACATCCTGATAGTCCAGCTTTATCGTAAAATTATCGGCACACTTGAAAATTTCATAAACATAATAAGTGTCCACAGCTGAGTATAAAATAGCCGAGCGGAAGGCAGCCTTATCGGGTGATGGATGCGACGGAGGCTTTGTAAAACTGTCTGTGTGGAAGTGGCAAGCATCAGCTACAGCTCCTGGTCCCTACAACTGCGCTACTTGTAAGTAGCAAGCATCAGTTACAGTTCCTGGTCCCTACAACTGTGCTACTTGTAAGTGGAAAACATCTGCTACAGC
>NC_069427.1:24442612-24455112 GCF_026875155.1 Cherax quadricarinatus | reverse complement strand
TCCACCCCCACATACACACACACACACACACACACACACACACACAGAAGTAAGACACGAGAGAGAGGGTTGGGTAGATTGCGTTTTCCTAGACTGCAGGAAGGCCTTTGACACAGTTCCCCACAAGAGATTAGTGCAGAAGCTGGAGGATCAGGCACACATAAAAGGAAGGGCACTGCAATGGATAAGGGAATACCTGACAGGGAGGCAGCAACGAGTCATGGTACGTGAAGAGGTATCACAGTGGGCGCCTGTTACGAGCGGGGTCCCACAGGGGTCAGTTCTAGGACCAGTGCTATTTTTGATATATGTGAACGACATGATGGAAGGAATAGACTCTGAAGTGTCCCTGTTCGCAGATGACGTGAAGTTGATGAGAAGAATTAAATCGGACGAGGATGAGGCAGGACTGCAAAGAGACCTGGAGAGGCTGGACATGTGGTCCAGTAACTGGCTCCTCGAATTCAATCCAGCCAAATGCAAAGTCATGAAGATTGGGGAGGGGCAAAGAAGACCGCAGACAGAATATAGGCTAGGTGGACAAAGACTACAGACCTCACTCAGGGAGAAAGACCTTGGGGTGACCATAACACCGAGTACATCACCGGAGGCACACATCAACCAAATAACCGCTGCAGCATACGGGCGCCTGGCAAACCTGAGAATAGCGTTCCGATACCTCAATAAGGAATCGTTCAAGACACTGTACACTGTGTATGTTAGGCCCATACTGGAGTATGCAGCACCAGTCTGGAACCCACACCTGGTCAAGCACGTCAAGAAGTTAGAGAAAGTACAAAGGTTTGCAACAAGGCTAGTCCCAGAGCTCAAGGGAATGTCGTACGAGGAAAGGTTAAGGGAAATCGGACTGACGACACTGGAGGACAGAAGGGTCAGGGGAGACATGATAACGACATACAAGATACTGCGGGGAATAGACAAGGTGGACAGAGATAGGATGTTCCAGAGAGGGGACACAGGGACAAGGGGTCACAACTGGAAGCTGAAGACTCAGACGAGTCACAGGGACGTTAGGAAGTATTTCTTCAGTCATAGAGTTGTCAGCAAGTGGAATAGCCTAGCAAGTGAAGTAGTGGAGGCAGGAACCATACATAGTTTTAAGAAGAGGTATGACAAAGCTCAGGAAGCAGAGAGAGAGAGGATCCAGTAGCGATCAGTGAAGAGGCGGGGCCAGGAGCTGAGTCTCGACCCCTGCAACCACAATTAGGTGAGTACAATTAGGTGAGTACACACACACACACACACACACACACACACACACACACACAAAGCATACATACATATGTGCATAATGCATGTATTTAGGTGCACTAAGTTTAGGATTCAAAAACATATAACCACACAGCAGTATATTTGCGAATGCAGTGTCTGAAGCTTTCACAGAGACTCGCACATAAGACCGCTTTAGCAACGAAAAATAGAACCCTGGGTACAGGAGGAGAGGAACAGGAGAAATAAAGGAAGAAAAAGAAGTGGTGGTAGTGGTAATGCTGGCAGTGGAAGTGATAGAAGTAGTAGTGGTAGTAGAAAATAGAAGAAGCAGTCATCTGGGTGAATTCAACAAATTCCCACTTTCACGATATGAACATTATCTGGGACGAAATAAATCCTGGCCTTACTAAAACATGCTGGGAAGACAGTTTAAGAAACGTGCGTTAAAACCAGTGTCTTGGGACGACGAATTTATTCACCCTAAGCGTGTGTTCCAAACTCGTACAATTTACAAAAATGAAGAGAAAAAGCAAGATGGAAAGAGTTGTTCCCTCTATAGCTGAAGAAGAAAATTCACTGAGTTTATCAGTGTCTCTCACTCTTGCTCAAGACTCAAGGAAATATCTTTTAGAAACGGAAAACATCATATTCCAGGAGCAAAAATCAGTTAATGAAATGAAAATAAAATAAAAACGCAGTTTCTCATATACGAGATCTAGGGCAAAATATTTTGCTCATTAATGAGTTCTTGTTTGAAGGTGATGGAACTAACACTGATTACAACAATTACAACATTTACTGATTACAGCTGCATATTCATCAAAAAAAAGGGAAAAAAATTATTACATTAGTGAAATATCCTATGGTGACTGAATCTGGACACGGGAGTCATCTCACAAACATTTAACATGATGTATCCGAACTCCATAGGTGAGAACACAACTGCAAAAAAAAAAAAGTATGAAACGATAGCACTGACGTCCAACATAATAAAAATCTTTGAAAGAGTTTTTAGAAGACTTATCAGCACATGAAATCTTAACAGTTGCACAGCCCAGGGCAACATGTGTTTACAGCAGGTTGCTCCTGCCTCTTGTAATTGTCGAACCATTACAAGTTCTTGAATGCAGTGGGTGACAAACAAAATGCACATTTTATTTTATTTTATTAACACATCGGTCGTTTCCCACCAAGGTAGAGAGTCCCAAAAAATAAAGAAAAACTCTTATCATTCACTCCATCATTGTCTTGCTAGAGGCGCGCTTACACTTTAGTTATAGAACTGCAACATTAACACCCCTCCTTCAGAGTGCAGACACTGTACTTCCCATCTCCAGGACTCAACTCCGGCCTGCCAGTTTTCCTGAATCTCTGCATAAATATTACCTTGCTCACACTCCAACAGTACGTCAAGTCCTAAAAACCATTTGTCTCCATTCGCTCCTATCTAACAAGCTCACGCATGCTTGCTTGAAGCCCAAGCCCCTCGCACACAAAACCTCCTTTACCCAGTCCCTCCAACTTTTCCTAGGCCGACCTCTACCCTGCCTTCCCACCACTACAGATTTACACACACTCAGAGTCATTCTATTTCGTTCCATCCTCTCTACATGTCCGAAACACCTCAATAACCCCACCTCATCCCTCTGGATAATAGTTTTCGTAATCCTGCACCTCCTAATCTCCAAACTACGGATTCTCTGCATTATATTCACCACATATTGCCCTCAGACATGACATCTCCACTGCCTCCTGCCTTCTCCTTGTTGCAATATTCACCATGGATGCTTCACACCCATATAAGAGCATTGGTGTAACTATAATCTCATACATTTCCCTCTTTGCTTCCATGGACAAAGTTCTTTGTCTCCACAAACACCTCAGTGCACCACTCACTTTTTTCCCCCTCGTCAATTCTATGATTCACCTCATCTTTCATAGACCCATCTGCTGACACGTCCAATCCCAAATATCTGAATACCTGCACCTCCTCCATACTCTCTCCCTCCAATCTGATATCCAATCTTTCGATACGTAATTTTATTATCCTCATCACCTTACTCTTTCCTACATTCACATTTAATTTCCTTCTTTTATGTACCCTACCACATATATAAAGATTTGGAAAAATTGAAGAATTAAATAATAAAAATAAGCAATAAACTCAAAACCACTCCAATAGAATTGAAGAAAAATGTCATAATCTTATGACTGATAATATCAGAAAATCTTATGTTCAGTGATGTCAACATTGTTGCTTTCACAATCACAGGGAAGCTGGAAAGTTGAATAATAAAGCCCTTCAAAGCAGGAAACGTCAGGTCAGTGATGATCTTCTAAGTCATTTGTTGCCTTTACATTGAAATATTATTGCACACTAAAAGCTCCTTTTAAGGCAGGCAAAACCGCAGAAATGGAAGCACAGAGAATCTTCATTACTCGAATAAATTCAGTCAAGCACCTATATTCTTGGGAACGTCTGAATTCCTTTTAACTGTACTTCCTGCAACGTAGGTGAGGAAGATGCATCATAATTTACACCTGGAAATTTCTGGAGGGATTAGTCCCATATCTGTACCTCGAAATTATTACCAACGAGAGGCAAACAGTGCATAATATTTTCAGTTAAAATGAATGGATGCACTGAGATATGCCGCAATAAGTGTAAAGGGTTCAAGGCTTTTCAGCACCCTCCCTTCGTTCTTAAGGGAAATTACCAAAGGCCTCTTTTTGTCTTCAAGAGGGAACTAGGCGAGTCCCTATTCTTGGAATATACCTGAAAGGATTTTCGGGGGTCAACGCTCCCGCTGCCCGGTCCATGACCAGGCCTCGTTTCTGCTAGAGTTCTGCTGGTTTCTCATCAGCCGGGCTGTCGTGCTGATCTTGGACTGTGTGCTACTAGTACCATACCTTTGTTGATAAGGCAGTCAATCAAAAGACTGGGCAACGGGGGCGGTGAGCCCCGGGACATAGATACACACAAACACACAGTGAAGAGGCGGGGCCAGGAGCTATGAATCTACCCATGCAACCACAACTAGGTGAATACAGTTTAGGTGACATGAATACACACACACACACACACACACACACACACACAACATATACACACTGACAACACTGGAGGACAGGAGGGATAGGGGGCACATGATAACAACATATAAAATACTGAGAGCAACTGACAAAGTGGATAGGGACAAAATGTTTCAGAGATGGAGCACAGCAACAATTTGTCACAACTGGAAGTTGAAGACTCAGGCGAGTCACAGGGATGTTAGGAAGTATTTCTTCAGTCACAGAGTTGTCAGGAAGTGGAACAATCTGGAGAGTGATGTAGCGGTGGCAGCATCCATACATAGCTTTAAGAAGAGGTACGATTAAACTCATGAAGCTGAGTGTGGTCCTAGCAGGCAGCGACCAGCGAAGAGGCAGGGCCAGGAGCTATGAATCGATCCCTGTAACCACAAATAAGTTAGTACAAATAGGACAGTACACACACACACACACACACACACACACACACACACACACACACACACACACACACACACACACACATACACACACACACACACTACATACGCGGGGCAAGAAGAACAAATCGCATGTGTGTCTCCCATAAAGATCACATTTTTATTCCTCGTTACTATCAAAAGCTCGAGGAACTAAGTGAATAAACGCCTGTTACCGTCTGCAGCCAAAATACTTCACCTCAATACACCCGCGCGACTTCTTTCAGCTGGTCCTGAGGCTATCCACAGCAGTACTGGCTGAGATAATCCACACGCTGCACTTGCTGTATTTAAGACTAATTACCGCTGTACTAGTTATCAGTCATTGTGCTAACTAGCTGCTTGTGGCTGACACACGAAGCACGGTACAGAATTTTGCTCGTCAAGAACAACACCTGACAGCCACATAGGACTTCTCTCTCCTATATGCGGGTTTCAGTATTGTTCCAGACACGGTATTGTGCCTTTATTTTTTTTTGTTCTTCAGGATTATTATTATTACAATCATAGCTAAGCGCTAAACCCACTATGGTCACACAACAGTCACATAGGATACAGTATATTCTGCCTGATGCTGGTTTCTCTTATTTATAGAAAACCGTCGGAGCCAGAATGTGGGAATGTGGACTGAAAGTGAGTGTAGCACCGGTAGCTGTGAGCAGCAACTCTCAAGCGTGACAGCTAGGCTGAGATGACCTAGGCTCAGATGAACTAGGCTCAGATGAACTCAAGTAGGTTATTGATCACCTGGGAGCTTGAGAAAACCTGTTGTTGTGAGACAACGTTTTCTGAATAAAACTTCCAGTTGCTAATTTTGTGTCTGTCATCTGTAACTCATTGGCATTCCCATAAAATCTTTTGCTACGTTCGAGTTTACCTTGTCAGCTTTATTTAACCAGTACTGAAGAATTTTCAGAGCTCGCATGTGAAAGAAAGAAAAAAAGAATAAAGTGACTGATAAACCTGCAAGATTAGATCTGTTTTTTACTCAAAATGAATATGACATACAAGAAATTATTTGTGAGGTACCACAAGTTCCTCACAAATAGTTCCAATTTCTGAGCTCCTGGTGGAAATGAAAATGAATACAGAAAGAGAGGAAGTGAGTAACAACAAAAGGGACTACAGAAAGAAGAACAGTGACGGAATGAGAAAGGTTCTGAGGGAAGTTCATTGGAAGCAGAGCTGAAGGACAAAGCTGTACAGGAAACGATGAAGGTAATAGAGTTATAGTGCCAAGAAACAAGGAAAAATTCATCTCAATTATGGGGAAAAAACAAGGAAAACAGAGATCAGATTATTTAATAAGGAATGCAGAGAGACTAGTGTAAGTGCAAGAGAGAGATAAGCAGGAAATCAAGAAACGAATACACAAGAACAAGAAGGGAAACTGAAAAACTGAAACAAAGTTATTCTACAACAATATAAAAACAACAGACTGTTAAAAACCAAGTGACGAGAATGAAAAAGGGATAGAAGAGACAGAGACATGGAAATATGTGATGAACTTAGCAAAAGAATCAAAGAGGTCTTCACAGTAGTGATGATATTAAGAGAAGAGTAAATAATGAACTTGAATGCTATAGGAATGCAGTTACAAGCCTGAGTAGATCTATCATCCACTATGATGACATAAACGTTTAGAAGTACGCTTATGGAACAACCTGCAATGTAAGCACACTGATGCTGTAGCAGCCAGGCTTAGGCTTGGTTATAAGTTCCTCTGGCAGTTTGGCAGACACACAGATGACAGCCCAAATACAAAGTATGTGGCCAACCCTATGGTCACTTTCTTTGGACACTACGTGCTTTATTGTCCACTTATTGATGAATATAGAGATAGGCAGTATAATAACCTATTTGAAGAGACTTACAACATACACACTCTGAAGAGGAATTGATAGAGCAGATAGGGACAGACAGTTTGAATTATGAGGACCGGATCAAGGATGCACAGGTGGATGTTGGAGATACAGATTAGTCATGAGAAGTAAGAAAGCATTTCGTTACTCTCAGGGTAGACTGAAAACGGAATTGCATAGTTGAGGCAGTTGTGGTAGCAGACTCAATACACAACTTCAGAATTACATAAGTCAAAAGAAGTCCGCAAACAACTCGGCGAGTAAAAAATTCAATGGGAATACACACACACACACACACACACACACACACACACACACACACACACACACACACACACAAAACAAAACACACACACACAAACAGTCCACTTAGCACACCTCCCACAGTCTCGTCTCTCCATCACACAACATCCACCATCACCCCAGTAGAGTAGTCATGAGTAATTCCCCTGACACATATGGCCTCTTTAGTGTCACTGAATTCGCCTCCTCGCGCCATGAAGATGGTGGGACGCCGGGGCTAACTCCTCGCCTCCTTCCTGACACCTTTATAGCACTCATTTGAGACGTTCTGAATTACTGTACAGGAGGACCGTGTCTCTGTATGCAATATGTATTTGCTCTCTCTCACCAGTAATACTTTATATATATATATATATATATATATATATATATATATATATATATATATATATATATATATATATATATATATATATATATTATATATATACTTGTGTGTGTGAGTATAATAGTATTTTATTGTTTTAAGATATATTCTTAACTGAAAAGAGAGCTCTGCCAGATAAAATTATGCCCCTTGCTTATATCATCACACTTAAACTAATCTCTTTCATTAATGACACTCTAGACGCACAAAAATAACATAATTACCGACTGCTGACAGTAAAACATTTTTATGAATATTAAGAGAATTAGACTCCACGTTATAGTTACGATAACTTTGAATCTACCGTCTTTATATATCAGAATTTTTTCAAACCAATAGAAAATATTTAAAAAAGAAGAATGCACAAAAAATAACTTTCTCTCTGAATGCAAATAATAAGATTCTCTTGAAATGCAAATATTAAGCATCTCTTTGAGCGGTCGAGCTCTGGCTCTGCCCCTAGGAGTTTAGAAAATTATGAATCAGGTTGCCTTGATGCCCAAGGGCTCCTCATCCATGAACAGGAGCTGCCCTTCCAGTGCTTTGCATCCAGGATAAATGACCTCCAGGCTACGTATTTAACGGTTTAAATGAATGTATTAATCCTAATCTTACCGCTCCTTCTCAACAATCATTTTCGCAACAATCACCTTTATTGATCATTTTCGCAACAATCATCACCTTTTTTGATAATTTTCGCAACAATCATCACCTTTATTGTTCATTTCACAGAAATCATTTATAGGCATCAAACTGGAGACAAAAAAAATTACACAATATATTTTTGTCATGACAAGCCTTCATTCATCACTTAACAATCCTATTGTATTTATTTATTTTTTAATGACTAAAGAGAATAGACAAAAAAAGATTTAAGATATGCATCTGTAACTTGGTAATAATAATAATAATAATAATAATAATAATAATAATAATAATAATAATAATAATAATAATAATAATATTGTTGTAGAAGAAGTAGCAGTGATAAATTTAATAATAAAATAATAACAGTATTTGTTATTATTATTATTATTATTACCACTACAGTTACTAATATTACTACTGCAACTAATAATAATACCAATAATGGTAAAAGTAAAAATAGTTATAATAATGACTGCTATAAATACAAGAAGCAAAAGAAGCAAAAACAGAATAATTAAATAATAATAATAATAATAATAATAATAATAATAATAATAATAAAACAATAATAATAAAAGTAATAATAATAATAACAATAATAATAATAATAATAATAATAATAATAATAATAATAATAATAATAATAATAGAAATAATAACACAGGAAATAATAATAAGTATTATATAGAAAAAGTAATTATAATGAATGAAAAAGAGCAATTAAAATATCTGATTTATTTTACTATCATCGGCGCCTCTCTGGGATAGACATTAAATTTCGTCACAACATCGCCATTTCGTTTAAACCAAAATATTCGCTCTACAATTTAAATTTGTAATAATATTCCGCTGACTCAGAACGAAATAAATGAAACAGGCGAGACAAAAATATATCATAATGTACACATGGGAAATACTAGAGGGATTAACTTCAAATCTGCACACTGAAATCTATGCTTATGAGGGTGATAGGGATGTAATTCTCACACTTAAAATTTAACCCACCACGTTGAGGGGGTCATAGAAGTTACCAATATTCTCACAGACTCAGAGCTATTCCTGATCTGCCGGCCTGAAGTACCCATATCAGATTCCGTGCCGCCAGCACCAACAGTCTGGCTGACCTTGTCGTAAGCCATAAATTCACTTCTGAGACCGGGCAGCTTGGGAAAATGGGGGGGCGGAGAGAGTAGGCTATCATGAGGAAGTTAATAGGTAGGACTATGTCAGCTCTGCACAGGAGTCAGGGGCCTGGAGCTAAGTTCCAACCAATCGGGTGTGAGGTAGTACGCACACATGCGCACACAGAGTAATACAGTGGAGGCAAGATCCATACATAGCTTTAAGAAGAGGTACGATAAAGCTCTTGGAGCAGGGGCAGAGTGGACCTAATAGCGATCAGCGAAGAAGCAGGGCCAGGAGCCGTGACGCGACCCCTGCATCCACTAATAGGTGAGTACAAACACACACACACACACACACACACACACACACACACACACACACACACACACACATACACACACACACACACACACACATACACACACCTTCCTCTTGTTCTTGTTCCTCTTCCCCTCCTCCACTCTTCCGGCTGGTGGTCGTCTCCTGCGATATCCCCAGCTAGTCTCTTGTATGTCCTGAGACCTATGGTGAGGCTCATAAGGTGGCCCCAAGCCCCATAAACGCCACGGTCATGAGTTCGCAGAGAGTCTATCCGACGGCGAGGTCGTAGCCGAGCCGTTCAGTGTCAGCTGATACCGGTTCTCACTATTGTAAAGTCGTCACCTTCACTCGATTCGATTTGGCGTAAGTAGCATTATGTTTTGGGTGTTTTTTCCCCGCATTTTTTCTGTTTTTGCTCTTTTTTTTCTGTGTGGGTGAAGAGAGAAGTTTTGTTTTTATTGGGCTGCTGCTGCTGCTGCTGCTGCTGCTGCTGCTGCTGCTGCTACTGATGTTGTTGCTGCTGCTGCTTCTGCTACTGATGCTGCTGCTGCTGCTGATGTTGACGATACTGTTCCTGCTTCTGATACTATCTGCCCTTGTGTTGTTACTATTGCTGCTGTTGCTTGCTTCTGGTGCCGGTGTTTTCTCGGAGATGCATGGTGTGACCTTGCTTATATTTGCGCCGTTTCTTAAAGTTTCGGACTGTCTTTTTTTTTTAACGTCCCATCTTCTTATCTTATAATGAGATCCCTAATTAATCACTTGACATTCACTGATTGGTGGGTAGCAGTAAATCGCATGCGAGGCGTGTCCTTCACGACACACTATCGCTGACTCTCGATTGGTCATAAATATGTCGCCAATCGCCTCTGAACCACAGCGGCTGGCGGTAGATTCACTCACTGCCTTTCTCGAATCAAAATGTCATTCCCAGTACTCCCGATTACTCGTAATAATCCCCCATGTTGGAAGATAAGGTTAAGTTTTAATTTGCATAAAGCAACTTCGCTTATTACATCCTCCTAATTAGAATGCGCTGGTCCATCCATCCGATATATGACATTCCGGGTCATTACTGCACCCATAACCATTACATTTATCAAGCAAGCCTTGTAATCCTCGCAAAAAAGCTCTTCTTTTACGTCTTAATTAGCCAACAATTAAATTTTCATAAGCTTTTTCCTAACCTCGGTCATCGCGGATAATTTTACAGCATCATAAAATTATCAATGTCAGCCTTATCGCCTATTGGCTTAAGAGCCCAATTCCTATCGTAGCTCTTAGACTGTGAAGCGCTTTAAGGCCCGTGGGGGGAAGATGAACGTAATGATAGAGACGGCCAAACGATGCATAAAAGTCAAAATAATTATGGGACAATAATGACGGTACTTCGTAACTCGGTATTTCAACACATCGTCTGGCGCAGCGCGTGCGAAGTGTCCAAACCCAACTTTATGGCGATCCTGCCACGTTTAGAGCTTGTATTACCGCTAACTTTTAATTTTATGACCAATAAAAGACAAATGCACTGCCCGTAAAAGCTACTCCGCCTACCTCTCGCGTACACACACTTACACAAACCTACGTACACACAGACACATACACATCCTGTCTTGGGACACAATTTTATCACTCAGTTTTACAACCTCCAGGTTTTCATTCGCTTGTCACTCGTCGGAGGGTGAGTGTCTGCCTGTGTGCGTCTCTCCTCACGCGGGCCTCTCAGGAAAACACACGGAATATTTCCAAGTATCTCGTGTCGTAAATCGGAATCAGGCCGCTAGAAAAAAGGGCGGTGGGGAGCGAAGAACAGAGGAAGAAAGGGAGACGGAATGAGCTGCAAGTAGCTAGAAAATTTCAGGGCTTCATATTTTTTGAAGCCCATAGGAGGAAGAGGAAGATTGCTGCTATTGTGCTTCAGGCATGTGAAAAAGCACCAGCGGAGGAAGGAGCTTACTGCTCTGATGCTTCATAGCAAGAACAGGAAAAAGAAGATTTTTTTCTTCATTGCTTCAGGCCTATGAGGAAGAGCAGGAAGAGGATGGGGAGGAAATAGAAGAAGAGGCGGAGGATGAGGAGGAGGAGGAAGAGGAGGAGGAGGAGGAGGAGGAAAAGGAGGGGGAGGAGGATGAGAACTGTTTTGCTGGTGCTTCAGATCTGTGTGGAAGAGCAGCCGGAGATGTTGAACTTGCAACGTTGCTCTTTGCTCCCACCCGGGTGTAAAGAGTGCAGGTATTGTCTTGCGATGTTTACGACGCGTTGTGGGGCCTCTACGTCGCGCGGTGCGGACTGTTGGGTTATCTCTGTCCAAAAACTCTTGTATGTCATAGCAGCAGCTTGCGCCACCCACCTTCTTCCTGGTCCACGTCTCCCAAGACGCCGCCCACGAATATTTGTAACAATGTTGGTGCTCACATCAAGTGCATTGTGTGATGGAGAGTCGCCGCTAGTGATGGGTTGCTCTAACTAAATCTAACCCTGGGAATGTTAGTGAAATTATTTATCCACTCGCGCTGTATGTTAGGATGCTGGTGATGTTAACAACAGATTTAAGTGACACTTTAACGATAAATGGTGTTCACCAGTGTGCAGAGCCGATACCGACTGGTGATAGTTGGTCGTTACATTTATATATTGCAATAATCACTTTACTTGGATTTAGAAAACTTATCTATACTAAATTGGATGAGAGAAAGTCGAGTACAGTTCACGCCGTATTCCGTACACATTCGTAATGACCCTTCGTGCATATCATTTGTTATAAACAGACGGAAATACCCACCACCGGCAGGTATTCACTGTCATGGCCTCCCATATTCTAAGACTCAAACAGCTGATTCATGGAGACAGCCGTCCGGCTTGAGAAGTATGGCTGGTTGAAGGGTGCGTGGTTGACTTCAGCCGTAGAGAAGCCTGAACGAGCAAACGCTCGACACAGGATTGCTGAAGCCCAATAAATTATTCAAAACCAGCAAGGTAACATTACAATGATCGCCATTAAGTTTAGCAGTGGAGGGCAGCTAGACTGCTTCCCACCGCTCGCCTCCCTCCCGCGGTATCCAATATGGCAGCGGGGAGAGCCGACGCCATTTCGTTAATGTAGCGGCGACAGTCAAAATGTTTTTCCTC
>NC_069427.1:24410112-24437612 GCF_026875155.1 Cherax quadricarinatus | reverse complement strand
TACCGGCATCCAGGACCGGGTATAAACATCACCGCCATCCAGGACCGGGTATAAACAACCCCGCCATGCGCCCTCAACCCAAACTCCAAACTTCTGCTTTAACGGGGCCAGCGAACTGCCTTATTGTCATCATAAGGCCGTAGAGGCAGTATTTCGGCAGTGTTTAAGGGATCGGACACCCTTAGCGCTGGGTAGTGCCGATATTTAGAGACCAGACATTCAGCTATGTAGCACACGTTGTTCATACATCCGACACCCTATTTCATATTACCAATTTGAAGCTACAGGAACAGTTACCAAGGTCAGTGCTACAGAATATATATATACATATATAGTTAGATCCTACAGTCAGAAGGAGGGTACCTCCAATTTATGTGATCAAGAACCCTTTACTAGCATCAAGGTACCCCTCCGGGAAGGAAGCGAGGTGGAAACAGAGCTACAGCAACTCTGAACTTCTAACAAAACTCTGATTCTAGAGGGCTTAGCGCGCGGAAGTTTGCCGTTGGTCGCTGTTTGTTTTCTGTCGCCCAGCTAACGGGAGGAATGTGTTGTTACCTCGGATGGTCTCAGTAGCGGTGGGCCGATATTACTTATTATTAAATTATTGTAAATTATTTATTACTAAATTAATGTAACTTATTTATTATTAAATTATTGTATACTTATCTAAAATATATTTAGCTGGACTATGCTAAATTAAATTGCGCTTGTTATAATAAGGTTAGGTAAGTTTTCTAAGATTCTTTTGGTACAAAATTATTAATTTTTATATAAACATAAATGAAAAAAATATATCTTTAAAAGAATAGGATAAATTTTTAAAAAGGGCTTATATATATATAATATATATATATATATATATATATATATATATATATATATATTATATATATATATATATATATATATATATATATATATATATATAACTTTGAGAACATGAGTTGACTTTACTGAACGAAAGAATTAGTATGTTTAACCTAGTAATAATAATAATATTATTAAATAATTTTATTATTATTATTATTATTATAATTATTATAGAGTGCTTAGTGAAGCGTACAATAACAGTTCACCATCTGTTTATCTCCCAGTAAGTACCGTTAGTTTGTGTGTTCCCGCAGCACTACCCACCACTAGTAACACATACAGTTATTACGGTACCAGTACACTGGTGTTCAGATATGCACTTCATGTCAAGGCAGTCTGCACATTGCTACTGCTATAGAATTTATATCCAAGTATGTCTTGTGCATAATGCTGCATTAACAAAAAAATAAAAAAAGTCAGATTTGTTAATTTGTGGACGGAGGCTCGAGCCTTCACTCCTCATGTGATTAGCACTATTAAAAATTGGGAGGTAATCAGTTTCAGGGACATATATCCCCTTTTTCCCCCTTATTAAGGGCTAAGAAAATATTCTATATTCTAAATATCCTATTCACCGACACCAAGAGTCCGTATCCCTCCCTTTGTACTCTGTATCACTCTACTCACTTATATGTGGATGCAGGGGTCGAGTTAGTTGATTGTTGTGAGTTAGAGAACTTTGTTCTTGTTTCTCATATCTTGGGTCCCCTCAAGGAAGGTTCCTTGATGTTGGTGAGGGGCTCTTGATTTAGGGAATTGGATCTGTGCTCCAGTTCCCCGAATTAAGCCTGAATGCCTTCCACATCCCCTCCCCCAGGCGCTGTATAATCCTCCGGGTTTAGCGCTTCCCCCTTGATTATAATAATAATAATAATCATATCTTGGGTAAAAAAGTGCTTTCGTGTATAAAAGAAACTACCTTGAAGAGTCGTTCCGAGTTCCTCAAGAAGGCAGGTCGTTAATCTTATCTTAGTAAATAATTATAATAATAGTTATAATAAATATAGTTATTATTATTTTTATTATAAATTTATTATAATTTTATAATTATTTTTTTTTTACTGATGGAATTCGCAAAATCAATAATTAGTCTCGGAACATATTTAATGAGTAAAGGAGTGGTGGTGTGGGTGGTGGTGGTGGTGGTGGTGGGTGGTGGTGGTGGTGGTGGTGGTGGTGGTGGTGTGGTGGTGGTGGTGGTGTGGGGTGGTGGTGGGGTGGTGGTGGTTGGTGGTGTGGTGGTGGTGGTGGTGGTGTGGTGGTGGTGGTTGTGTGGTGGTGGTGGTGGTGGTGTGGTGGGGTTGGTGGGTGGTGGTGGTGGTGGTGTGGTGGTGGTGGTGGTGGTGGTGTGGGTGGTGGTGGTGTGTGGTGGTGGTGTGGTGTGGGTGGATGGTGGTGGTGGGATGGTGGTGTGTGTGGGTGTGTGTGGTTGTGGTGGTGGTGGGTGGTGGTGGTGGTGGTGGTGGATGGTGGTGGTGGTGGTGTGTGGATGGTGGTGTGGAGGTGGTGGTGGAGGTGGTGGTGGTGGTGGTGGTGAGTGGTGTGGTGGGGTGGTGGTGGGTGGTGTGTGGTGGTGGTTGATGGGGTGGTGGTGGTGGATGATGGTGGTGTGGTGGTGGTGGTGTGTGGTGGATGATAGGTGGTGGTGGTGTGGTGGTGGTGGTGGTGTGGTGATGGTGGTGGTGGTGGTGGTGGTGTGTGGTGGGTGGTGGTGGTGGTGGTGATGGTGTGGATGATGATGTGGTGGTGTGGTGGTGGTGGTGATGGTGGTGTGGATGTGAAGTGGTGGTGGTGGTGGATGTGATGATGTGGTGGGTGTGAGATGATGGTGGTGGTGTGATGAGTGGTGGTGGAGATGGTGGATGGTGGTGGTGGGTGGTGGTGGTGTGGATGATGAAGGTTGTGGGTGGTGTGTTGGTGGTGGTGGTGGTGGAGATGATGGGGGTGGTGATGGTGGATGGTGATGGTGGTGGATGATAATGGTGGGGTGGTGTGGTGGTGGTGTGTGGTGGTGGTGGATGATGAGTGGTGGTGGTTGGGGGTGGTGTGATGTGGTGGGAGATGGTGAGTGGATGAGAGGTGGATGATAGGAGAGTGGTGGGATGATATGGTGGGGTGGAATGGTGGTGTTGGGTGGGGGGATGAGTGAGGGTGGTGGTGGTGAGGGTGGAGGTGTAAAGAGAATGATGAAGGATGGGGAGTGATGAAGGTGATGAAGTGAGATAAATGGATGGGAGAGAAGTGAGGTGGATGAGGAGAGAGATGATGAATGGTGGAGGGTGGTGATAAGTGATGGGTGGAGAGATGGTGTGCGGTGGTGGATGAAGTTGTGTGGTGATGGGGTGATAATGAGGGGAGTTGTGAAGAGGAGAGGTAATGATAAGGCAAGGAAGAGAGTGAGAAGGAGAAATAAGAGAGAAGAGTAGGACTGGGGAGATGAGAAATGTGATGGAAGAGAGATAAGACTGTAGGAGAGAGGGTAAGTGGGTGAGAAGAGAGGAACTGGTAGAGTGGCAGGTGAAGAAGTTTTGTTGAGCGGGAGGAGAGAGAGAGAGAGAGAGAGAGAGAGAGAGAGAGAGAGAGAGAGAGAGAGAGAGAGGAGAGAGAGAGAAGAGAGAGAGAGAGAGTTAGAGAGAGAGGAGAGAGAGAGAGAGAGTTAGAGAGAGAGAGAGAGAGAGTGATACAGAGAGACAGAGAGAGTCAAAAGTGGCTTATGAATGGTAATATAATAGCAGTGAGGAGGTGATAATGGAGAGTAACATATTGGTCAAGCGAAAGGGGTGAATGCAAGCACATGATAATGACAATAAATTGAGAAAGAGAGAGAGAGAGAGAGAGAGAGAGAGAGAGAGAGAGAGAGAGAGAGAGAGAGAGAGAGAGAGAGAAGACAAACAGACAGAGAAAGAGACAGAGAGGGCTGGAGTGGGATGAAAGAAGCTGGAAAAACATCACCTCTCCCCACAACTCTACAAGGGAATATACCTCGACGCTTGTGATGGGTTCTCCACCCAACCAACCTCAGGTCGTACCTAATTTCCCTCCCATTTCTCCAGCCTCTGCATGACTCCTATGGATTTAGCGTTACCCAGGATACTAATAATAATTATAATTGTTCTAATAATTATAATGATTATTTTAATAATAACTTTCACCACCAGGAGCACCACTATAATGGAATCATGTACCTTCCATAGGGAGCACTACCTCCCCTACACCAGGTATTTCCTCTCCCCTACACCTACATCTTGTGGTATTTTTTATTGGATGAAGCTCTAGTAAGCCAGCATAAGACCTCGATCATATGACCAAAAGCTCCACTGAATGAATCATCGTATGATTATAACCAGCAAGCGGAGAAAAACTTTCATTTTTTTTACCTAGAAAAAGAATATACGATGGGCCCGTCTTCAGGTAAGTTAATAAACTTGCAAACAAGACGTTGTTTCAGGTAAGGTGTTGCTTTAGTGAAATCCTTGTGCTGTAGGTGAGGGATTAATCCTGTAGGTGAGGGATTAATCCTGTAGGTGAGGGATTAATCCTGTAGGTGAGGGATTAATCATGCAAGTGATGTTCTGAACCTATACTTGGAATCCAAAATCTGAATGTGAGGTCATGATCATGAAGGTGATGTTCTGAACCTGCGGGTGAAGGAGCCGTGAGGGATATTGTTGTTCCTGTGAAGCTGACGTGAACCCCGACGTGAGCCCCGACGTGAGCACCGACGTGAGCACCGACATGTGGTGTTGCGGGAGTGTCTCTCTGCCTTTAATCTTACTTATGTCCTCCTCCAGAGATTTATTGCTGTTTTACAATCACGCTAAGTAGCTCGCACGTCCTCCCTCATTTTCTAAGAAACTGGCTTACACGCCCTCATTTTCTAAGTAAGAAACACGCATATACGCCCTCATTGTCTAAGAAACCAGGATGGACGTCTTGATTTTGTCAGTAATCCGCATTCTCACCTTCATTTTTAATGGGGCATTATATGCCTTCCTGACCGCTTATCGGAGGAAAATAGTCTTATAATTGTATTTAAATAGAATATTCTATTATTATTATTAATTTATTATTATAATCAAGGGAAGCTCTAAGACAGTAAGGGTCATAGAGCTGCTGGAAAATGTAGTCAGCTTTTATCTTATTGACTCACCTTAATGTTACAGTGTCAGAGTTTTCTTTAATACTGCCTAGATATCAGTCTTGTCTCTATATTATTTCAGAAGGATAGAGAAACAGATATATTAAGAATGATAAACTAGAAAGAGAGAGAGTGATCAACAAAGACTGATTATCCATTTACACATCACAGAGCAACAAGTTTCCAGAGGTCGACTGAACCTTTGCAGTTGGACTTCTCTATTCACATTTTTAACTCAATTGATATTAATTTTATTGTTGCTGTTATCATTGTTATTTTTTATTATCGATACGTAGAGGAAAAAAAACAAGTGCAAAAACAACAATAACAGCATCAACATCAGCAATAATAATAATAATAATAATAATAATAATAATAATAATAATAATAATAAATAAATAAAATGTATCGTTATTATCCTTATTATTGATGTTTTATTTAATGTTATCTTACTTGTTTTTGTTGTACTTGTTAATATTATAAGTGATAATAATAGCAATAATTCTAATCATTTTAATAAAAGAAAATCCTAATTCTACTAAATTAAATAATAATAATAATAATAATAATAATAATAATAATAATAATGATAATAATAATAAATATCTTAACTTTTATAAGCTTCTTAACTATTTATATCTCATAGTAGAAAAGAATCTTAAAGAATTTGATCTCCCTTTTAAAAAATTATACCAAGTCGAGTACGAGACATCTTGGCCGATGCAACATAATATCTTGGACAATGGAAGTAACCTACATTGATTCGTAGCTACGTAATTCTCACGGATAGATAAGTTAAGGTATGAATGGCCCATACTGTTTTGGCCCTTATTTTTATGTACAATAAAGATGATGGTAGAATAATGAATGGTAATAATGAATTATAGATTTTTTTTTTTTTTGCCAATTTTGTCTTGCCAAAAATACCGAAAATTTTTTGAGGATTTAAACACTTTAAGAAAGTCAATAAATTGCTAATATATTATTTTATTTACACTGTTTAGAGAAGTTTTAAGGTACTATCTGAGGTAGTTTGAAACCTGTGGTTATCATGTAGAAATGAGATCATCATAGTTGGTGTCCTAGATTTTTTTTTTCCCCAAAGGCGAAATTAATTTGTGTAATCTTATGAGGTCCAGTGACATTATTATAATTCAAGTTAACCAGTCAGTCTTCGTTCCTCCCATCTTCGTAAGCCTCTGTTTTACCCAACGATTTGAAGAAAGCAGTGTCACAAAGGAGGTACTTTTATCAACAAATGCGTAAAAGAGACAAGCTTGCTAAGTTAAGTAACTTTATTCTGGAAATGTTTCGCCCACGGAAAGCTTTTTCAATGAGTGATGAAGCCAATGTTGGCGAAATGTTTTCATAATAATGCTCTCTAATGTTTCATAAATGTCTCTCCTCTTTCTTTACTGTTGCAGCGAAGGACACCGAAGAATAACCTGAGATTATCTCTTATTACAGAAAATTATATTTTCGCACAAGACAGAGCTGTTAATAGAATATGATTTTTCTTCTAGGCGACGTTTAATATGATTTAATTCACAACTCTGCCAACCTGGCTAAAGTTTTACCCAAATAACAACACTTCTACCACTATTAACAACAACCCCAACAGTGTGTGCGTGTGAGACTGTTTGTGTTAACTAACTGTTACGAAAGGGAAAATTTAACCTTCTGTATATCAGACTCATACACGGCTGTGTCACTCTAGCTCAACCAAGATCTATGCAGTCTTTGGGAATGTTAAATTGTCAACCATAAAAACAGTGGTGACTATAACGAAAATTATTAATTTCTTTTGATATCACCTACTGCTCCTGCAGCCACAGATTGACGCAATAAGCGCTGAATGCAATTATATTTAGTATATTGTCCCTGAATTTTCTTACCACATCATATTCCGGCCATAAATCCTGCTTGAGAACTTTGCGGAAATCATAGACTCGCACCCATTATTTTTTTATAGGGGGGAGAGGGTTAAGAGGATGTAAGAGTCATGATTGCTATAGCTTTGTATGTATCCCGACACCCTGATTCTTTTTTTGCTAAAGAAGCTACATTAACCTGGTATAAAAACAGATGCAGAATTTGAAGAAAAGACACATGTTCCAGAACAAACTTTATTAAGCATAGAGCTTTGTCAAGTCGTGCCAAGCTCGACACCGAACTAAACGTTGTACCAGAAAAAGCTTGCGATCCGGGTGCAGAATCTGTTTACTTAGACAGGGAAATATAAGAGAGGGATTCACCTAACAGGTCTTCCATCTCTCTAGAGATGAAAGAAAAGGAAAAGGGGATTAACCTCAAGGAGACAGGAGAAGTGCATGAAGAAAAAAGGGGTTGGAAGAAAAACGTAAAGGCACGGGCGGGAGAAGGAACTAAAGGCGTAGAAGAAGTGAAGATGAAAGCGGAACAAGATATGAGAGCATGAATGCGAAGACGGAAGAGTGGGGTGAAGAGAAGATGTGGAGAAGCCAGTAGAGGAAGTGGAAGTAGAGAGGAAGAGAAGAGGAACAGGAATAGGGAAAGGAAAAGGAAGTTTTTCCCCCCAAAGTTACATTATTTAATAATTATGCGCCTTGATTTAGTATAATTAATTTCCTTATGCCATTTTATTATAATTTATTTCATAATTATTTTATTATTTTTATCTTATAACTAAACCTTTTAAATTATAAGCAATTTTTGTAGGAAACAATTAAATTACTAATGGACAGAAAGGTCATATACACCTATAAGTGAATATGACCTTTTATATGATAGCAATAAAATAATAATAATAATCATAATAACAATAATAATAATAATAATAATAATAATAATAATAATAATTATTATTATTATTATTATAATATTAATATTATTATTTAAGGATGTTATTATTAAAAACTTTGTAATTCAATTTCATTATAAATGTAATCACTATATTCGTCACAATGTATAATGGACATCACTAATTATAACAAGACGACAGACCCGGTGCGGAACGACCTTTATTGAGACAACAGTACGCTCTGTGTGGAGCTCTGTCAAGTCACGATAAAGCTCTACACGGGGTAAAAGGTGACACAATAAAACGTTTCACCTGATAGTAGTCTCAGTGTTCTTAAAGCTTCAGCATTAGTAGCTTCGGTATCAGAAACTTCAGTATCAGTAGCTTTAATGTCAGTAGCTTCAGTGTCAGTAGCTTCAGTGTCAGTAGCTTCAGTGTCAGTAGCTTCAGTGTCAGTAGCTTCAGTGTCAGTAGCTTCAATGTCAGTAGCTTCAGTATCAGTAGCTTCAGTGTCAGTAGCTTCAATGTCAGTAGCTTCAGTGTCAGTAGCTTCAATGTCAGTAGCTTCAGTGTCAGTAGCTTCAGTAACAGTTGCTTCAGTGTCAGTAGCTTCAATGTCAGTAGCTTCAGTGTCAGTAGCTTCAATGTCAGTAGCTTCAATGTCAGTAGCTTCAATGTCAGTAGCTTCAGTGTCAGTAGCTTCAGTAACAGTTGCTTCAGTGTCAGTAGCTTCAGTGTCAGTAGCTTCAATGTCAGTAGCTTCAGTGTCAGTAGCTTCAGTAACAGTTGCTTCAGTGTCAGTAGTTTCAGTATCAGAAACTTCAATATCAGTAGCTTCAGTATCATTAGATTAAGTAACAGTATCTTCAGTAACAGCTTCAGAATCAGTAGCTTCAGTATCAGTATCATCAACAACCTGCTGTTTGAACAGGCTTGATATAAGCTTTTATATTACCGTTGATTTTTGATTCTCAATAAACAAATTAACTCCAACTAAAAGATCATTAAATGAAAGAATGTATTATTGCTAATGAGTATAATTTAACCTCATTTTTAACTTTTCATATAGTCATTATCTCAATTTTCATATTTCTGAAGCAATCATAAACACCGAAAAAGTTATCGAATTCGCTGAGGCAATAGAGTAATTATTATTATTATTATTATTGTAATTATTATTACAATTACAATTATTATTATATTTGGTAGAAGTTAGGTGTTTATGCGCTTGATTCCGTATTCACTTAGTTCGTCGAGGGCTGAGATCCAGCTCTTGGCCCCCAGTTTCTTCCACTTCTATGAACATGGTGTTCGGCCCTGTCATATTAACCTGTGAATCCATGTGTTGTGTTGGCTTACGCTGCCTCTCTCTATTTTAATGTCTCCCGTGTTTAGTTTGCTCCTATTACATCCTTTTCTCGAGTTTCCTGTTTTGAGTTGGGTTCTGTTACCTTTCTTTCTGGTGTTAATTGTTTTGAAATGAATTTCATTTCCTTCCTAGTGTTTCCTATTCTTCGTAACTTTCCACTTCCTGCATTCCTTCATATTGTTTCCTATGCTGTGTAACCTTCCATTTCCTTCCTTCCTTCCATCTTTCCTTCCTTCCTTGCAAGTTTTTTCTATTTCTTAACTTTCACTGTCAAGAAATTCTTTCATTATATTCCTTTGACTCATTTAAGTATATATTTTCAGTTGTGTTTTTTCCTGTTAAATTCCATTTCAAACGGAAGCGTGTGTTAATAATAATAATAATAATAATAATAATAATAATAATAATAATAATAATGATAATGTTTGTGTGGGCTTAGCATTGAGCAGTAGGCCTACTGCAGTGCTCCTGTTTAGTTATGTTTCTTACATCTCAGGACTCCGATATTTTAGATTTACTTTGATTTCTTCTCGCATCGAGACAACATTAATAAACAAATAAACCAGGATTGTTAATATGCTTAAGGAGAAGAGCGAAAGACGTAGGGGTCATGCAACCCCCTGAAGATTGGAAGGTAATTAATTTCGATCCAAAAAAAAGGAGAGCTAACTCCTTCGATCAAGAGCCCTTCACCTGCATCTAAGCACCCGTCTCCATGAAGGGAAATAAATCAGGAGGCAAGAGAGGTGTGCTCGGCACCATTTCAGTCACTTGATGTCTTAAAATCAGGGAAAGAAAAATTAGCCAAGAGTCGTTACAAAGGGGAGCAAATGCATCGTAACTAAAATCCGGAGATAAGGTCAGAGCTGAGGAACTTCAAGACCTTTCAGAGAGGCTGCTGGGGATTTATTAGCCCCATTATCTTTATTGCAATATATCACTTTAATTGCGCTTGCATTTAGTTATGCGGCGGGCCATTGTTATCTGCCCAGGGACACACACACACACACACACACACACACACACACACACACACATACACACACACACACACACACACACATACACACACACATACACACACACACACACACACACACACACACACACTAATAAAAAACAACCACGAAAATTGTTTCTTCGCAGTTAACAGCGTTAGACATTATAAATGCTAATAAAAACAGCAAGTGTAAGGCTGGAGGCTAGACTTCTGATAATCCATATATCTGGTGCGTAACAACGTTAAACAAGAGATATAGTCCATTATAGACGTGAACAGACCCCGAAATTGCGAAACTCTAATTAAGACACACCATCGGTAGGTTACAGGGAAAAACTACACGAACCTCACTGGCTTGCACCCATAACTTCTCCCTCGGCTGTTTTATTTCTCGAGTCTTTGGTAAACAAGAACCCAACTCTTCGGAGGAAAACTTTTGCATAGTAAATCCGGCGATGGTGTTGTGTGTCTTTCCGCCCTCAGTCGCAACGGAGAAAAACAGCCAAATCCAGCAGCGATAAGTAATTTTTGTTTGCCTTTTAAAAGCTTTGTTTATGCGTTCACAAAGCAGTAATGTCTCTGGGAGTTTTGTGGCAACAGAGGCCGCTAGGACTAGGCTTAAACTAGCCAACAATAGCGAGCTCATTATTCCAGGTCGTAAGCTATAGGTTTCTTCTGCCTGAAACTTGCTCTAAGTGATAAGAGGCTGCTGGAGTTCGTGTACTCAAGGGAAAAGATAATACTCGAGGAGCGTCGTCTGGAAGAGTAGAGTTGGCATTCACTTTTAATTCTGAGTGTATCAAAGAGGGAACTGTTAAGGTACCTGGGTCATAAAATTGCTTAAAATGATAGACTAGTCTTAACCTTTGTTGCTACTATTTTTCCATAACTCATTTTATAAGATGATATCTGAGATACCACCTCAGCTCATTTCAAATCTTTGCCCTCTCTATGGCATGCTACTACTTCCGGAAACCACCACCTCAGTTGATTATACCTAGGTATTTATTTACTAATATGTAAAAAAGGGCATTATCAGTAAGGAGACTTTCGTATGTCTCGCCTGGATAAACATTTAAACCCTGTTCCTTTCGGTTGCGAACCGAAAACTTTGCCAGTGATATACCCCACAGAGCAGACAGAGCTCAGACTGCTCACAGACGCGCGCGCATCGAGAGGGATACACCCTGAGAAAGGGGAGACCATCCTCCGGTGGGAAAACAGGTTGAGAGCACCTTTGCTGTTGAGATTAATCTGATTGGCCATTCGTCACTCGTCTACCTCCAACAGAGACTGGGTATTGAAGGTAAGGTCCCTCATTTTGCATATATATAAGATGCTCATTGATATCCCTCCTGGTCCATGCAGGGAGACTACGGTACGCATATTGAAGAGCGAGACTTGACAAGTACTAATGATGGATGTCTTCCCAACTAGACATGGCTACAGGGGCTCCGCTGGTACCCCATGAATTATGGGAGGAGGGATAGAAGGAGAGGGCCTGGCTATGTATATTACTGACTCTTTCTCTTCTTCCTTCTCTATTTATCTTATTCTTTTTAACCACTTTTCCCGTATCTACATATCTATCTGCTGCCCTATAATGTAGGTGTGTGTGTCTGTGTATGCTCACGAGCTCACTTACACTTACGTGTAAGTGTGCAAGATGATCATAGTAAACAGGTGATATCGTGTACGTATGCGTTAACCCGCCGTTTTGTATTTGCTTTGGTCGAGCAATAACTCCTGGCCCCGACTCCTAGTCTATGTCTACGAGTGTCAACAGGTTTCTGGCGTCTTGAGCCCTCTCCTTCCTACTCTTAAAAACGTGTGTATGAAGTCTGTCTCCACCGCTCCCATGAGCATTCATCTATTTTTTTTACATTATTCGCCTTGTCATCTGTGTCTTTCAGCGAGCATCTCTGAAGTATTCACCTATTCGTGCATGTACTTGAATTCCTTCAAAAGTCTTCTTCTATTTAGATTTCACGGCCGTCTTCTTTCCCTTCGTCCTGCCCCTCTCCATCACCTCTTGCTCCCTCTTTCTTTAGCTCTCCCTCTTTTACAGTTCCTCTCTCCTACTGCCACCGAGTGGCGACTCCCTACTCTCTCTCCCTCTCTCTCCTTCCTGACTTACTCTCATTTTCTTCTCCTTTATATTTCCTGCATCACCGTCTATTTTTCTGGTTTTTCCTGACACACAACTGAAGCATAACAGTATTAGCCTTTCTTCTTCTTTTCTTTCTCCACCTGAATCACACACGTAAAATGAACATCTTAAGCGCCCTTAACGCAGAAAAGACACGCTGCGTAAACACTGGTAGGCTTATAATCCCATCGTGGAAGAGAAATAAGATTTATATGAAGCAGAAGTTGCATAGTTATGAACGACTCACGGCACAGATGTAATGTTCATTAAGAAATGGAGATAGATACAGTGTTAGGCAGGAAGGCAAAGACCAAGAAAGATAGAAAGACATAAATATACAATAACACACACACACACACACACACACACACACACACACACACACACACACACACACACACACACACACACACACACAAACCCTCCCTCCCCTCGTACAACAAATCCACAACTATTTACACTATTTCCAGCCAATAATTATCAACTTTCTCCCCTCGATACATTGTCGGCGAAGCCCCGAGCTGTGGAGAGACGCTTCTCCAGGACACCCGACGCAATAACCAATACCAGCTCTCGTTTCAACTTCACTTCATATATTAATACGAGAAGTGGTGTTGTAAGGGTGGAAAGACGAGGGGGGGGGAAGAGGAGAGGAGATGAACTAGAAAGAAGAAACGAAAAAAGGTGAGGAAGTTAAGGAGTGAGACGAAGGAGAGAGAGAGGGAGTTGAGAGAAGTAAAGACGGTAAAGCAAAGATTGAAGTGAGGAAGATGCAGGAGGAAAGAAAGAATGAGATAAATATTAGGGCAGGAGACAGGAAGAGTAAGAGGAAGATAGAAAGTAGAAACAAGAAAGAAGAATGGATAAGGTTTAGAAGAGGGACGGATAGAAAGAAATGAATGAAATGAAGTCTCGGAGAGATAGAAATGAAAGAAGAAGGGGAGGTAGCAGGTAGAGAAACTGTGAGAAAAGAAGAAAAGAAAGAGTTAGAGAGATGGCAAAAGTGGTTAAAAGAAAGAGTCAAAACAAAAGGGAAAGTGAGGAAGTAGATTAAACAAAAGACAGAGAAGTGCAAAGGAGACGAGACAAAAGTCTCCACTCAAGAGTGTTCCAGCAACACATCGCATCGAGATTTAGGATCAAATGCCCCAAAACTGCCATTGAATACTCCTTAGCTCGACTTGGAGACACAGGCGGTGCTCAACTCTTACTCCACAGTCTCACTGAGCACTTTATAATAGTGCTGGCTCTCTCTATGTCTCAACCTCTGTGTGTGCGTGTGTGTGTGTGTGTGTGTGTGTGTGTGTGTGTGTGTGTGTGTGTGTGTGTGTGTGTGTGTGTGTGTGTGTGTGTGTGTGTGTGTACTCACCTAGTTGTACTCACCTAGTTGAGGTTGCGGGGGTCGAGTCCGAGCTCCTGGCCCCGCCTCTTCACTGATCGCTACTAGGTCACTCTCCCTGAACCGTGAGCTTTATCATACCTCTGCTTAAAGCTATGTATGGATCCTACCTCCACTACATCGCTTCCCAAAATATTCCACTTACTGACTACTCTGTGGCTGAAGAAATACTTCCTAACATCCCTGTGATTCATCTGTGTCTTCAACTTCCAACTGTGTCCCCTTGTTACTGTGTCCAATCTCTGGAACATCCTGTCTTTGTCCACCTTGTCAATTCCTCTCAGTATTTTGTATGTCGTTATCATATCCCCCCTATCTCTCCTGTCCTCCAGTGTCGTCAGGTTGATTTCCCTTAACCTCTCCTCGTAGGACATACCTCTTAGCTCTGGGACTAGTCTTGTTGCAAACCTTTGCACTTTCTCTAGTTTCTTTACGTGCTTGGCTAGGTGTGGGTTCCAAACTGGTGCTGCATAAAGTGCTCAGTGAGACTGTGGAGTAAGAGTTGAGCACCGCCTGTGTCTCCAAGTCGAGCTAAGGAGTATTCAATGGCAGTTTTGGGGCATTTGATCCTAAATCTCGATGCGATGTGTTGCTGGAACACTCTTGAGTGGAGACTTTTGTCTTGTCTCCTTTGCACTTCTCTGTCTTTTGTTTTATCTCCTTCCTCACTTTCCCTTTTGTTTTGACTCTTTCTTTTAACCACTTTTGCCATCTCTCTAACTCTTTCTTTACCTGTTACCTCCCCTTCTTCTTTCATTTCTATCTCTCCGAGACTTCATTTCATTCATGTGTGTGTGTGTAGCTATCCTTGCTTCATTCAACAGATTTTTTTTTTTTTTTTTTTGGGGGGGGGGGCAGAAGATTGGCAGAAATTTCATCTTGCTTACTTGCTTCATAATACTCTACAAAACTGTAGCCCTCTTCATTTAAGAATGTCAGGTAAATGACTCTCAAAGTATTCCTACTACTTTCGACTAATGGGAGAGAGAGCCATAGCCTTTGGTAAAACGAACTCCGTAAGGTAGGAATTTATTATTGATTAACTGTTGTTAAATTCTCTCTAAATTCATGCTGTTCCTGATTTTCAGTGATTCACCTCTCCATCTTGCCGTCCTGATCCTCACTAAACACATATATCTGTGGCACCGAATGACTAAGAATTTCAGCCTTTATGATATCATGTCACTAGTCTGAAGGAACGCTGGAGATAGGGTTAGTGATATCAAGAGAAACCTCGCCCTTAATATGCACTCATGAAGGCAGCCAGAAGCATCCAGATGGAGTCACCGTTTTATCGAAGACAGATAATAAGCAAATGGTGTCTCTACAAATGTGAATCTATATTGGCAGCCACAATCTCTTAGACAATAAATTATGTGGTGGTGATGGTGGTGCTACCAGTCTTAGGGAGTCCCACCAGATTAAACTGTTCGGGCAATGCTCATCACAAACGCTTCTTCTAAATAAGTTTGAAAACCCTTGAATCTCAGGGAAAATGCGTATTGACTATCTTGAAACGGGGAAACCAAGGATCCTCGACTAGCCAGTGTCTTGTTGCTTTCTGGAGAAAGATGCCTCCTAGGGTCTTGGTACAAGCTGTCTCTGAGGTATGGCATTAAGTTGTTGAAGTGTAAATAAGGACAAAGATTGTTATGCTCCTAGACAGCATTAGTCTATTAAGCCTTTAAGAATTAAAATAGCCAAAATAATGCCTCAAATAGTAACCATGACTGAAAAAAAAATCATATTAGTTTCTGTGTTTCGTATTTTCAAGTTTTTCTCTGTTATTCCGCTCACTTTCCCATTAAGCTATATCCCTTCTCTTTATTTTGTCTATCCATCTTCTCATTCCATTCTTTTCTTATATTTCCCCCTTCTGATCTCTTTGTCTCTCATCTCAGTCTTGTTATACCCACACGGCTCCCTCTCAAACCCTTTTACATTCCTCTTCTCACAAATCTCCTGTTGTCACAAAGAGCAAATTGAAAGAGACCTTGAAACTGGTAGCAAATGCCACTGTCTCCGGCTAACAAACGTCGCCGACAATTAGTACACCCGAGCCTTAAACACAACCTACTAGCAATTCCACTATCTTTCCCAGCACCGTACGGTCGTCTTCCTTCCACCTCGTCTTCTTGGGTTAATGATACTTAAAGCTGCATCTCTTGGGGGTGTCCTGGAGCCGGCGGAGCTCAGGCGTGTGTATAGATGGATGGGAAGCGCCGCAGACAACGTCTTTTGAGGCGTGTACAGAGGGCGTGTAATCCAGAGGGAGAACTGGCGGTAGGAGGGGAAGGGGAAAGGAAGCAGGAGGCAATGGATGGAGAAGGGGATGGAAAGGAAAGAAGAAGAGGGGGATAGAGTGAGAAAAGGGGGGGAATGGAAGTATTGAAAGGGGAGTGTAGATGAGTAGCTCCTTTGGGATGTGATCTAAGAAAGACTTTTCTTTCTGTTCGAGAGCATTGATGACGTGTAACCAGGTAAGGTCTCCTAAGTGCTCAGACGAGAGGTGGGCGTATATTGTTTTCTTTCTTTTGGTGTAGATGAGAGGTGGAGGGAAAGGTTCCTCAGGGAACAGGTGTGAGGGGAGTCACAAATGAGTCTGAACGAGATATGAAGTGAGAACAGTAGCAATATTTGCTTCAAAGAGGACTGTTGATCTGAATTTTCTTTATATATATATATATATATATATATATATATATAATATATATATATATATATATATATATATATATATATATATATATATATAATAAAGTGAAAATAAAGGAAAAGACACACACACACATTTTCTTCAATATATATTTTCACTTATAACTAATTTCCCAATATTAATTATTAAATTATATACTAGCACCAGTTTTTGCTTGTAAGCAACAAAAGATTTTGTCGTTTAATGTGGAAATAAGAATTTTATTCTCAACAAAATGTTCTCTAGACCCTTGAGAGAATCAAGCTTCCTGTCATTTGGTTGAAGCTTTCTGGGCTAAAATCGAAAGGACGCGAAATACCAGGAAGGAAAAATAAGAGGCGAGAAAGATGGAAAAAAATCATTAGACAGAAAAAAAAAACCGAATATCTAAGTTATCAGTTTCTTCATAGAAAATTTTCATTGTGTCATTGAACTGCGGTAATTTTCTTCATGTCTTGTTTATTAAAATAATTTACTTAAAGGAACCTCGTCATCTTCCTGAACATGAAATAAGATGCATCGTTATGAGACACCTTACAAAGGCTTTTGGGGAAGTCCTGACCGCAAGAACTCCGAGCAGGAAGCTCTTTAAATAGCTGCAGGAACTACGGCCCATCTATAAATGACTGGGAGAGCTGCGAGCCAAGTCCAGATTTAGATGATCTCTATTTCAGCCTCACATATCCGTCACCGCCCAAAAATTCCATGGAATGTAGAAGCGATGCATAAATTCCACCGTCGAGAAGACAGTATTTTGCGCTCCCGAAATAATTCTCGTTAGGTTGCAGCCAGAGATTGGGAAATCGGCATTTATACAGACCGCGTTTTTACCCCCTGAGACGTTCTACAACAGAGGGATAGCAGCGGCGTTCTTTTTAGTATCAATTAGGAGGCGCGTACTTTGGCGGATGCGCTACCATTGCTCACGTTGGTTTACGAGTGGGAGGAAGAGAAACCAGTGACAGTTCCATTCATCTACCCGGCCATCATTCTGTTTACGAAATCCGCTGGCTTACGTAGCCCTGGTTTTTTTTTATACTGGATTTTTTTTTTTTTTTTTTTGCTCTTTCGAGTGTCCCCCAAGCTGCAGATGGACTTGCCAAGAATCTTGAGAAATGCTGCGTCTCATCTCCACTCCTCTCCCCAACCTCCTGCCCACAGTCCATTACTCTTCCACCAGAGGCAAAGATCGCGGCGAGGCTACAGCCGCTTGTGACACAGGTTCGTTTTTGTCACAGACGTTCCGAAAAACATAAAAATCATTACGCATTTGCTTGCCTGCTGTTTCGTGAAGACTTTGATATCCTAGATGTTAAGGATTTTTACATCCTGTGTGTGTATGTATGCATGATGTATGTATTTATGGATGTGTGTGTATGTATGTATGTATGTATGATGTATGTATATATGTATACAAATACATATATGCAAACATAAATATATACATACATTCACACATGCATAAACATACATAAGTACATATATGTATGTGTGTACTCACCTAATTGTACTCACCTAATTGTGGTTGCAAGGGTCGAGACTCAACTCCTGGCCCTGCCTCTTCACTGAACGCTACTAGGTCCCTTCTCTCCCTGCTCCATGAGCTTTATCATACCTCGTATTAAAGCTATGTATGGTTCCTGCCTCCACTACATCACTTGCTAGACTATTCCACTTCCTGACAACTCTATGACTGAAGAAATACTTCCTAACATCTCTTTGACTCATCTGAGTCTTCAACTTCCAAGTGTGACCCCTTGTTTCTGTGTTCCATCTCTGGAACATCCTGTTTTTGTCCACCTTGTTTATTCTACGCAGTATTTTGTATGTAGTTATCATGTCTTCCCTAACCCTCCTGTCTTCTAGTGTCGTCAGGCCGATTTCCCTTAACCTTTCTTCGTTGGACATTCTCTAACCTCTGAAACCTTGTCGCAAACCTTTGTACTCTCTCTAATTTCTTGAAGTGTTTCATCAAGTTTGGGTTCCAAACTGGTGCTGCAGACCCCAGTATGGGCCTGCCATACACGGTGTACAGTGTCTTGAACGATTCCTTACTAAGGTAACGGAACGCCATTCTCAGGTTGCCAGGCGCCCATATGCTGCAGCAGTTATCTGGTTGATGTGTGCTTGCGGAGACCTGCTCGGTGTTATACTCACCCCAAGATCTTTCTCCTTGAGTGAGGTTTGCAGTCTTAGGCCACCTAGCCTATACTCTGCCTGCGGTCTTCTTTGCCCTTCCCCGATCTTCATGACTTTGCATTTGGCGGGGTTAAATTCGAGAAGCCAGTTGCTGGACCAGATGTCCAGCCTGTCCAGGTCTCTTTGAAGTCCTGACTGATGCTCATCTGATTTAATTCTCCTCATTAACTTCACATCTGCGAACAGGGACACTTCTGAGTCTATCCCTTCCATCATGTCATTCACATATACCAAAAATAACACTGGTCCTAGGACCGACCCCTGTGGGACCCCGCTCGTCACAGGTGCCCACTGTGATACCTCATCATATACCATGACTCGTTGTTGCCCCCCTTTCAGATATTCTCTGATCCATTGCAGTGCCCTTCCTGTTATACATGCCTGATCCTCTAGCTTCTGCACTAATCTCTCGTGAGGAACTGTCGAAGGCCTTCTTGCACTCCAAGAAAATGCAATCAACCCACCCCTCTCTCTCGTGTCTTATTACTTTATTATAAAACTCCAAAAGGTTTGTTGCACAGGATTTGCCTTCCATGAATCTGTGCTGGTTGGCGTTTATACTCTTGTTCCGTTCCAGGTGCTCCACCACTCTCCTCCTGATAATCTTCTCCATGACTTTGCATACTATACACGTCAGTGACACTGGTCTATAATTTAGTGCCTCTTTTCTGTCTCCTTTTTTAAAAATGGAAACTACATTTGCCGTCTTCCATACCTCAGGTAGTTTCCCAGTTTCAAGGGATGTGTTGAAGATTGTGGTTAGTGGCACACGGCGTTTCTGCTCCCTCTCTAAGGATCCACGGGAAGATCTTGTCCGGTCCCATTGCCTTTGAGGTATCAAGGTCCCTTAGCAGCTTCTTCACCTCCTCCTCAGTTGTGTGTACGTCATCCAACACTTGTTGGTATATTCCTTGATGATGTCCCCCTCTGTTCTGTCTTCACAGAGGCTTTCCTGTCTCCACTGTAAATACTTCCTTAAATCTCGTGTTGAGCTCCTCACATACCTCTTGATCGTTTCTTGTGAGTTCCCCACCTTCTTTCCTCAGCCTGATCACCTGGTCTTTGACTGTTGTCTTCCTCCTAATGTGACTATACAGCAGTTTCGGGTCAGACTTGACTTTCGATGCTGTGTCGTTTTCGTACTGCTGCTGGGCCTCCCTCCTTATCTGTCCATACTCGTTTCTGGCTCTTCGACTAATCTCCTTATTTTCCTGGATCCTTTGCCTCCTGTACCTTTTCCATTCTCTGGTGCACTTAGTTTTTGCCTCCCTACACCTTCGGGTAAACCAAGAACTCGCTTTGGTCTTCCCATTATTTTTGTGTCCTTGGGAACAAACCTTTCCTCTGCCTCCTTGCATTTTATTGTTAAATATTCCATCATTTCGTTTACCGACTTTCCTACCAGTTCTCTGTCCCACTGAACCTCCTACAGGAAGTTCCTTTTTCCTGTGTAGTCCCCCCCCCCTTTTATCGTTTGGCTTTTCCTATTCAACTCCTGTTACTCTCTCCACTTGTAACTCTACTATATAATCAGAACTCAGAACCACGTGATCACTAGCTCCAAGGGGCCTCTCATAAGTGATATCCTCAATGTCTTAACTGCTCAGGATGAACACAAGGTCCAGTCTTGCTGGTTCATCCTCCCCTCTCTCTCTGGTAGTGCCCTTGACATGTTGATGCATGATGTTTTCCAGTACCACATCCATCATCTTGGCTCTCCATATTTCGGGACCCCCATGTGGCTCCAGGTTTTCCCCATCGATCTCCCTGTGGTTGAAATCGCCCATAACCAGTAACTTTGCTCTGCTCGAGTGAGCTCTTCTTGCCACCTCAGCCAGTGTGTCCACCATCACTCTGTTGTTCTCTTTGCATTCCTCTCTTGGCCTCCTGCAGTTCTGTGGTGGGTTATACATCACTGCAATGGCTACCTTATGTTCCCCAGACTGAATTGTACCTACTATGTAGTCCCTTTCTCCAATATCATCCATGCCTTCCATTTCCTCAAATCCCCATCGGTTTTTTTTATAAGCAGTGCAACCCCTCCTCCCCCTCTACTCCTTCTATCTTTCCTCAGGATCTGATATCCCAGTGGGAAGATTGCGCCTGTTATTGTCTCAATGAGTTTCGTTTCTGTGACTGCTATGATGTCTGAGGACTTCTCGTTGATTCTTTCATGCCACACCTCATATTTATTCATTATTCCATCCGCGTTCGTGTACCAAACCTTCAGCTTATTTTCTATCACTGTGGTCCTGGGAGAATATAGATGTTCCTGATGTCGTGTCTGTATGTCATTTGTCTCTCTAATCTGTTTCAGTTTTTTTAGTTCCTCTTCAAAGCACTGTATCTTATCTTCTGCTGCTAAAACTTGTAGCCCCAACTTCCTGCTTTCTTCAGCTATCCTCTCCTCTATTTTCTTCCCAAGCTCTTCTAGCTTCTGTTCCCACTCTTCTCTCCCGGGATCATCCACCAGACCTCTGGTTCTCCACCCTCTTGCGTAACCCATTTTTTTTTTTTTACCACAGAAAGAAGCTTGTGTATTTTCAGAGTGTATGTGTGGGGGGTGAGGGAAAAGGCTAGGGGGGAGAGAAACGGGAGAGGGGGGAAGAGAAAGACAGACAGAGAGAGAGAGAGAGAGAGTAAGGGAGAGGGAGAGAGAAAGAGAGAGAGATCTACTTCGAGGGCAGCGTGAAGCAAGCTTCTATACCACAAGACGGGCAGAAAGCAGCAACCCTCACTCTGGCTGTGACCTTCTCCAGAACATCACTTCATATGAGATCATTTATCCCCAGGATGACTCGAGTATGACACATTCGTACAGCATTATGATGTCAGTTGATCAAATGAAAATGCTGGCCCACAGATGGCTCCAACTTCATCCTGTTCCCTACTTGTATGTCTCATAACAATAAAAATGCTTTCAAATGAGCTGATGTAGGTAACAGCTCTTAGCGTGTCAATAAAGTTAGGAATCATTAACGTGTAAATAGCTTGTCAATAAAGATAGGGATCCTTAGCCTAACCTATCAACCCTGTGTAAAAGAAAAAAAAGAAAGTATGCATGTATGTATGTATTTGTATGCATGCATGTGTATATGTATGGTGTATGTGTTTATGAATGCATTATTAATATTGCTATAATTATTATTTATATTATTTATATACTGATATTAATTTTATATACATATCGATAACAATATCATTATTTCGTTATTTCGTTACTGTTTTAACGTTGATCATGTTAGTAGTTATAACTGAGGTAGTCTTAGTGGTAAGCCAAGAAGGTTGGTGGATGTGGGGTTAGAGTGACGGTGGTTGTATTGTTGGTGATTACGATGCTGGTAATGACAGTAATGGTGGTGTTGGGGGTACCGTGGATGTTGGTGGCACTGGTGGTGATGGTGGTGGTCACAGTAGTGGTAGCTGGATGAGCTGGTAACAACTGGTAATCAGGTAAGCCGCAGCGCAGGATGAGTCTCCACGCTCACTGTGGGAGAGCACCAGACGAATCCGTCTCCCAAATTGGAGAACCAGCGCGAGGCAGCAGAATATTACGGGGTGCAACCAAGATTTACGTCGGGGCTTCGATAATCAGCCTCCAGCCTCTGTAATCAACGTCGGATCCGCATTAATCTCCCTAAATCATATGCAAAGCCTTAATTAACGCCATAAACTGCGTGGACGAATGACTTATAGTCTTGAGGGGGTCGCCTCCGCCTCCTCCTCTAGCTCTATCCTCCAATTTTCTGATGAAGAACTTTGAAAAGCCGGAGAAGGAAACTGTAAGCATTGAAACACTGCTTTCCTCTGCTGTACAGAGGACATTGATGTCTCTAAGTAACAAATCATCGCATTAAGATGGTCACACTCTTATGTTGGAAATAATCGGATGAACATGGCTCGAATACCAGGAAACAGCAACGATAAATTACATCTAAGTACAAGAGAAAAAAAACTCTCCGCTTGACGACCGCTCGCAGAGTTACACACACTTACGGCAACAGCCGCAAAAAAAATAAAAGTCAATCAGACGTTAACTACGGCAGTAACGAGCATAACGACCGGCTAAACCTCCAAACAGCTACCTTTGGTGTGGCGAAGTGCTCCGCCATGAGCTAAGGATCCAGCCTCGATGCGTTTTGATAAATTTACAACATTCGTTCATCCCATCCCACCCCTCGCCCCCAAGCCCCTCAATCAATTTACAACCACCCCCCAGATTCAATTTACTCTCCGTGTAAACGCTTGATGATACGAATTTGTGCCTTTGGAGCTATGAAGGATGAATACTGATGGCCTTTATGGAGTGCAAATGTCGATCTAGGAAATAAAAAATGAGCGAGATCTTGGATGCTTCATAAAGTTGGCGATTACAGAGGCACATTATTATCTGCATCATAAAATGTTTTTAAAAAGTTTATTTCTGCCGGTCCATTTTGCAGGAGTCGCGCAGCTCTGTGGACTGCGAATCAAATAAAAGTTTTGTTTATATTTTTTGTTATATACACATAGGGGATAGCGTGAAATAAATTACCTGTGGCCTAATATCGAACGAGCACAGATATATAGAGCAATTAAACAACGCACTAATTACGCAAGAAACTAATATGTAAAACAACTGTAAGAGTTACAACATATAATGCAAATTGGTTGAACATAAACACAAGGCACTCGGACAGGCCCAACAATATACCACAACCCGGGACATATATACGATATATATACGCTATACCCTCCCCGAGATATATCCACTATATACATTACGGATGATATAAGCTATATCCCACGCCCCCTGCCCCTCCCCCACCTCCTGCCCCTCCATTCGTAGCAGATCTCTATTTTACAATCGTGGAAAAATTTATTCAGAATGCTCATTACCCTAAGCTATCACCTAATATTAAACGTCAGCAGACTCCGGCATAGCATGGGAGAAAACCTCTTAAATCGTGGATTCACAATAAACCCTGACCGGACCGTGTTCATATATGTGCAAATGTGTGAAAACGCAATTTTGCTGCGAGTGTCCCCATGTTAGTGAGTTTTTAGTCGCGGCCTTTCATGTACAAGTTAAGTTGATGGTGGTGGGGAATTTATCGCGAGGAGTGAGTTTTTTCACTCTTCCTGTTGGGGGAAGACTTGCTGGGGAGAGAGGTGGAGGAAATGGGAAACGTGGGGAGAGATAGAGAGGGTGGGGGAAATGTGGGATGGTGGGAGAAAGTGGGGTTGGCAGGAAAAAGTAGAGTTAGTGGGGAGATTTGGTAGGAAAAAGTAGGGAAAGAGGTTGTAGTGAAGAGGTGGGGATGTGTATATGAAGTAGACAAATAAGAATTGCTAGGAGGATATGATTTTGGCTTTCGTTCCAGCTCGTTACTCAAAAAATGATGCATCGGAGCTATGCTCGGGATATTGGAGAGAGAGAGAGAGAGAGAGAGAGAGAGAGAGAGAGAGAGAGAGAGAGAGAGAGAGAGAGAGACTGAAAGCAGGCTTTTCTAATTGCTAGGATTACATCATTAGAATTAAAAACAAAAACACGATGAATAACGAGGGAGGCTCCACATGGTCCATGCAATTCAGGAGAGGAGATTGCTGCCTCGCTGTCTGTTTCTCATCCCGTCTCGGATGATTCAGATCACTGACAAGATGGCTGTTGTATTGCTACCAGCCTCCGTCAGGCAGATGCGCTGCGTGGAGACGAGGGATACGATAGCAACTTCAAGTGCAATGCACTGTGGGAAAGGAGGAAGAGGATGGGGATGAAGAAAGAGAAGGTGTTGGAGGGAGAGGATAGGTGTCTGATGATGGCTGGAACTCTAGCAGTAGAAGCGATGCGGGACTATCTGTATCCGGGAGACAGGGAAAACCATTGAGGTTGGGTCAGTCGCTGCGGCTAGGGGCCGCGACTGCGGTGGAGTCAATTGCTGTGGATCGGGGTGGCGACTGGCTACCTAGGATAACGACTAGCCCAGTGACACAGTAAATTCGTTGGAAGAGTACACCAGAGTACCAGGGACCTAGAGTAGTAGTAGTAGAAGTAGCAGCGCAGCAGCAGCAGCAGCAGCAGCAGTAGTAGTAGTAGTAGTAGTAGTAGAAGCACCAGTAGTAGTAGTAGTAGTAGTAGAAGTAGCAGTAATAGTAGTAGAAGTACCAGTAGTAGTAGTAGTGGTAGTGGTAGTAGTAGTAGTAGTAGTAGTTGAAGTAGCAGTAGCAGTAGTAGTAAAAGTACCGCCGCTACCACCACTACCACCACCGCCGCCGTCCTCACCCCCACCACCACCAAACACTAAACCCACACCGCCGCCGCCGCGCCGCCGCCGCCCCGCCGGCCGCCGCCGCCGCCGCCGCCGCCGCCGCCGCCGCCGCCGCCCCACCGACCCCGCCACCCCCCCACCACCACCACCACCACCACCACCACCACCACCACCACCACCACCACAACAACAACAACAACCACCGCCACCACCAAGGGAAATCGAAGCTACGTTCAGGTTCCCAGGTGGTGGCTGGGAGCAATAATTAAATATTGCAGACGTATTGATTATGGGTGTGATGCAGCGTATTGTGCGAGCTTCCCTGTGGCCTGCGCTGCTGCGATGGTGGATGTAAAGCCCGGCTGATGGCGGACACAGCACTCATATGATGACACAAGACGCAGATGCTAGAGAATACAATACCTGCTTGACAGATGTCAGAATGCCAAGTTGATGGAGATTAGAACAGTAGACGCCAGTTGATGACATATAAAATGCCTAGTTGATGGCTAATACAATGCAAAGACTTAGTTGATGGCAGTGTCGAAGACTATTTGCTGAAATAGAAACATTGGTTTTATCAATTATTGATTTTACAGTGATGTTTCAACAACGAAAAGTGAATTCCGAACAGACCGTATTTAAAATGTCCCGGTAAAATATTTTGAAATCAAAATCAGGTGCCATTTATGACGATTTTTCATAAGTTTGTAAGTGTTTGTCATTTCAACCACCAAAAGGTGCTCATGTTCATGATACATTATATTTCTCATTCGATATCGATACGATTATATATATATATATATATATATATATATATATATATATATATATATTGAGAAATTAATGTATCAGGAACACCTGAACACTTTTGTGCGTCTACAAACACACGCACACGCAAAAATACACACACACACACACACACACACACACACACACACACACACACACACACACACACACACACACACACACCATACATTACAACAGACCCCAAGTCAACCACCTCCCCTCGGAAAATATTGACTAATGCATAATTAAGCAGAAGTCGTTTCCACGAACTCCCTCGCACACACATATATCTCCAGCCCTCGTCCCTCACCACCACGTCACCTCACTCTCACTCTCTATCAATATTATGAATTTAATTACTCATCCAAGAAAAAACACTAAGGTCCAGCATATATAAGCATATTTTCAATACACAAATTTTAAAGTTCCATTAAGTGTGTTTGTTCATTTTAAGTGAGTACTGCTCCTAATGTGATTAAGTGAACTAAGTGAATGATCACACGTTAATTACATTTTAGTAAAGCTTTTTAGAGATCCATTATTAGGCAATTACCAACATCCTGATGGATCACAGACCAGGCCGCGATTAGAGGACGGAATGTGGAGTCTCCATCCCTTTTTGTGCAGAATAACCCACAGCGCTTCTTGCGATACAATACAGTAAATTAATACAAGGCTTCATAAATATAAAGTGAAGAATAATTATATATATATATATATATATATATATATATATATATATATATATATATATATATATATATAGATAGATAGATAGATAGATGAGATGATTGATTGATAGATATAAATATAGAGAGACAGGCGTAGAGACATAGGGTGTGGATCTTACAGAGTGTGAGACGCAAGCTTCCTGGAGCTGTGACAACAGTCAACTTGGTAAGCATCATTAGCCTCAAGCAGAGTCAATATTACTAAGTAGAGAGGTGCGTGGACCCACATAAATACCCCATTTTCCGTATCAGTGAGTCTGTGTGCTCAACCTAATTCACCTATTTGTGTTTGCCAGGCTGAGCTCCAGCTCTCGAGTTCCTCCTCTTTTGTGTGCACTACAAATCACTGTTGACAATAGCAAAATGTTAAGAGGGTTATCCTGTTATCCTATGAATTTGTACTCTTATAATTTACTAGATTTATTAAAAAAAATTAAGCTATTCTGGCTATTGCATTTTTAGCATTTAAGAAACATAGAGAAACTTGAGAAGCCTCTTTGTATAAATTTATGACTTCCTGCATGTCTTATTTTTTATCGCACGAGCAATCTCCCACTGAGGCAGGAAAACTAAAAAAAAAAAAAACGAAACGCTCTTACTATCATTAATTCACTCACAGTCATTGCAGACATCATATTTCAGACGATCCTCAGAACTGCGGCCTCCTCACCCCTCCTTCAGAGTGCAGACACTTTACTTCGGACCTCCAGGCCTCAAATCTGGGAAACCGGTTTCCCTGAATCCTTTAATAAATGTTAAGTTAAGCGCACTCCAATAGCACGTCAAGCAAATAAAACCCACTTATCTTCATTAATTCCGATATAACGCGTTAACAGAAGCCTGCTGGATGTTTAAGCCCCTGGCACTCAAAACCTTCTCTACCGCTCTTCCCTCTTCTTTCAGACCTTCTGGGAATGACCCTTTACCCCTCCTCCCAGCCTTCCTTCCAGCACTGTTATTATTATTACTATTATTACTATTATTAGTTTTATAAATATCATTATTTTCTTTTTATTATTATTATTATTATTATTATTATTATTATTATTATTATTCTGTTTATTTTTTTTCTCGCTGGTATTCTCCCGGCTCGGATCTTTTCCAATAGTGGTGACCCGGCCTTGGCTC
>NC_069427.1:24375112-24402612 GCF_026875155.1 Cherax quadricarinatus | reverse complement strand
TTAAAATTTCAGAACACATGAAAATTAATGTAAGGTCGAAAAAATGACGTAAGTCATTCCCCGAAAATGCCCAAACTCCTAAAAAACTTAGGAAGGAGAAAAATTTTTCCTGAAATGAAAATGTTGAATTTTTTTATTTATACCATTGAAAAACCAGGATAAAATTTAAAATACCCGAAAAAAGGAAATAGTTTTCCGGAAAATTCTAAAATCTTTAATAAAAAATAAAGTTATTTTAAAGTTTATGTATTTTATTTTTCACGATTAAACCAGTTCGCTAAAACTAAAGAATTTGGATTTTAAAATTGTAAAAAACAAAAGGTAAAAGTTTTAAACGTTAAGGAATTTAGTGGAAAAGATCTGTGTTTACAATATAAATTTTTTGAATAAGGAATGTAACAGGGGTTTTATTTCCCTTAAGAGATTTCGTGAAAAGAACTTTTCGGTTTATTAAAAAATCAACAATTTTGGGAAAAAGGCGATGTAACATTTGACCAGGAAAGGTGGGGACACTTTGGAAAGGCAAATCACCAAAGAAAAAGAGAGCAATGGCTTAGAATATACAGGGGGTTTGCCAAGTTTTTAAAAGGTATACACTAAAAGAAAGGATAAGGCAACACCCGTCGTTTTCCACAAGAACCAGACAGCCCGCTGAAAACTTAACCCAGGAGGCCCCTGGACGGCCAAAAGCCAAGAACCCCCCTAAACTAAAAAAGATAAAGAAGGGTTTGAGACCGCCAGGTCGAATCTCTTTCCTGTTTTTCAAAAGATAAACAAAAAAAAAAAAGGTCAGAAACTGTATAAATTTATCGAGTTCAAAATGAGTGAAAATTTTTAAAATTAAGTTTCAAGATGGTACCATTTTTTAACAAAATATAGGAAAAAATTTTTAATAAATAATTAAAAAAAATTAATATATTTTAAAAAAATTATATAAAATTTATTATTTAAAATATAAAAATATATTTTATTTAAAAAATATTTTAAATATATATTATATATATATATTTAATATAAAATAACTATATATTATTTTTAAAAAATTACAGCGCAATCAAGCGATCAAACAATGAAAGACACCCCACAAGGGATGCAAATCTTCAGCACAAGTAAACAGACGTCTTCGTGCTTATCAGGATTTGCAATATGCAGATAGCAAGACATCATAACAAATATGCCAACTTGGGCAAACAACCTAAATACAAACAGGGGAAAAAAGCAATGCGAAAAAAAAAAAACGACGTTTAATAAACAAAGACTGGGAAAAAAAACCCACAGAACCCCGAAATACTCTTAGCCCATTGCAGACATATAACCCACACAAACATTTTATGTATTTAAAGAAGAAGTACGAAAAGGCTCTCGAACCCAGGGAGAGTGGACCAACAGGACTAATGAAAGGGGGGGGGCCCGGGAGCGAAACCGACCCCTGAACCACATTGGTGACATGTTCGGAAATCAAAAGCGGGGAAAAACAGACGAAAAGGGAAAGGAATATAAACCCTTTCATCCATACTTTTAGGGGAATTGACATGAGATGTGGTAGGAAAATTGATAATAGATATGGTAATGGCTGTGGGCCCCTTCATGCGATTGGTAATGGGGGTAAAAGGGAGTCAAATCCGTAGATGGAAAAATTTTCTGAAATTACGACTATTGGCGAGTTCTGGGGTGGAGGGGGGGGAGAGAAGAGAGAAGGAGAGAGAGAGAGAGGAGAGAGAGAGGAAGAGAGGGGAGAGAGAGAGAGAGAGAGAGAGAGAGGAGAGAGAGAGAGAGAGATATGAGCGGAGGACAAACCCGTTGGTTTTTTGAGAAAAGGAAGCCCTATATTCTCATTATATTCAAGAATAAAAGAAAGGGGAAAAAAAATTGAAGGAGGGGGAGCGAGTGTGAGTGGTGTACTCACCTTTTTGGTTGCAGGGGTCGATACAAGTTCCCGGGCCCCGCCTTTTTCACTGATCGTACTAGGTTCTCTCTCCCTGCTCCATGAGCTAATCAAAATTCGTCTTAAAAATATGTATTTTTTACCCCACTACTAGTTTTTAGCTTTCCCTGCTTTTACCAATCTATGATGAGGAAAAACTTCCTAACCCTCCCCTTTTAAAACATCAAAATCTTTAACTTCCAACTGTGACCCCGTTTTTGTGTCTCACTCTGGAAGTTCTTCTTTGTCCCCTTGCCAATTCCCCACAGTATTTTTTTATGTCGTTTTCATTCTCCCCCCCCTCCTGTCCCCCGGTCGTCAGCCAATTTCCCTTAACCCTTTTTGGGGAAAATCCCCCTTTTCTGGGACTAGTCTTGTTGCAAACCAAAATTTTTTTTAGTCTTGACAGCTGTGGATTCCAAACTGGTGATCAGCACAAAATGGGCCGACGCTTGGTGTACATTGTTTTGAACGATTCCACGGGAAACGGAACGCCGTTCTTAAAGTTGTGTGTGTGTGTGTTTGGTGTGTGTGTGTGTGGTGTGTTGGGGTGTGTGTGTGTGTGTGTGTTGGTGTGTATTTTGTGTTTGGTTTTGGGGTTTTGGTGTGTGTGTGGGGTGTGTGGCGGCGTGTGTGTGTGTGTATGTGTTTGGTGGTTTTGGTTTTTTGTTGTGGTGTGTGTATGTGTGTGTGTGTTATGGGGTGGTGTGTATTGTTGTTTTTTTGTGGTTGTTGGGGTGGTTTGGTTGGTTTTGGTTGCATGTTTTCTTGGGGATTTTATATTCACGTTTATATTTATTGTGTATATTTTTCTGCATCGATTTTTTATTCCTTTGTGAGATATTTAACCCTTCTTGTTTTTTATCTATTTAATGTGTTTTGTTTGTTGTTACCTTTGAATTTATTTGTTTGGCATCTGAGTAATTTATGGTAAGACGGGAACCCCGGGGGTAGGCGTTTTCTCAGATTTGAAAGGAGAGGTTGGTTTTGTTTTAAAAAACAAGTGTAATATTTGGCCAATGCTCATTTCTTGGGCTACCCAATGTTATCAGTTTCTAAACCCTTTCTAACTTTTTGGAACGGCTATCCGGTTTGTTTTCCTTGTCGGTATCTTTTTTGGCTTTTGGGTTCCGGTTCTTACTCACCAGGACTACTGATATTTGAAATCTTTCCAACCCACTTTGGTCTCTTTCCTTTTTCCATAATATTTGATTTTTTCTTTCAAACTTTGTTTTCCCCTTGGCGAGGTTCTGTTTCTCTTCGTTTGTGTTTCCGCTGTGTGTAGTGGAAGTTTTTAAAAATTGTTTTTGTGTGGGTTTTATCTAAACCTTTTTTCCTGAATCAGGGGGCATCGACTTTCCCCTTTTTTCCCCCGGGGAAGTCCAATTCACCTCCCAGACCACTTATCCGTATTTCCCGGGAAAATGAGGCCTCCCCTACCGCTTCAAAATTCGTAAAAACATTATTTTATTTTAAATTTCAGTTTTTGTGCTTTAATTTCAATTTTTTTTTTTCAATTCTGGACGTTTTTCCCCTTTGTTCAATTCCCTCCGATGTAAAATTGTAAACTTTTTATTTTGCCTAGTGGTTTAAAAAATTAAAAGGGTTAAAACATTTTAAAGCATCTTTGCTCCTGACCATTGTTGGGTCAAATTAAACATCTTAGCTGGTAAAACCGTGTAGTCAGTCACTTAAGACTGCTCGCCACACTGGTGCTCACGTCAGATGACCAAGTCGAGTTGTTTAAAATTACAGTGAAGTCCCCTGAACTGGCCAGGATTTCCAAACCTCTTATTGTTTTTTTCTTATTTTTTCCCCTTTCGTAAAATTATATGCCAATACTTCCACTCTCGAAAATTTTATTTTCATCCAGCAACTTTTGACATACCGCAAAATTATACGATATCTGGGAGAAATGGATTAATAAGAACAGATATAGTTTCAGGAAAAGCAATTATTGGATGATGGATGTGGTTGGGGCAAGCCTTGGAATCAAGTTACAGGTGTGTCAGGTGTTATCCTCTGTACAAAGCCACGACATGACAGTACACGGGGCTCACAAGCATTGTTTATAATACTCTCGCTGGAGTTATGGGTTCCTCGTTTATTATGTAGCCCTCCCTCCCTTCCCCACCAAACTTGTCTTCCCAGTAGACGGTGGTGCTGGTGGGGATTCTGGAGGTGCTGATGGTGGAGGTGCTGGAGTTGGTAAATGTAATGGTGGTCGTTGTGATGGTAGGAGGAGGGTAGCGTCAGTTATGGCTGGTGGTGATAGATCTTTTCTCCTTTATGTATATTATCATACGTGTATTTGTATATATACATATATACAATTCTGTTATGAATTTTAAAACTAAGCTTCACACACACACACACACACACACACACACACACACACACACGGGGCCAGGAGCTATGACTCGACCCCTGCAACCACATATAGGTGAGAATACACACATAGACATATACCTACTAAAAAAATTAAAAACTGACTATAATTCCATTATTCAAGTAAAGGGACACACAAGCAACAAAGGACTATGTGTCTGCATCATTTACAAGCAAATTATCTGGTCCGCCTTACATCTAAAGATGTAAGACGGAGCACCTAAAGAACACTGAATTATTACAATATAACGAACACGAGTGGAGTGTCCTGCTCTGGAGAGTATGAAAGCATTTGGTACTAAGACAAAACGAAGACTAATCCACAAATTACATATCGCTGTTAACGGAGGAAAAAACGCCAGAGATGAGAAAGAATAACTACGAGATGACTGATAGACTATGAGAATAGTCTGGGTAATGATTACTGAAATTCCACCCTGTCAAGTTCAAAATTATGAACATAGGGGACAGAGAAAGAAGACCAGAGACGAAGTACAAACGAGGAAGGAGAGAAACTGTAACCTCTGAATTAAAATGAATAAGGAAGAAGTATAGACAACATCTGAAGATTCGCTTCCTTACCCAAGGAAAGTAGTGAAATATATTTATGCAAATACTTAGATACATTAGGTAAATTAAATTACTTTATATTATGTAAATGTTAGCAGGGTTAAGTTAGGCTACCATGTTAGGTTCCCGCAAAATAAAACAAAATAGCATGTCAGATATTTGCATAATTACATTTCATTTTTTCCCTTCGAGATTAAAGGGGCGAGTCTTCTAGTGTTGCATATGCATGATGCCAAGCATGTTGCAAAAGTTGCATACCAACAATATTTCGCGTAAGAGAAAGATTGCAAGTAGTGGATTGGATGTACTGGGATGTCAGGAACTATTTCTTACGTCTAAAAATTACTGAGAAATGGAATAATCTTTATAGATATGTAGTGAGAGCTTATTAAACATATATTTTCAAGAGTGGGTACGACAAGGTTCATACCTTCAGGAATTTATCGTACTTCAGCATAAGTGAGACACTGTGTCTGGAGCCCTAACTCGACCCTCACCCGAAACACAACTAGATGAGTACAAACACTCTTAACTGCCACTAAAACCTGGAAGATACACTAAAATATACTTAGATTATATCCACATATAACTTGGCTTATATCCACAACTTCAATATACATCCGGTACATAACCTCAAGTTGGTAGTATTCTTGGATGTGCTTAAATCGTTCATATGCTTGGATATAACCAAACGCTTGCCTCGATATATTCCTAACTTTATACTACACTGCTTCACGCTCTTGCAGTTATACTGGATCCAGCTAATCCCTCCCGACAAACGCCGTCATACCAGAATGGCAGTATACCGGAGATCACCCAGGGTATATCCGAATTCTCACTTTTCAGTCTCCTCTGCTCTCGAGGACATGGCCGGTATATACGATGTAACTTGCTTTAGCGGTACTAACCCTTCAACAAGATACTTATATTGGCATTATCCCAGGCAAAGATTATACAGAATTTGCGTGATTTATAGCATTCATTAAGTGATTATAGGGAGTGCTTTAGCTGGCTCTTAGATTACTGGGGTTCACCCTGGCTACTTTTATGGCTTGGGCGGTCTATAAATGATGGAAGAAATAGAAGATGAAGAAGAAGAAGAAGAAGAAGAAGAAGAAGAAGAAGAAGAAGAAGAAGAAGAAGAAGAAGAAGAAGAAGATACGAAAGAAGAAAAGAAAATGAAAAGAAGAATGAAGGAATTGAGAAAGTGAAAAAAAATATTATCACCTCACTTATTAAATGCAAGTCTGTATTTGTGTTGGGACACACACACACACACACACACACACACACACACACACACACACACACACACAGAGTTTACATATAACTATGAATAAATCCAAGAGAGCAAAACCATTATCCCGAACTTTAAAAGGCATCAACACATTATTCTAAGTCCGCTTTAGAGTGGGTAGCAAAGTAGAGTTTCTGAACGTAACGTACAAAATCCACAGGTTTACGACCAACGCAAGAGTGATTTTCAATTTCCTTCCTACGTTTGTCATGGGACGGTCGCAGCCTCTCCCTCATATCCCTTCCACTGGCGGGTCAGGAAAGATGGATCAGGGACCAGTCTTTTCCTACTGCTCTTCTACCGTCTTTCAACCTTCTTTTTCTCTCTCTCTCTCTCTTTTCTTCCCTCCGTCCCTATTCTCCTTGTATCCAATTTTCTCTAAATGCACTTTTATCAGGTTCACAACTGCGTTGTTAGATTTCCTCAGGTTTCTTCTTTTATTCTTCTGTTCTTAGTCTCATCCTCTTCTATCTGAGGATCTCCGTTTCGTTAGTGTTATTATTCATGATTGTTTTTCTCACTCTTCTGTTCTTCCTGTTCTATCATTTGTTTTCTCTTTCTCTAAACAACTTTTGTTGATTTCTTCACTTTCTCTGAAAACATTTCATTGTATCTCTCCTTCTCCTTCAGTTGCTCCTTCCCTTTTGTCACCACCTTTCCGTTCCATCACCCATTTCCTTCCATCTCTTTCCATTATTTTATTCTTGCTTGTTATTCACAGTTCCCTCTCGACATTTCCAATAATATACTTCTTATCTACTATCTCCTCTTCCATACACAAACTCCTCTTCCATCTACCACCTCCCCATCCATCCACCACCTCCCCTTCCATCGATCACCTGGCTATTTTCCAATTACATTTTGCATCTCCCTTTTCCACCTTTCCTGCATTTTTTTCCCTAATATTTCTAGCATTTACCTTCCCATCTCTCTTCTTCCATTTTACCTCCTCTCTCTCTCCCCCCCACCCTTTCTTTTTCCAACCACCATCTTTTTTTCCCTTTCATCATCGTTTCTGCTTCTCCTTCCTACGTTCCATCCTCTCTTTCACTTTATTCTTCTCTTCTACCACCTTCACTTCCCATCCTCCGTTCTCTCTCTCCCTCTCTCCTTTTCTCATTCTGCTGAATACCTTTCTCCCTCCCTAACCTAATTCCTCCCTTCTCTTTACCCTGAATTCTTTTTACTTTCTGACTCCTTTCCCGTTCCGTTTATTTTACCAACCACCGTGTCCATACAGAACTTTAAGAATAGGCATGACAGAGAGAGTGAACCCAGGACCTGAGACTCGAGTCTTGCAACGCAATTAGGTGACAACAATTAGATGAGGACCTATTTACTTCCTTTCTACCATTTCTTCCTTTTTCCCTGTTTTCTTTTTTTTCACTGTGTGCATAGGCCGGGGGGAAGGGGTGAGGGAAAAGGAAGCAGGAAGAGAGGCAGGGGTCAGGAAAGAGGTGGGGGATAGAAGAAGGGAAGTTGTGACCAGGAGAAAAGAGGGGGAAGGGCAGGAGGGGTTTTTAGGGAGGCAGAAAGGGGGGTAGGGAGAAAGGAGGGGGTCAAAAGGAGGGGTAGAAAAAAATAGGGAGTAGTGAGGGAAAGGGGAGAACAGGGGAGGGGGTAAGGTTTTGGATTTTGGGCAGGAGGCAATTAGCCCCTCTTTGGGTAAAATTTTCCCGTGTTTAATGGGGGTAATTAAAAAAAATTTAAACAAGTTTCCCGCTCTAAAATTTCCCTGGGGGATGTCGATTTTCTTTTAGCCCCAAAAAATCTTTTAAAACAGCAGAAAGTTAAATTTTAAAAAAAAGCCACAGTGGGTTTTCATCAAAATTTTCCCCCCCGGGACATTCGTAAACCCCTGCGTCCCAGGTAACCATAGACGCTCCTCCTTTTGTTGAAACGAAATACATCCCACAAATAGCCCCGCAAAATTACGAGTAGATAATATGAGACTTTTTCGGTCCTGCTGTGACTATTGACTAGTCACATAAAAACACGAAGGAAAGGGAACACAATATATCTATCATCTATGTATCTATCATCACTATATTTATAAAATATATATATTTTTATATAAAATTATTAAAAATAATATATATATATAAATATACACACACGCACACAAAAGGAAAAACAAGGAGGGTCAAAGAAAAAAGTGTACATGTTAGGGGGGGAAAAAAATAAAGTGAAGGTTTGGGGGTATAATGTTGGGGATCCCACTTTAAAGGATCAAAACAGTGCCACGAGAGGGATGGAAAAATGAAAAAACTTTTCGAAACAGGAAAGGCCAAGCCAGTGATGATCCTTTTAAAAATCGCTTGTTCTCTTAGGGGGAATACTGCTGACATTAAAATCTTTTTAAAGGCGGTGAAAATGCAGATCTAGAGTGTACGGGGAAATTTTAAACTGCCCCTATAAGTCCTCAAACACCTAAAATTTACGGGAAAACCTTAAAAGCACTTGCCTTGTACTCGCTGGAACGCGACGGAGATATCAAAATTCCCTCGTGGAAAATCCTAGAATAAAAGGTACCAAATTTTCACGCAGAAATCACCCCCTGCGAAAGAAAAAGGGCTGGGCGGGCGTTTCAAAATGTCCCAGCAAAAAGAAAGGGGCGCCATTGGGGTTAACCCCTAAGAGAAAACCCCCGAAGTGTCCGGGGCCCCACGCCCTAATTTGTCTCCCCCCTCCAACCAGGCCGTGGGGGGCTTTGATCCCCAAAATTTAACCCTCCGGGTAGACCCCCGGGTTATCATCTTATCTCCCAACTGAAAGTGTACACGTATGAGTCCCTGGGAGACAAAAATTTTTGGGCCCATTTACGGTCATGGCGGGGAAAAGTTTGAAAAAACACCAGGTGAATTTAGTCCAAATTTATCTCCCCCCAGAATCCAAAAATTTTCAGTTTATATTTTTAAAATGCTTAGTTTTTTTTTTATTAACATTGGGTACCCTTTTTTCATATCTTTTTATTTATATCTTCGAAAAAAGTCCTGTTATAATTAATGTATTCTTGTCAAAGGGGTTAACCCCTTAAGGGGCTGCAACTTTGGGTAAATGAGCTGGTGACCCGATCAAATTAAAAAGGGAAGGAGGACCCAAATTTCCGGGAAATCAAGAGCACTTCCCCAAAGCATCAGGAAAACCCCCCCTTCAAGAAAGGGAAAAAAAAATCGATGAATAAAAAATTTTTATAACGTAAGTAGGAAAAAAACCTCCCATAACTTTGGTTTGTTTTTTGACTGAGGGCAGCGCCTCGAATTTTTAAAAAGGTCGGGGACACGCCATGAAAAGGCACAGGTGTTGAACAAGTACTGGGTTGGAGCAAGTACTGGTTTTTGAAGAAAGTATGGTGTTAAAGCAAGTACTGGTGTTGAAAGCAACCCAGGGTTTTTGAAGAAAGTACTAAATGTTAAGCAAGTACGGGGGTTAAAGAAAGTAGGGGTTTTTTTGAAGCAAGAAACTGGTGTTGAAGAAATTTCTGGTGTTGAAGCAATTTATGGTGTTAAGCAAGCACGGTGTTAAAGCAAGTACTGGTGTTAAGCAATTTACTGATTTTTGAAGCAAGTACTGGGGGGAGGGAACCCAAGTACGGGTTTTTAAGCAAGCACTGGTTTTTAAAGCAAGTAGGTTTTTAAGAAAAGGATGGTGTTGAAGAAAAAATTACTGATGTTAAAAGGACGGGTTTTAAAAATGACCAAAATTTTTTAAAAAGGGGGGGACCGGTAAAGCCGGGGAAAGGGCCTGGGTCAAGAGGGACCAAAAGCCCAAGGGGGTTTCCTAATCGACTAAAAACCCCGTCGGAAAAATTTGCCCTGTTTCCTGACAAACCCTTTTCCCAAACCCTTTAACCTAACCTGACTGATGTAAGAAAATTTACTGGTGTTAAAAGAAAATTAACTGGTTTTAAAGGGGAAAGTATTTGGTGTTAAAAGGGGGGTTACTGGTGTTAAAAGAAAGAAACTGGGGGTTTGAAGCAAGTACTGGTGTTGAAGCAATTTAATGGGTTGAAGATGTACGGTGTTGAAGCAAGACGGGTTTTTAAGCATGTACTGGTGTTGAAGCAAGTACTGGGTTAAAAGGCAAGTCGGGTTTTGAAGCACGGTTTTGAAGCAAAGGTTGTTAAAAGAAAAGTACTGGTTTTTGAAGAAAGTACTGGTTTGAAGCAATTTACTGGTTTTTAAAGCAGGGTTTTTTGAAGCAAGTCCCTGGTGTTGAAGCAAGTATGAGTTGAAGAAATTTACTGGGTTGAAGCAAGTACTGGTGTTGGAGAAAGTACTGGTGTTGAAGAAAAGTACTGATGTTGAAGCAAGTATTTGGTGTTAAAGGGCAAGTATTTGGGGGCTGAAGCAAGAACTGGTTTTGAAGAAAAGCCCTGGTTTTGGGGGCCCAAGTACTGGCGTTGAAGCAAGTACTGGTTTTGGGAAGCAAGAAAAGGTTTTGGAGAAAGTTGGTATTGAAGTAAGTACTAGTGCTGAACATTTTACGGGCGCTGAAGCAAGCCTTTTGTCTAGGGGCCGGGAAAACAATCATGACGTCTACCCCAAGAAAAAAACACGGATTTTTAATCTTTGGGTTTGTGTAGGGTTATTTGGCGGTGACTAAAAAACCATTTGTTTTAAAACCATCCGCATGTTTTTTTTCTTTTATTCCCACCCAGGCCGAAATTCCCACCCGAGGCAGGGTGGCCCGAAAAAAAAAAAACTTTCCCCATCATTAATTTCCATCACTGTCTTCCCAGAAAGGTTTCTTTACACTACAGTTTTAAACTGCAACTTTAAACCCCCCTCCTTCAGAGTGCAGGCAATTATTTCCCCCTCTCCGGGATTTAAAGGGCCGGCCGGGCCGGGCCCCTTCCCCTTGAATCCCTTCATAAATGTTTTCTTTGTTTACACTTTCCCAACCCGCACGTCCAGTATTAAAAACAATTCGTCTCCCCTTCACTCCTACAAACACGCAACGCATACCCCCTGGGAAATCCAAGCCCCCCCCACAAAAACCTCCCTTTTTCCCTCCCTCCAACCTTTCCTAGGCCGGGCCCCCACCCCCCTTCCCCTTTCCCCTACGAAGATACCTCTTGAAGTCCCTTCTGTTTCGTTCCCTTTTTTCTACATGTCCGAACCCCCATCAACAAAACCCTTCCCCAGCCCCCTGGGAAAAAAGTTTTGGCAATCTCCCCTCCCCCTAACTTCCAAAACAAAAATTTTTCTGCATTTTATTCACACCACAAAATTGCCCCCAGACATCAATCTTCCCCTTCCTCCAGCCTTTCTCCTCGCTGCAAAAATTTAAACACCCTGTTTTTACACCCCTATAAGAGCGGTTTTAAAACTATCTCTCATACCCTTTCCCCCCTTTCCTTCCCCCCAAAGGGCAAAGTTCTTTGTCTCCACAGACTTTCCCAATGCACCACTCACCCTTTTCCCCTCATCAATTCTATGAAAACCTCATCTTTCATAGACCCATTTCCCCTGACAGTCCACTCCCAAATTCTGAATACATTCCCTCCTCCATACTCTTTTCCCTCCAAAACTGATATCCGTCTTTTATACCTAAAACCTTTTTTCCTCATAAACTTACTCTTTTTTTGTATTCCTTTTTAAATTTTTATCTTTAAAATACCCTACCAAATTTATCCACCCCTCTGCCAAATTTTTCTTCAGTATCTCCCAAGAGCACAGTGTATCAGCAAAAACAACTGTGACAACTTTTCCCCCTTTTTGTTTTGATTCTTTATCTTTTAAAATCCGCATGTGTGGGGAGTCAAATATGTGTCCTTTTATAAAAAGGGATTTAATCGACCTCTTTTCCCAGTCAACGATAACTTTTTTCAAAACCCTTTAAAAAAAAGGGGGGGGGTACATCTAACCAAAAATATTTTTTGAAAAAGGGTTTTTGTTGGGGAATCTTTGTTTTACTTCACTCACATATGTCTGGGGTTTTCTTACTTGGCTTAGCGGAGGGAAAGGGAAAATCAAGCCCCCAAAAGCCATCTTTTTCTGAAAAATTGTGGACAAAATTCGTATATTTCTCCCCTTAGCCCTCTCGTCTTATTATGTTTTTTCTTTTTTTCTTTTATTCTAGTTCTCTTTTTATTTTTCCCTTTTAAAAATTTATCCTTTTTTATTTTTTTTTTGGGAAATTTTTTTTCCCTTTTGTTCTTGCTATACATCTTGTCTCATCTCGTCTAGATTTCTTTTTCCTTTCTTTTTTTTCCTAATCTGTCCTCTTTCTTTAAGTCCGTACGCCTTGTCCTCCAGCAGAACCCTTATAAATTAATTTTACTTTTCAGTAGAAAACCTTTGCGTGTAGTTTGACGTTTCACTGGAAAACTTTTTTTTCTGTTTACGTGTTGTCCTTAAAAGTTTTCCTCCTCCCCGCCCTTTCCCCCTCCCAAATTTCCCCCATCCTTCTTTTGTCTATCTTTTTTGGTCTTTTCGACAGCCTTTCGTTATTTTTCGTCTTTTATTTTCTTTTTCATTTCTCCTCTCTTCTCTTTTCTTGTTTTTGTCTGTCTCCTTGTCCCTTAAAGTTCTTGATTGTCCCCTTCCTTCTCTTTTTATTTATCTTTCATTTTGTTCTCTTTCTCTTCCCCCTCCTAATTCCCTCCTCGTCCCTTTTTCATCTTCTTTTCCTCCCCTCTTGTTTTTGTTCTTTTACCCGCGCTATTCAACTTAATACTTTAATAAGCCTTCACCTTCTCCCCTTTCTACCCTTTTCTTCCCTTTGGGGACACTCCCCGTCCACCACCCTTGGGTTTTTACTTCACCCCCTGTCCCCTTCCTCGTCTCCTCCCCGTCTTTTGGCTGGAGTCCCCTGAAATAAGGCAACACCGTCCCACAAATTTACAGGATTTTTACCAATATTCAGGCCGCAGTTTTTAAGCGGGATGTCCCCGCTGGAGGGGTGTAGCAGTAAGTCTGACTCGTTTCGTTTAGATTTGGGGGCAGTTTTGGGAAAAGGGAAGGAGGGATGGGAAAGGGGAAGGGGGGGGGAAGAATTTGGGAATTAAAGAGAGATTGGAGAAGAGAGGGGGAGGGGGAGGGGAGGAGAGAGAGAGAGAAAAAGAGAGGAGAGAGAAAAGAGAGAAAAAGGGGGAGAGAGAGAGAGAGAGAGAGGAGGGTTTTTGGGAAAAAGGGAAAAAAACTGGAAAAACAGGGGGAAAAGGGAGGGGAAAGGGCTGAGAAAAAACAAGGGGAAAAATAGAAAAGGGAAAGGGGGGGGGGGCGGAAATTTAAAAGAAGAGTAGACGAGGGAACTGAAAAACGGGTAAAATAAGGAAAAAAAAGGGGGTTAAAACGACGAAGTAAGAATTTGGGTAAATTTAAAGAGAAGTGGATTGGGAATGGGGTGAAATTTTAAAAAAAGTGCAGTTGGGAAAAAGGGAAGGGGTTTAAAAGGAAAAAACAGGCCAAGGGGACGAGATGACGAAGGAGGGTAGTAGCACAAAAGGATGGTCAGGTTTAAAATATATATATATATTTATATATAAATATATATATATATTTTTATATATTAAAATTTTATATATAAATTATATATTTAAAATGTATGTATATAATATAAAATTTTATGCATTCATTCCCAGGGGAAATTTTATGATGAATAAATTCATTCCACTGGTCTCTTAATTTGTTATTTTAGTCTTGGTATTATTTGGTTCCTTGGCACCCCGGTGCCCTCCAAGCCTCAGTATACGCGTTAAAAAAATGAGAAACCCGAAAACCCCCTTATAATCGAGAACCGCGGAGCGTGAACCCAGACGTAAAAAAATGGGAGATGATTAAAAGAAAGGGTTAATTTTTTTTTTAGAGAGTTTAAATTTAAAACAAGTTATCACTGAAGGGAGGAATTTGATTTAAAAAAGCGAGATCTAAAAAATTGGGGGTTTCCCTTATGGTGATGAGAATATCCCCGGAGATAAAAATAAAAACAAAAAAAAAATTATATACACAAAATAAAAAAAAATTCACCCCACACACCCCCCCACACACACACACACAACACACACCCACCACAACAACCCCCAAATGGACTCCCCGAGTAAAGCACTGGATGCTGGAGGACAAGAGGAGACCCAAAAACTGCAGGGAAAGGGTTTTGGGCGAAAATAAATTGTGTGGCCGCAGTTGTTTTTTTGGTGGCAAAATTGCCCCAAAGGAGGGTTTTAAACCGGGTGGGGGAAAAATTGCCCCTTTTGGAATTAGGCCAAGGCGAGTAAAAAATTATTCCAGGAATTTTTCGAGTGGAGAGGGCTTTTTGGAACCCGGAAAAAAAAGTTAAATAAAAGTAGGGGTTTTCGGGAGGGGAGTTTGGGTTTTTGTGAAGGGGTAGGGAAAATTTTTGAGACTGGGGATATTATTATTATATATACAAAAATAATAATATTTATATTTAAAATATTTATATATATATATATATATATTTAAAAATATATATATATAATATATATTTAAGAAGAGATTTTATGTTGAATTTCATCGACTCCATGCTGAGGGGTGATTACCCCAAACTACTAACCCCCAAATCCTCTTCCCCCGTTTTCTTTGTTTTTGGACGAAAAAAATCATTGGGGTGGGGAAACGTCTCCTCCTCAATAAAGACTCGCAAATGTTGCGCAAGTGACTCATTCTTCGGTTATCGTCTGACTTCAGGTCAGTTCAAAGTCCAGCCTATGACTTATGACTCTCGGAGTCATAAGGTGCCACTCCCAGGATGTCAGCTATAATAGTCAGTATCTAGGTACCTATTTACTCTTAGCTGAAATAGCTCAAATCAAAAAATGCAACGTAGGAAAACATTTGCTGAAGCGCACGACCGTTCCTCATCTGCTTCAAGTTCAAAGATGCTTGCTGATTAACAATGCCAGGGTTCCTTTAAGAGAACAATAGCGGCGTCCTGCTCCAAGCACTATCACCTTAATACACAACGAATGGGAGAAGCATGTATTTATATAAGAGTATCAGATATAAAACCCAAAGGATCTGTTCTTCACCTAACGAATCATTTTTATCGATGTTTATGGTATAAATCTTGGTAACATACCGACAAACTGGATTAGAAAGACATGTAAGCAAGCACCAGGACATATTTATTAGACAACGCTTCGGTCCTTTGATCTTGATCACTCCTAGAAGTGATCAAGGTCCCCGGACGGAAACGTTTTCTAATTAATATGTCCTGGTGTTTGCTCACTTGTCTTTCTAACCAATCAATGTTTATTCACTTACCTCATCATCACCACCTACACTACCACCATCAATACCCTCACTATTACTGCTGCTACCACTATCACCACTATTATCCTGCCTCTCGCTACTACCAGCAACCACCACCACCATCAACATAACCACCCCCACAACCACCAGTCGAGACGTGTTAGGGTTGTAATAACCCCTATGCCTCTACAGATATTTGGCGTCAGGGGCTGCTCTGGTCTCCCTTACGGTAGGTCTGCAGAGTTTCAACCCTGATATGGCCTTCCCTGCCCCGAAGGATTCTTATCTGCCGTAGGGGAGCCACCCCTCCTTCGGACAAGGAAGAAGGGCCACGCCACAGAGTCAAGACTAAATCATGGTAACTAGGTGAGGGGTATTGTTGGCCGCGTGGCACTACACTATCTGACTCCACATACCCCCTTCCCCCTCTCTGTCTCTCTCTCTTTCTCTCACTCACTCTCACTCTGTTGTGAATTTCTGACTCACTGATTACACTTTGATATCACCTTATCTTTTTTAGCATTAAATATATATATATATATATATATATATATATATATATATATTATATATATATTTATATATTTATAATTTATATATATTATATATATATTATTTATTTATTTAATTATATATATTTATATATACTTTATATCACGATTAAAAAATGCCGTACTTATGATAATTGCAGGAACGAACCTTCCGTTTAAATATTTACTCATTAAATGTCAAAATCCTCTCACAAATATGCACATTATAGTTCGCAGGTCTCATAAAGAGATGAAAAAATCTGAAAGGAGACCGATTTGTTTGGTTATAAAAAAATATTTTCCGAGAACATTGTAAATAGAGTTAATTAAAAAATAAGAAGACTTCAAGATGATTAGGCAAGAGTGAAGATGACGGAGGAGGGAAGTTGTGGGTTAGGTAAGGAAGTGGTGAGGTAAGAAGTTGAGATTTCGGAGGAAAAATAGAGATTGAGGAAAAAAATGGGATAAAGGATGGGAAAAAGAGACAGTGTGATGGGAGGTAAGAGAGGTGGAGGGAGGAATAAAAATGAAAGATGATGGGATGAAGTTAAGGATGTGTCAAGGAAGTAGAGAAGTGAAGCGAGAAGAAAACACAGTTGAGGGAAGGAGGAAGAAAGCATAGATGTGAGGAGATGGAAGTTGAAGGACTGATCTAAGGAAGTAAATCGAGGAGACCGAGATTACGTTCGGTAAAGTTTGTTAGGAAACAGGACAGGACAAGTGTTTTCCTGACGCTGGTCTTAGTCATATGATGACCCGCAGTTGGAGCTTTAGTTTATCTGACCGAAGCCTTCCGCTGGCTTACCGGCCCACCCCTTTAAAAAAAATATTATGGTTATGATTACAAGCATCAGCTCATTGAGATGGGTTCATGAGCACTAAAACCCTCAATGTAATCTTAACCACAACTGTCTCAGACTTACCATCTCTTCTAAAAACAAGCCGTACTTTTCATGGGCGAGAACCACCAGATTTTTTTAGGCCTGATTAGATATTTCCTGGGGTACGTGACGTTACTGACATGACCTCTATCCCTAGTTCCTTCCCGAGGAGAGTGCGATGAGATGGGAAGTTGTGTCGTTCTTGACTTGGGAGTTGTGGTTCGCAATCGCTCGTTAGTGAGAATAATGACCTTTTATATTGATAATAGTATAAATTACCGACAAGTTGATGAATACGACACATGTGCAAGAGTTGGGTATCTTTATTATTGAAACGTTTTGCTTACACCGTAGTCTTCTTCAGTCAAATACAGAGGCAGCTGCCTCTGTATTTGACTGAAGAAGCCTATTGTGTAGGCGAAACGTTTCATCAGTAAAGATACCCAACTGTTGCACATGTGTCTTAATCATCAATGACCTTTTATACTCGCTTTTAAATATTCATAAAAGGGAAACAATAAAAGCAAAGGGTCTCAGAATGTACCCGTCTAAAACACACCAGAAACACATCTAAATCCCTCCATTAAAGTACAACTTGCCCAATAAAGTGTGAATGGTTATCACTGTTATCTAGATTTTATCTCTTTCGGAAATCAGCATCTTATTAAGCTTCCAACGAATTGTTTCGAGTGACAAAAAGAGCACAGCAAAATCCCTGTCTTTCCACGGCTCTTCATTTGTAACAACTCCGGGTTTGCCTTCGTCTTCGTGTTCTAGTCTTTAGTAATGTTTGAGGTTTCCCAGGCACCTTCAGAACAAGAGATACCAAACCAATGATTATACTCTTCAGATGACTTCTCTCTATGCTGGAATATTGCTGTGAACTAATGGTTCACTGGAAAATATACAGAGAATCTTTATCTTGTGTTCTTGTTTCTCTTCGCCCTTGGGAAGTGCACTCTTATAAAACTTTTCCCAGGTCACGGGTAACGGGTAATGGATAGCAGATAACGGATGACCGGAAAGGGGAGATAAGTAGCCAGTAATAGGTAATTGGGTTTAAGGGTTATGAGAGTGACGGGAAGGGGGCAGACTAGGGGCATTCTATGGATAGTAATTCCAACTAGATCCTACCATCTTATCTAACTTTTAGCTGTGTGACACTTAGGAGTCAGCGCTTAAATTCATTATAATAATATTTAACTTTTATCCTCTATTATTAAGAAGAATGACACGTCCACAACCGAATACAGACATTAATCAGCACGAAAGTGTCACAAATAACACTCATACACACACACACACAACCAACACCCCACCCACACACACACACACCACACACACACTACATGCAGAAATACACAGGTGCTGAACCTCGACCCCCGTGAACACAACTTGGTGTGTGCATATACACACTAGTAAACATACACACATACGGTGACAGGAATTGAATCTCGACCCCATGCAAACAACTGATTTAATCCCACACATACACACACGTATGCACACACGTATGCACACCCCCAAAACACACACACCACCACATAAAACACACAACACACACAAAAACACCACACACACCACACACCACACACACACACACACACATACACATTTAGGAGATAATGCTTGAACGGGAGGGTATCTGGGCCCCTTATAACCAGGATGGCAATGCCGGCCCTCAGCTGATAGGGAAAGGGGAAGCGAAGAAAAGGGGACGACTAGGAAGCTAAATGAAGCTAAAATGAATGAGGAAGAGGGGGGCAAAGGGTAAGGAAGGAAAGAATGGAAAGGAGAACTGTAAAAGGAGGCGGAAAGGTGGATAGTTGTTGGAGTCTCACTTGTTACTTCAGAATTATCGTGGTTGTTTGTGTGCAGTGTTCCTTGGATGCAAATTTTGTTTTACTCTGTAGTGTTTTCTATCGTTCTTTCTCTGCCTTATTCTTTTTTTATTCACTCTTATATATTCTCTCTCTGTCTCTGTCTCTGTCTCTCTCTCTCTCTCTTTTCTCTCCTCTTTTCTCTCTCCCCTCTCTCCCCCTCTCTCTTTTCTCTCAGTTAGATAAATCTGCACAGACCAAAGGTTTTCTTTTTCTGGTTTTTCGCATACGTCTCCACTGGCTGCTCTCCCTCTCTTGCTTCACTTTTCTCTCTTTTCCCCTTTCCCCTTCTTCTCCCTGTCCATTTTCTCTCTCTTGTCTTTTCCCTTTCCCCTCTCCTTACTTAATTCTCCTTACTTTTCCGCACCGGCTTCCCTCTCGTTAATTTTCAATTTTTCTCTTACAGCTTTTTCTTATTAACTATTTCCTAAAGTTTTCTGTCCTCCCTTACTACCACCACCTACCCCACTACTACCACACCACACAACACCCCTACCACCACACCACCCACACACCCCCTAACTACCACCACCCACTGCTACCCCCACCACTACCACCCCCACCCCAACTACATACTACCACCACCAAAAACTACTACCACCACCACCCAACTACACTACTACCACCCCCAGCACTGCTACCACCACCACTACCACCACCACCACTACCACCCCCACCACCACAACTAACCACTCACCACCCCACCACTGCTACCACCCCCACTACCACCACCCCAACTACCCCTCTACCACCACCACCATGCTACCACCACTACCACCACCACCCCCACAAATACCACTACTCCCACCACCCCCACTGTACCCCAACAAACCCCACCCACTCCCACCACCCCCCCACAATACCATACTCCCACCACCCCACTGCTCCCCCACCATACCCCATCACCATCCAACACCCCACCATTTACTCCCACCGTACCCACTCCCACTACCCCACCCCCCCACCCCACCACCTTACATATACACTACCACCCCCCCACTACCACCCCCAATACTAACACCCCACCATACTACTACCACCCCCCTATCCCACTACTCCCACCACCCCCTAACTACCACCAAGCCCCCAAATAACAACCACCACTACCACTCCAATAAAACCCAAACCCCTATTAAAACCCTCCCACTACAACCCCCGCTAAAAACCACCCCCCTACAACCCCCCGCTACAACACAAAAAACGCAGTATGCTGCGTCTCCCTCATCATCCCCAAATCACACCTTCATGCCACACGATATATTCCCTTTACCAACACAAATTTTATTCCAGAAATGTAAAAGCAAAGCAACGCATTCCTCTAAAAAACATTATGCAAAAATCGCGAACAAGCGATCAAGATAAAAAAAAAATAAACTACGGAGAGGAAGAAGTCTCGCTTTTTCGATTCAGAGGGGAGAAAAGGAGAGAAAAGGGGGAAGAAAAGGGGGAGAAAAAGGAGGATAGAGGAGGGGGGAGAGAAGAGAGAGAGAGGAGAAGAGAGAGAGAGAGGAAAACGACGTGTAAGGAAATAGCAGAAAATAAACAATTATGTTGGGGAAAATCTTCAGAGAGAGGAAAAGTGGTGGGTGAAGAAAGGAATCATGGAGAAAAAAAAAAAAAAGAATGAAAAAGAACAGAAATAGTGAAAAAGGGGGGTAAAAAAAAAAGGGAAAAAATAAAGGAAGAAGGAAGGAAAGGAGGAAACAGTGTTGGAGAAGGCAGTGGTTTGGTGAGAACAAAAAATTGCAGAATAAAGTGCAATTAGAGATGAGAAGGAAGGAGAGGCAAAAAAAAAGAAAAAAAATGGGAAGAGATGAGAAAAAGGAGCTGAAGGAGAGGAGGAAGAAGGGAAGAACAGGAGGAAGGGTAAAGGGGGAATTAGAAGGCGGGGAAAACGTTAAAAGGTGATGTTAAGGCACGAATGAATTGGAAACAAGAGTCCCAGAAGAAAGAAAATTGAGGGTGGGGGGAAAAAAGTCGATAGTGGAAAAGAAAGTCGAAGGGGTAGAAACCAAAGGCCCTCGAACAGTCGTGACGTCCCACGAGAAAAGCAATGAGCTGAGATTTTCTTGAAAAGGCAAGAACCCGTGAGGGGGGGATTATATGTGGTGTTGTGTTGTGTGGGTGTACTCACCCAAAGTGTGTCTGTGTGTCTCTCCTAGTGTGTGTGGGTGTGGGGGTACTCATAGTGTTGGTATGTAGGTACTACCTGTGTGTGTGTGTGTGTGTGGGGATCACCCAGTACTACCTAGTTGGGTTCGGGGTCGGTCCAAGCTCCTAGGTGTTTGTATGTGTGTTGGGGCGTGTGTTGTGTGTATTGTGTGTGTGTGTTGGGGGTGTGTGTGTGTGTGTGTTGTGTGTGTGTGTGTGTGTTGTGTGTGTGGTTTGGTTGGTGTAGCGGTGTATGTGTTGTATAGGATAAAACTATAGTGTTTTAACTATACATCAAACTTTAAAAATATTGCAAATTTTTTTTGAAATTAAGTACATCAAAAGAAATTTGGGGGATAATTTTTTTTTATTAGAACGATATGGGGAAGAGAGGGTGAAAAAAAAAAATCTGAAAAAAAGGGGAGGGGAAAAAAATTGAGGGGGGGGAAAAGGATTGACCCCCGGGATGCCCCCGGGCCTCGAAGAAGAAGGGAGGGTGAAAGCTCTCTCTACTATTCCTATTTACGATGAGATATAAAGAAAGGTATAAGGCTGGCCACGAGTGTCGCCCCTTCCTCGAAGAGGAAGAAGGAGAAGAGGAAGAGGAAGGGGGAGGAGGAGGAGGAGGAGGAGGGGAAGGAAGAGGAGCAGAAGCATGAGGAGTAGGAGAAGGAGAACGAGCACAAGGAGGAACCGGAGGAGGAGGAGGAGAAGGAGAAGGAGAATGAAGAGAAGGGACTGGAGCAATAGTAGTCTATATCCACCTGTTCCAATGACTGTTGTGTCCTTGTTGATTTATTTTTTGCCTCCGACTACCATAAACTCCGTTACTCCTCTATTTTCTTATTTCCTTTACTGTATCACGTTTCTTTGCTTCCATTAGCTTCATTCCCTTCGCTTAATTTGTTCTGTAGAGAGCCCAAGTGCGCCTTTCCTATCTCCTTCCCCATTTATTCTAAATATTAGCCATAACTATCGTTTTTTTGCGAGCTCTTTCTCTTATGTCCCTAACCTTATCTTTCCATCTTCTTAACTTCCTATCTGTCTTCCTTTCTCATTGACTACATGCTTACTTCAACTTCTGTTATCTCACAAGTTGCCTTACATCCTCTTCTTGTCTCTACTCTCCCTCCACCCTCTCATTTCTCTAAACTTCACCCCCTTCCCTTACTCACCCACATTCGCCCATCCCTATTTCCCCACCACACACCTAATTCAAAGTCTTAGCATCACTGTGCCTTACACAAAAATTTTTCTCCTTAAAGAACTCTCCCACAGAATCTACCCTTTCTCCCTGTCTTTTATTCCTTGTATTCCTCCCTTCCCATTCCCTATCTTGCTTTTTTCCTACTATGTAAGTCCACAGGGTAAGATCAGATATCAATATTGCACCAACACCACTGAGTAAGACCACAAGATCATATACCAAGATAACAGCAAAACCACAGAACTTTTAACCTCAGGGGGATTACGAGACGCAAGCAATTATTCAGGAGACCAGCAGTAAGATAACAGGAAGACCACAGAGCAAGATAACAGCATTCTCAGAGGTCAACAACACTGGTTTTATCCTCACTTGTAGCTTTTACTCAATGCTATATCGAGTAACGTCTTAATTTCACCTTAACGAAAACTGTGGTTTCTAGTGGTCCAAGTGGGCAATAAAAATGTGGGGGAGTGAAAGGGGAGAGGAGAAGAGAGAGGAGAGAGAGAAGAGGGAGAAAAGAGGGAGAGAGAGGGGGGAAGAGAGAGAGAAGAAGACGAGGAAGGAGAAAGAGAGGAGAGAAAGAAGAGAGAGAGGAAGAGGGTGAGGAGGAGAAAGAGAGAGAGAAAGAGAGAGAGCGAGAAGAGAGAAAGAGAGGAGAGGAGAGAGAGGAGAAAAGAGGAGAGAGAGAGAAAAGAGAGAGAGAGGAGAGAGAGAGAGAGAGAGGAGAGAGGGAGTAAGAGAGAGAGGAGAGAGAGGGAGAGAGAGAGAGAATTTATTTTGTTTTTCCTGATATCTTTATCAGTCTCGTCTGAGTATCCACAAAAGGTCTGGGTGACTTAAGAGAACAGTTGCAACAATCGGGTCATCGTTCATGGGAAAGAGAAAGTCTTCCTGGTTTTAACAAAGATAAACATGAATAAAAGTGAAGAAAACCTACAAGACGATTATTACGTAGCAAAATTATGAAGAAATGACTGATATTACTGATGGCATCTGGGAGTCACATTTGTGGTCTAGAAATTTCAATTTCTCTTTCCGGTGATTTTCAAGAATTATATATATTACACACACACACACACACACACACACACACACACACACACACACACAAACACACACACACACACACACACACACACACACACACACACACACACAACACACACACACACATACACATACACACACACACACACACACACACACACACACATACACATACACACACACACACACACACACACACACACACACACACACACACACACACACACACACACAAGAATACAGCAAGAGACATAAAAAACACCTCATTAGCTAGTTTTTAGTGAGCCACCAGACAGAAAGAAGTCTCCGAGCGAGAGATCAAAAAAAGAGCCACCAGTCTCATCTCTCTTTCTTCACCTTCAAAACCACCACCACCACCACCACCACCACCACCACCACCACCACCACCACCACCACCACCACCACCACCACCACCACCCGATAACCACCACCACCAGAACCACCACTACAACTACAACTCCACCAGTCTAAGACGGGCGCCTCATCCCTATTACTAAAATTCACATCAGCAGCTACTAATACAGCTACAGGTATACATCTCTCCGTGTATATACACTGTGAGTATACCTTATGTTTTAGGGATTGAATCGTTCTTGATTGGAGGTGAGCAAGCGATTTGGAGTTTAAATGACTCTTGTGCAGTCGATAGACTATAATCTTAACATACCAATCCTAACCTCGTTGATCCACCTTCGCTGAGATCTGGGTCTTCATTCTTATGAAGGGCTCATGACTTGAGGAGCTTGAGCTAACTTCCGATTCCTCGAATCAAACCTAATTGTCTCCCAATCCTCAGACGACGTATGAGGCCAAACACAGCAATTCTGAGACGCGCTTCGCTATCCTGACCTGAATTTGGAAATGCAGTGTTTTGGTATCTTGCGCTGCGGGGATCGCAGCTGCTGTCAGTGGGTACTCATGTGTGTGGTGCGGCTAGAACATCCTGCGAGTAGTGGCAAGCTGCGGTTGCATGCGATCCCTGAACAAGGGCATTCTTGGATTCCAAGAATCAGACTGATGGGCTTTTCTGGTGAAAAAACGAGGACTTAAATGATGGCATGTGTTTGTGTGTGAATGAGAGAAGAGAGAGAGAGAGAGAGAGAAAGCGATTGATGAAATGAAATCGCTGGCCCACAGATGGCTTCAACTTCATCCTGTACCTTATTTGTATGTCTCATAATAATAAACAGATTTTCAAATCAGTTGATATAGGTAATAGCTCTTAGCTTATAAATAAAGTTAGGAACCTGAACCTAACCTTGTTAAACCCTGTGAGAAGAGAGAGAGAGAGAGAGAGAGAGAGAGAGAGAGAGAGGTAGAGAGAGAGAGAGAGAGAGAGAGAGAGAGAGAGAGAGAGAGAGACCGGACCCTCCTGAAGGGAAACTGGGGACTGCAGATAATAAGTCTGATTATGGAGACTGGTGAGGGTGTGTAGCGCTATCTCAGATTTCATGGTTGAAATCTCGGGGTTCTCAAGACAGACGTTCCTCACCCACTGGTCTCCAACCACTGGCCACCAACCACTGATCTCCAACCACTGGCCACCAACCACTGGTCTCCAACCCCTGGACACCAGCCACTGGTCTCCAAACACTGGTCTCCAACCACTGATCTCCAACCACTGGCCACCAACCACTGGTCTCCAACCACTGGTCTCCAACCACTGGCCACCAACCACTGGTCTCCAACCACTGGCCACAAACCACTGGTCTCCAACCACTGGCCACAAACCACTGGTTTCCAACCACTGGCCACCAAACACTGGCCACCAGCCATTGGCCACCAACCACTGGCCACCAACCACAGGCCACCAACCACTGGTCTCCAACCACAGGCCACCAACCACTGGTCTTCAACCACTGTTCTCCAACCACTGGCCACCAACTACTGGTCTCCAACCACTGGCCACCAACTACTGGTCTCCAACCACTGGCCACCAACTACTGGTCTCCAACCACTGGCCACCAACTACTGGTCTCCAACCACTGGCCATCAACTACTGGTCTCCAACCACTGGCCACCAACTACTGGTCTCCAACCACTGGCCACAAGCTACCTTGGCATCTTGTAAATAAAGTCCAACAAAGGCGAAATTGACAGATTTTCTTGTAATTTTTTAATATCCTTAATAAATGAACTTTGGACTGTAAATCATTTGGAAGAAGACGAAGACGAAGAAGAAAATAGGAAGATGATGATAATAATGGTTTCGGAGTCGTGGTGGGTCGTCCATCACGTCTGATCAACCATTAAGATCTAGTCATCACGGTATCACGCTATATAACAAGAGACATTATCGCTTCGACCTGACCCTAAATGCAGCTCTTACGGCCAGGAGACACAAGGCTGAGAATCGCTTAATGAACCGCTGAGAGCTGTAGTTTTTGACCCCAATTGATTTTTAAGCCTCGACCCGAGTTCCTTAATTCACTCAAAGGGATACTGAGCCTTGCTCAAGTGACACTTAAGACTGAAAATTGCTTGCTGGGTATTCCACTGAGGCTTCACTTTGCAACTCGTAAGAGACTCCGGTGTAATTCACCTGCATTTTTTTTATATCATTAATAACATTTAATTGTTAGATCGGCTTAATTAAGAGGAGGGAGGATTTTTTTTCTGCCTTCATCAAGCGGGCAGGAACTTTACCTAGGACACTGTTTATGATGCTTAGGTCTGGGTGATGTTGTGTCTATCCTCAGTGTGTGTGTGTGTACTCACCTATTTGTACTCACCTATTTGTGGTTGCAGGGGTCGAGTCTTAGCTCCTGACCCCGCCTCTTCACCGGTTGCTACTGGGCCCTCTCTCTCCCCGCTCCATGAGCTTTATCAAACCTCGTCTTAAAACTGTGTATGGTTCCTGCCTCCACTACGTCATTTTCTAGGCTATTCCACTGCCTTACAACTCTATGACTGAAGAAATACTTCCTACTATCTCTCTGACTCATTTGTGTCTTCAACTTCCAATTGTGGCATCTTGTTTCTGTGTCCCCTCCCTGGAACATCCTGTCTTTGTCCACCTTGTCTATTCCACGCAGTATTTTATATGTCGTTATCATGTCTCCCCTGACCCTCCTGTCCTCCATGTCGTCAGGCCGTATTTCCTTAATCTTCTTCATAGGACATTCCCTTAGCTCTGGAACTAACCTTGTCGCAACCTTGTACTTTCTCTAGTTCTTGACGGCTTTATCAAGTGGGGGTTCCAAACAGTGCTGCATACTCCAGTATGGGCCTGACATTGTTTGTGTTGTGTGTGTGTTGTGTGTGTGTTGTGTTGGTGTGTGTGTGTGTGGTTGTGGTGTGTGTGCGTGTGCCGTTGGTGTGCTTGTCGTGTGTATGTTGCAGTTGTTTGTATGTGTTATCATGTCTCCTGTGTCTGTGTGTGGGTTTGTTGTTTCTTATGGTTTGCTTGGTATTGTTGTTTGTGCGTTGTAGTTTTCTTGACGTGTTTTGTGTGGGGTTGGTGTGCGTACTGTATGGGTCCTGTGTGTGTGTTGTGTGTGTGTGTGTGTGTGTGTGTGTGTGTGTGTGTGTGTGTGTGTGTTGTGTGTGTGTGTGTGTGTGTGTGTTTTTAGGGCAGGAGAGTCCTTTAGCCCTGTCTCCGGCTGCCCCGGGTACGTGGAACACTTCACATCATTGCTATTTTACGTCAGCCTCAGCAATTTGCTTAATTTCCCATGAGGAGAAAGAAGAAGGAGGAGGAGGAGGGGAGGAGGAGGAGGATGAAAAGGTGGAGAAGGAGGAGAAGGTTGGTGGTGGTAGTGGTGGTGGTGGTTGTGGAGGAGGAGGAGGAGGAGGGGAGGAGGAAGAGGAGGAGGAGGAGGGGAGGGGGAGCAGGAGGAGGAGCAGGAGCAGAGCAGGAGCAGGAGCAGACAAGCAGAAGCAGGAAGAGGAGGAGGAGGAGGAGGAGGAGGAGGAGGAGGAGGAGGAGGAGGAGGAGAGAGGAGCAGCACGCAGCAGCAGCAGCAGGCAGCAGCGGTAGTAGCAGCAGAAGCAGCAACAATAGTTGCAGCAGCCGCAGCGACAGCCCCTGCCCCTCTGTTAAGCCCAGACCTTTTCTGTTTGTCGGGAAGACAAAGGGGTTAAAGAGAGAGAGAGAGAGAGAGAGAGAGAGAGAGAGAGAGAGAGAGATGTGGGTTCTAATGGTGTTCAGAGAAAGAAGGGAAGCGAAGAAAAGTAAAAGTACTAGGAGGCCTAAATGCTAGAGATCACTTTCCCCATGACTGGGGATGCAGGAAATGTGAACTCGGATGCTTGGAGATACTGAAGATGATGCACGTATGTCCAGAAATGCTGGACATTGATGCCTGTGTGTTAAGAGAGGAGGATCAGACCTCTGATTCTCTCTTCTTCCCTCGGATGCTAGGGATACTGTGGAATCGGGATCTT
>NC_069427.1:24355112-24370112 GCF_026875155.1 Cherax quadricarinatus | reverse complement strand
TTTTAAGCCCCTTTCGAACTGAACCGTTTTGAATTTTTGGAAAAAAAACATGGGGGAAAGTGCAAAAAATATCAATTTTACCCCACGTATAATTCGCTTTGCTTTGGCCCATCCATCGTAATTTCTTTGACAAAACAAACTACTATCATTTTCCCATGAAATAAGCTATAAAATCAAAAAGGGGGAAGAGGGAGAAGGGGGTTAAAAGGGGAGGGGAAAAGGGAAAGGGGGGAGGAAAAGGGTGAGGAAAAAGAAGAACCAGGGTGGTTGGGAAAGGGCTGAGGGGTTTAGAGAAAGAGGGGGGAAAAGAGGAGAAAGAAGGGTAAAGGGGGAAGATGGTTTAGAATTAAGAGATGGGGAAGGTTTGATTTTCAGAACATAAAAAAAAAAATAAGGAGAAAAAAAAGAGAAGTTAAAAGGGGGAAACCTAAAAAAGGGAAACAAAGAAAGATAATTTTGAAAAAAAAAAAAAATACAAACTTGCAATCAAAAAAGGGCATAAATAATAGGAAAAGAAAACAAAAGGGAAAAATAAGAAGTAAAATTTGAAAATGGAGAAAGTCAGGGAAAAAAAAAAATGAATGTGCAACAGAAGAGTCAAAAAGAATTAGAAAGTAAGAGAATGTGTAAACAGTATGAGAGAGAAAGAGAGGGGAGGGGAAGGGGAGAGAGAAAAGAGGAAAAGAGAGAGAGAGAGGAGAGAGAGGGGAGAGAGAGAGAGAGAGAGAGAGAGAAAAAAAAAAGAGACAGACAGACAGACAGACAGACAGGAAACAGACAGAAAAGAAGAGAAAAGGGGAGAGAGAGAGAGGAGAGAGAAAAAGAGAAAAGAGAGAGAGAGAGAGAGAGAGAGAGAGAAAAGAGAGGACAGACAGACGCAGACAGAAAGACAGAGACAGGACAGAGATAGAGAAGGAGAAAACCCAGGTACAAACACAAAAACCCCCACACACACACACATTCTCTTTACCCTCTCTTTCCCTCAGCTTATTCTGTCCTCATTTTTGGGTGTTGTTTCTTTTTTTGAATTATTGCCGGCGCTAATTTAGCTGTTCTAAGGGTAAAAGTCTAAAGTTTGAAAAAAAAAAATTTAATTATCTCTTTTCCGATAATACCATTATAATTAACGAACATGGGTTTCAATTAAAAATTTTATTTTCCCCGACCTCTGAGCTTCTTTCCTCGTTTTTCCCTCTTACAGTCCTCTTTTCTTTTTTCTCAGTCCCTCCCATCTATTTTTTTCACCCCTTTCCCCTCTCTCTCCTTCTCTCTCTCTCTCTCTCTCTCTCTTTCCTTCTCTCTCTCTTTTCTTCGTTATCTCTATTTTGTTCGCACCTTCCATTTCCTCTTCTCACCATTTCCTCTAACCATCTCTTCCCCCCCCCTTTTCTAACTCGTCTTTATTCCCTCATTTCCCTCTAACCTTCCCTTTTCCCCCTATCCCCTTATCCCTAGCCCCCCCCTCCCCCCTCCCCCTCCCCCCCTACCCCCCTAAACCCTCCCCCCCCCCCACGTCCGGTAATGGTAACTACGCCACAATGGGCAAAGAAAAGAAAAACTTGCAATTTTTCCGCTTTGTTGTCCGTCTCATCATTAGTTCCCTGAACAAACATTGTGTGTTAAACTTCTGTGTTGGTCGCGCTTTTTATTTCCCTTTTTTCGGTCTCGTATTTTGGCGAAAAAACTCTGTTTGTTAGGAGGGGGAGATAAAATTTTTTCTTGGGGACGGGGTGACGTGTACATGCGTGTTCCCTGACATGGGATTTACACCACGGAAAGGCTCGGAATTTCTTTCTCTCTCCTCTCTCCTCTTGGTCGAACGCACTACACCACACAAAACACGCCAGACGATAAAGCTTTGAGTAGGGGGGGAATGGACCAGTTTTCGACCCCGAAGAGGCGGGGCCAGGACTGGACTCGACCACCCCTCACCACAAAAAAGGGGAGTACAATAAGGAACACCACACACACACACACACCGCACACACCCCACACACACACACACCACACACACACACACACACACACACACAAAACACCCCCACACAAAAAAAAACCCAACACACACACACGCAAACACACACACACCACACACAAAACACAAAAACAAATTTTTTTAAAATCTACAATACCCTGTGTAATTTTTTTTATATATTGGGAAAGCAATAATAAAAGTTTTCCCAAAATAAATATAGAAATGGTTCACCTCTGCCATCGATCAAATATCGATTTTGGTTATGTGTCACGGGTTCTTTTTTGGCCCGATTTTCAAGACTTTTTAAACAAAACACGGAGTACAGTTTCGGGGGACGATTTTTAGAATTTTCTGGGGTTATACAGAGATGCTGCATTTTTTGGGCTCTTGCATCCCTCTTCGCATTCAGCAGGCCTCACTGTGAACATAGCTTGCACACACATACAAACGCGCGCGGCGCACACACATACCAGAAAAAACACCACACATACATACACAACAACACACACACCACAAACTGGGGTTTCTGTATCTTTTTTCTCAGCTTCTCTCTCTCCTCTCTTCTTTGAGCCCCTTTTCTCTTCGCCCTTACTTTTTCGGCTCCAGCCCCCTCACTCTTATCCATTCTTTCCCACCTTTTTCTTTGCTTTTCTTTCTCCCCCCTTTCTCTCTCTCTCTCTCCCTCTCTCCCCTCTCCCCTCTTTTCTCCTCTCTCTCTCTCTTTACTACACTTCAAATTTTACATAATTTTTTTATATTTAGTTCTCTTCCATTGACAAATTTTCATTTATATCCCCCATTTTTTCCATTTTCCCTTTTCTTTCAATTTTCCCCCCTGCATTTTCGCTTCTTTTAAGCCCCTTTTTCCCTCCCAACCCCGCTCGAGGGTTTATTTGCAAAATTAAATTTAGCAGGGCATGTGGAGCTAAATAAAGTGTGGGGTGTGTGGGTGGGGTTGTGTGTGTGTGTGTTTTTTTTCACCTGGGGTTGAGGTTGCGGGGGCCGAGTCCAAAACCCCTTTCCCCCCGCCTATTCATGATCGCACTGGGGTCACTCTCCTGAGCCGGACTTTATCATCCTCTGTTTAAAAGCTATGTAGGGGACCCTCCCTTTCCCAATACATCGCTTCCCCCCAAAACTATTCCATTTACTGACTACCTGTGGCTGAAAAAAATACCCCAAACACCCTGTGATTATCGGTGTTTTCAACCCCCCAACTGGGCCCCTTTGTTACTGGGGCCAATCTTTGGAACATCCTTTTCTTTTGTCCCCCCTTGTAAATTTCCCTTTCCCCATTTTTTGGGATGTGGGTTATCATGCCCCCCCAAACTTCCTGCCCTCCATGTCGTCGGGGGTTTTCCCCTTTAAAACCCCCTCCTCGTGTGGGTGTGTGTGGTGTGTGTGTGTGTGTGTGTGGTGTGTGGCTGTTTGTGTGTGTGTGTGTTTTTTCTGTGTGTGTGAGTTGTGAGTGGTGTGTGTGGGTGTTGTGGTGTGTGGTGTGTGTTTTTTGTGTGTGTGTGTGTGTGTGTGTGTGTTGTGTTGTTTTTAAAAACCCCCAGTAAATATATATATATAATATATATATATATATAAATTTTAATATATATATTTTTATATTATATATATTATATAAAAAATATATATAAATATATATATATATAAAAATATATATATATTAGATATATTGAATATATATGTATTTTTAAATGTATATATAATGTATATAATATTACATATATATATAACTTTAAAGTGGGTTTTTTCACATTTGGGCCTCTTTGCGGATGACACGGGGAATTTTGGGGAGATTCTGAAGAGAATTGCAGAGACTGGTGGATAAATTTTGGTAGGGGGGAAAAAGAAAAAAATTGAAATTTGAATACGGGAAAGGGGTTTAAAGGTTATAAAGAAACCCAAAAATTAGGTGATGAAAGTTTGGGGATTTTTCAGTTTGGGGAGGAGAGAGTTGGAGGAGGTGAATGTTTTCCCGGATTTGGGGGAAAGGGGACTTTGCCCCAGCGGAGGGGGCCCTTTAAAAAATGGGGTAAAATCAAGAATTGATGGGGGGGAAAAGGGGAGGGGTGCCTTTAAGTCTCGGGAGAAAAAGAACTTTGTCCTTGGAGGCAAAGGGGGGAATGTATGAGATATAGTTTTACCAACCTCTTATATGGGTGTGAAGCAGGGGTAAAGAAGGGTTCAGCGAGGAGGGGCCCGGGAAAGGCAGTGGAGATTTTCTTTTTGAAGAAATTGTGGTGTGAATATAATGCAGAGAATTGGGTTTTTGGGAAGTTAGGAGGGGGTGGGGGATTACCAAAACTGTTGTCCAGAGGGCGGAGGAAGGGTTGTTGAGGTGGTTCGGACATGTGGGAAAATTTGGGCGAAACAGAAAAACTTCAAGGGGTTGACTCAGTCTGTAGTGGAAGGAAGGCAGGGAAAGGGGGTCGGCCTGGGGAAAGGTTTGGGGAGGGGGGGGGAAAAAGGGGGTTTTTTTGGGGGTGCGAGGGTTGGATTTCCCACAGGCATGCGTGAGCGTGTTTGATGGGAGTGAAGGGAGAAAAAGGGGTTTTTTAAATTTACTTGAGGGTGCTTTTGGGAGTGGAAAAAAGGGAAACTTTTATAAAGGGGGGTTCAGGGAAACCGGCAGGCCGGACTTGAGTCCTGGAGATGGGAAGTACAGTGCCTGACTCTGAGGGGGGTATTAATGTTGCATTTTAAAAAACTGTATTTGTAAAGCCCCCTTCGGCAAGACAGTGATGGAGTAAATGTTTGGGTTTGAATTTTTTTCCTTTTTCGGGCCACCCTCCCCGGGGGGGAATCCCCCCCTTTTTTGGGGGAACCTTAAAGAAGAGGGGGGGGGGGGGCCGGGGGGGTTCCCTTGGGGCCCCTAAGGGGCCTACCCCCTCCCCCCGGGAAAATAACCCTCCCCCCCCCTTCCCCCTTTTTAACCTCTCTTAACTTAAAGGTTTTTTCACTTTTTTCCTTTTTTTTCTTTTTAAAAACTTGGGAAAGGTTTCAGAAAACCCTTTTTACCCCCCAAACCAAAAAACCCCCGGGTTTGAAAAATGCCAAGGCCCCCCCCTTATAAAGTTTTTTAAAATATAAAAATGTAAAGGGGATCTTTAAGTTTAAAAAATTTTAGGGGTTAAACTTTTTGGGTTTAATGTAAAATGGCCAACACCCCCCCCCCCTCCCTTTCCCCTTAAAAGCCTTCCCTTTGTTATTTTGAATCCTATTCTCCGTTTTCTCTTACCCCTTAATTTCTTTAAAAAAATAACTTTTTCCATAAAATTTCCAGGTTTAACTAACAGACTTTTTCCCCCTAAAATTTTTTTGCACTCCTTTTTTTCCCCTTTGCCTTTTATACAAAGGAACTATGCATGCTCTCTGCCAATCCCTTTGGGGACCCTTTCCCTCTCCCCTACATTATTAAATAATAGCACCAACCATTCCAAAAAAATATATCCCCACCTGCTTTTTTTAACATTTCTTTAAATTTCCCAAACAATCCCGGGGGCCTTTTCCCCCTTTTGTTTTTAAACCCACTGCCCTCAAAAACTTCCCCCACCTCAAAACGGGTCTTCCCCACTCCTTTCAAGATGTATTCCTTTGGCCCTTTTTACACGAAACACAGCTTTCCCCATATTCATAACAGGTTTAAAAATTCCTCAAAATATTCCCCTTTTATCTTCCCAATACCTCTAAATTTTCCATTTAATAACTCCCTCTCCTATTTTTTTAAATGACAAAACCATTTGTTTTTCTGGCTTCCTTAAAAATTTTTTAATCCCCAAAACCTTTTTTCTTAATTTTTAAAAAAATTTTTTTTTGATAAAAAATCCCCACCCCCTCCTCATTTTTCTTTTTTTTTTTTAAAATTTCTTTTACCACCCTCTTAACCTCCCTTTTTTTTCCATTTTCCTTCCCCCTTTCTTTTCACCTTTTAAATTTTTTAAAAAATTCTCATATGTAAAATTTTTTTTCCCCTTCACTCTCTTTTTCATTTCAATTTCCCCCAACGCTCCCCCTTCCCCCCCGCCCCACTTTCCCCCCAACCACAAACCCCTGCTGAACACCCTTTAAAATACATTTTTAAACCTACCCCTACCTCTTCGACCCCATTGCCTATGCCTCATTAGCCCCCTCATCCCCAAAAGCTTCTATATCTTTCCCAAAGGGGTCCTCTTTTTTGTTTATAAACCTACAACTCTCTCTTTCCCTGAAGCTTCAATTCTCCTTGTATCCCATCTACTTTTTTCTCTCAGGTAGCTAAAATAAAAAATGATCTGATTATCTGTGGCCCCCCCCTATAAACATCCCAATCTTACTAACAGGCCCTTTTTTTACCACACATAATCCCAAAAAACTACTGTTTATTTCGCCCTACTTATTTGTATACTTTTTATTTTTTTTCTTAAAATATGTATTACCCTTTAAAAAAACCCCCTTTTTATACAAAGCTCAAAACAAAAGGGGGGCCCCTTTTATTTTTCACCTGGCACCCCAAACTTACCTACCACCCCTCTCTAAAAGTTTCTCCTACTTTAGCATTAAGGTCCCCCACCACCCAATTTCCCCCTCACTTGGTTCACAGGGTTCCCATATATTCATTAAAACTCCCCAAAAAACCCCTCTCTTTTCCTCTACATTCCCCTCTTCTCCGTGCATTTCACACTTTTTTTATGACCCAAATTTTTGGGTTTCCCAAACCCTTTTCTTTTTAAACCATTTTTAAACCTTTAATTTTTAAAAATTTTAATATTCTCTTTTCTCCCTTTTCCCTTTAAAAAGATCCCTTTAACATTACTGGGTAACCCCTTCCTTAGCCTAAACTCTCTCGAACTCCAGATTTATTTCCCAATTTAAATTTTCCCCCCCACCGAAACTCCCTACCCCTTTCAGCTTTGTTTCGCTTAGGGCCAGGACATCCAACTTCGTTTCATTCATAACATCAGCAATCATCTGTTTCTCGTCATCCGCACTACATCCACGCACATTCAAGCATCCCAGTTTTATAAAGTTTTTCTTCTTCTCTTTTTTAGTAAATGTGTAGACAGCCTGTACTGTCTGCACAGACAGCCCATGCTGTCTGCCAGCTTAGTTCATATTTCGCGCCACTCAAGTGCTGCCATCTATAGGCCTTGCAACTTCAGTATGCCCAGACTTGCCTCGCTCTCACTCTCACAGCGGCCTGGCATCAAGACACAAGTACTCTCAGCTCTCTCTCGCGGGCATGGCCCTGCCCGGGCCATGGGCACAAACACACAAGCCAGTGAAACCCACCACTAGTTATCAATAAAGTAAGAAGCCTCCGAAGACGTATCATTTATCCACCGCGTACAGCACCTACCAAACAAGCTCGTTATAAATGTTTACAGGAGAAGGAGTTACTAGCCCATTGCTCCCGGCATTTTAGTCGCCTCATACGACACGCAAGGCTTACGGAGGAAAGATTCTTTTCCACTTCCCCATGGACAATAGAAGAAATAAAGAAGAACAAGAGCTATGTAGAAAAAGGAGAAAAACCTAGATGTATATATATATATATATATATATATATATATTATATATATATATATATTATATATATATATCCATGTGCGTGTCTGTGAAATGTGACCAAAGTGTAAGTAGGAGAAGCAAGATATCCCTGTTATCTAGCGTGTTTATGAGACAGAAAAAGACACCAGCAACCCTACCATCATGCAGTCATCTGACAGGACGGTAGTACTTCCCTGGGTGGTTGCTGTCTACCAACCTACTTATTCTTGTTATAATAAGGTTAAGTAAGTTTTCTAAGATTCTTTTGGTGCAAAATTATAATTTTTTACATCAGTATTAATGAATATATATATATATATATATATATATATATATATATATATATAATATATATATATATATATATATATATATATATATATATATTTAAACGTATAAGAGAAAATTTTAAAAAGATTTTATGTGAAATGAGTTCTTGCTAATTGACCAGTTTTACATATTCGGCATGACATATATAACAAACATATTATATATATATATATATATATATATATATATTATATATATATATATATATATATATATATATATATATATATATATATATATATATGTCGTGCCGAATATGTAAAACTGGTCAGTTAGCAAGAACTCATTTAAAATTAAGTCTTTTCTAAAATTTTCTCTTATACGTTTAAATATATATATATTTTTTCATTAATACTGATGTAAAAATTTATAATTTTGCACCAAAAGAATCTTAGAAAACTTACCTAACCTTATTGTAACAAGAACAATTTATTTTAGCCTAACCCAACTAAATATATTTTAGATTTGTTTACAATAATTTAATACTAAACAAACACAGTGACATATATTTTTTTCGTTAGGTTCAGAATGATTTTGGTGAAATTATTGCATACACAAATTTTCACTTGCCCTATATGGCAAGATGAGCGTTGCTATTTAAGCCAAGATCGCAAGTTCTGCCTATTCGGCACGACATATATATATATATATATATATATATATATATATATATATATATATATATATATATAATATATATATATATATATATATATCGTGCTGAATAGGTAAAATTGGTCAATGAGCAAGAACTCATTTAAAATTAAATCCTTTCTAAAATTTACTCATACACGTATAAAGATATATTTTTCATTTATGTTCATGTAAAAATTAATAATTTTGTACCAAAAGAACCTTAGAAAACTTATCTAACAAGCGCAATTTAATTTAGCTTAATCTAACTAAATGTATTTTATATAAGTTCACATTAATTTGATAGCAAACATACACAATTAAATATATTTTTTTTCGTTCGATTCAGAATGATTTTTGCGAAATCTCTGCATACTCAATTATTATTATTATTATTTAATATTAAAGATTGGCCGGTATTCTCCCGGTCCGGGCCTTTTCCAAGTGGTGGCCCGGCTTTGGCTCCCTCCTTAGGGAGTGTCTGTGACCTAAGTCTCCCATGGGAGGAGGCACAAGTACCCCCTCATCTTTGGGACCAACTGCACCCAGGCCACAAGCTAGGTCTCTCTGGTCTGCCATCCCCGCCCCAAGGGGACTAATGGGAATGACAGTCTTGTGAGCTGTAAGCCCGGGCTCAGGCACCTACCCTGCCCTAGAATGGCTGGGCATGGTGTCGATTTGCAAACTCAATATATATATATATATATATATATATATATATATATATATATATATATATATATATATATATATATTTATATTTATATATATATATATATATATATATATATATATATTTATATTTATATATATATATATATATATATATATATATATATATATATATATATATATATATATATATATATATATATTGAAAAACAACCACTCTGAAAGAATAGAGAAATTCCAAGCGCTTTCGTGACTACTCACATTATCAAGGAACTATGAAAGTAAAGCATCCAAGGAAGCTATATAAGGGGTCTGGCCAACACCTCACTATCAGATCCCACAACGGTTAAACACCTGACGCGCGCCGGCCCAACTGGACACGTCCTTTGCACAACTCACCAACAAACTATTCTACCCAAGAAAATTTAAAATTTTTATTTTTCCAGTGTATTATTAAATTCTTCCCAAATTCTATTAATTATAAATGGATCTAATTTATATAAACCAAAGGAAATATTCATATTATTGTCAAAACTGCTTTTTATGAAACAAGATTCAATTATATTCCTGTCGACCATGGACTTGCTTGATACTACTTTCTCAACTTTTTGAAAATCAATTGGATGGTTAAAATCACTTACATGAATAAATAGAGCATAGGAATCTTGTCCAGTTCTAATGCTATATTTATGTTGTTTTAATCTTAGTTCGAGATTTTTACATAAATATAGCATTAGAACTGGACAAGATTCCAATGCTCTATTTATTCATGAAGGAGATTTTAACCATCCAATTGATTTTCAAAAAGTTGAGAAAGTAGTATCAAGCTAGTCCATGGTCGACAGGAATATAATTGAATCTTGTTTCATAAAAAGCAGTTTTGACAATAATATGAATATTTCCTTTGGTTTATATAAATTAGATCCATTTGTAATTAATAGAATTTGGGAAGAATTTAATAATACACTGGACAAATAATAATTTTTAAATTTTCTTGGGTAGAATAGTTTGTTGGTGAGTTGTGCAAAGGACCTGTCCGGTTGGGCCGGCGCGCGTCAGGTGTTTAACCGTTGTGGGATCTGATAGTGAGGTGTTGGCCAGACCCCTTATATAGCTTCATTGGATGCTTTACTTTCATAGTTCCTTGATAATGTGAGTAGTCACGAATGCGCTTGGAATTTCTCTATTCTTTCAGAGTGGTTGTTTTGCATATTCTGAAATCACCTGTTTACTGTGATCTTATTGCATATATATATATATATATATATATATATATATATATATATATATATATATATATATATATATATATATATATATATATATATGTATATATATTTATTTATTTATTTATTTCGAGTTACTTGCCAAGTGAATCTGAAGGGTCGAACTCTTGCTCTTGGCTCCTCCCTAATGACCAGTTAGATTGTTCTGCATTTTACTGAATCATTGCATGGAATTAGCCTTCAAAAAACCTTGTCTAGACGCCTTCCACTTCTCATTATTGTTACGTTTAAAGAACTTTTTGTTGTGTCCTTTTAGCTCAATTAAACGTAGTTTATATTTGTCCTTCTCAAATCGGGGCAGCTGTTTCTATCATCTCTCTCAATGACTGAGTATCCTCTATGTTGTGATAATATCTCCGCTTGAACAGTTAGGTGACAACGATTAGTAGCAGACGGTGGCTCAAGCCTCCACGCTACTCACTTTTATAACCCACACGAATTCACCACTGTTCACAAAGACTAGTCTTTCAAGACCTTAATAGTGTGAGGCTTATTTCTCTTAGCCTATATTTCTACCCCTGCTGCTTTCGTTCTAGGATTTGCCCGATAGTCTTTGAATTGTTTAATTTTGTTTTACATACTTTACTGGGTGAGGGTTTCCATGCTGGAGCTGTGTACTCGAGTATTGGTCTTATGTATGCTTCACAGTTATCTACATGTTTTTGTTAAGTGCAGTGTTAGTTATAAATATATTTTTTCGTTTCCTATTACATGAATTGTCTCCCTGTCAGGTGGTACGGTTTCAGTACCATCTATTCTCATACTCACATTAGGATTGAATATCAGCAACCAATCATTGGGCTCTTGCAGTCTTCCTGTAGCATCGATTAGTTCATCTCATTTGAAGATGCAGAAGTGATGAAGAGACAAAGGTCCGTCATCAATGATGTGAAGCAGTCTTTTACCATTGATAGGCCGCTTACATGCATCAGGAACAGTATGGGTCCATGATCAGAACCTAGCGGGACGCCGCTGGTTACTTCTACGCACCTTCTTACCTCTGTTGGTGTGACTGCCGTCTCGTTGTGAAGTATTCCCTTATCCAGTGCAGTGTTCTCCCAATCTCCCTGAATATTTTTCTTGTTTCGTATAATATTCTCTTCTAGGATACCGTTTATTTCACTTTCTGACAGTTTAGGAATATGCAGGCTGACACCTCATACCTTCACCCGCAATGAAACACTTTTAAATATATATAGAAGAATAAGACGGAGAGTAGGATAGCAGATGAACAGGGAGGCTTTAGGAAAAGTAGGGGGTGTGTAGACAAAGCGTTTACCATGAAACATATAGGTAAACAGTATTTAGATAAGGGCAAAGATGTTTTTGAGGCATTTATGGATTTGGAAAAGGAGTATGACAGGGTGGATAGGGGGGGGGCAATATGGCAGATGCTGCAAATGAACGGAATAGGAGGTAGGTTACCGGAAATACTGAAGAGTTTTTACGAGGATAATGAGACTCAGGTTAGAGTATGTAGGAGAGAAGGAGATTATTTCCCAGTAAAAATAGGCAAGAGTGTTGGCAAGAGGTGTGGGGGTAAAAGATGAAAAATCTAACACGAAGTGGGAATTGCCATAGTTCCTCTTTGCTGATGACACTGTGCTTTTGGAAGATTCTGAAGAGAAGTTGCAGAGGTTGGTGGATGAGTTTGGTAGGGTATGTAAAAGATGAAAATTAAAAGTGTATATAGGAAAGAATAAGATGATGAGGATAACAGAATTAGGGGACGAAAGATTAAACATCAGATTGGAGGGAGAGAGAATGGAGGAGGTGAACGTATTCAGATATTTAGGAGTGGACGTGTCATCAGATGGGTCTATGAAAGATGAAGTGACCCATAGAATTGATCATAGGACAAAGGTGAGTGGTGCATTTAGGAGTCAGTGGAGACAAAGAACTTTGCCCATGGAAGCAAAGAGGGGAATGTATGAGAGTATAGTTACATCAATGCTCTTCTGTGTGTGTGAAACATGGGTGGTGAATGCTGCAACAAGGAGAAGGTTGGAGGCAGTGGAGATGTCATGTCTGAAGGCAATGTGTGGTGTGAGTACAATGCAGAGAATCTGTAGTTTGGAAATTAGGAGGAAGTGCGGGATTACCAAAACTATTATCCAGAGTGCTGAGGAGGGGTTGTTGAGGTGGTTCGGACATATAGAGAAGATTGGAACAAAATAGAATGACTTCAAGAGTGTATTAATCTGTAGTGGAGGGAAGGCGCGGTAGGGGTAAGTCTAGGAAAGGTTGGAGAGAGGGGTAAAAAAGGTCTAGTGTGCGAGGGGCTTTGATTTCCAAAAAGCATGCGTGAGCGTGTTAGGTAGGAGTGAATGGAGACAATGGTTTTTTAGGACTTGACGTGCTGTTGGAGTGTGAGCAAGGTAATATTTATGAATGGATTCAGTAAAACCGGCAGCCCGGACTTGAGTCTTGGAGATGGGAAGTACAGTGTCTGCACTCTGAAGGAGGGGTGTTAATTTTGCAGTTGTATAACTAGTGTAAGCGCGCCTCTGGCAAGACAGTGATGGAGTGAATGTTGATGAAAGTTCTTCTTTTTCGGGCCACCCTGCTTTGGTGGGAGAAGGCCGATATGTTAATAAAAAAAATGAAAAAAGTCTGGAAGATAAATAAAACACTCGAAAACTCTAATGCAGAACCTTCTCATCATCGCTATCACTGTCAGGAACAAGTCACTAACACCAATATCTCCCCTAGCATCCCACCAACCATACCAGCACTGCTAACACTGATTCCATTCCACCACTGCCGCTATCATCACACCTACATTCCCCTTGCTACCCACCAACCACCTTACCAACACCACTAGCACCAGCTCACAATACAGTAAGCATCACACTATCTCTATCACCACCACACTAATATTACCATCATTAAACCACCATGAGCACCACAATTACCACCAGCACCACTATGTGACCATCACCATTACCACATTTCCATTACAACCACCATCACCACACTCACACCGCCACCACCACCACATCAGTTTCATCGTTCAAGCCTTCCAAATAATTTTTTTACCTCATGAATAAACTACGGAAGTCAAAAATGAATAATATGTGTAAGTTAGAGATACACGAGAAAATTGTATAGTTGTACACGAGGAGGCCGTCAACGGCCACCCGAGCCCCAGCGAGCCCCAGCACAGGACATCCATCAGCCTCTTGCCCGCACCTCATTGGTCCCTGGCTCCGTGACGCAGACCAATCAGCGAAGCGCCTCCAGGTTATAGGAGGAGCGCGGGCCTAAGACACTTTTATTGTTTTTACCTGCTCGGAGGCCTCTTTAACTAATGTACGCGTCATATATGCATCACATGGGAACATGGAGGTTTCTCTCTATGACTTCTATGTGAATCTTTGCTAAAAAGGGCCTGATATGGATTAAAATTGTACAGGAAGAGGTGGAGAACTGACGCAGCCGCCTCAGGCTCCTAGCCATCTCCTGACCTCGCACTATTGATCCTGATCATAGGCCTACATTGGCTGTTTGCCACACAAATCGAGTTCTATCAGCCAAAATTCGCTACTACTCTTAAAGTTATCTTCCTCTTCTGTGATGGATGCGTTGAGCCGATAAAGACACTTACGTTAGAGGCCCCATGAGGCAAGCAAGCGTCCTCTCACAGTCTGCCACCAACGCCCCACAAGCTAAACAACAAACACAATAAGCGCACACTGAAGACTAACAACACTTTGGCTCCGGCAGAGACGTAAAGCATAATGAGTCTTCCTTCTATCCCATAGATATTAATTTTTCCTCCATCCCTCCCCTCAACTCTCCTCCCTTTCCTCACCCTCTACCTCCCCCCCCTCTCTCTCTGTTTACTCCCTCTACTCCAACCCCACGTACAGCCTCATCTCCCCCCCGTCTCCCCTTCATCCCCTGCGCCATCCAAACCCCAGACACAGCGCCAAGCGTCCCTAAATCAATTAAGGTAAAAATACAGGAGAAGCAGAGCCGTGGGTAACGCTCCAGCTAATGGCCCGTCTCTCTCTCTCTCTCCCTCAATCATTGAAACGTGAGACTATTCCTTAAAGGCCTTCGGCTTATACAGACTCCAAAGACACATGCTTCCCTTGGCTCCCTGTTCCTCCTTACCCCTACCCAACCCTATGCCGAGGTCTCTAGTCACAAACTCTCTTGTTGCTGTCACGCACACACACATGCACGCATATATAAATATACACACGCACATAGCTGCTGTCTCTGCTGCAAGAACGGCAAGAAAGAGGTATACACGGAGCGTGCTGTGTCTGCTTTAACAGAACTCCATACTGGCTGTTGTTGCTGTTCTCGTCCCAGCGCTGCGATACCTACACTGAGCTCCTCTCATAGCCCAAGCCACGCCAAGGTTATTATCGTCGAGGAAGCACAAAGGTCTTCCCTGAGCGCTGGTTGCTACTAAAACGCAAGACCTTGTTCAACAACAGGCGTCGCTTGACGCTTGAAGTGTTATAAATGCGTGTTACAGAGTGTTTCCTCCCCACTGTTGCACCAGCAGCAACAGGAATAACAGCAACAGGAGCAACAATAAAAACAATAACA
>NC_069427.1:24322612-24345112 GCF_026875155.1 Cherax quadricarinatus | reverse complement strand
CATGCTGCAGCAGTTATTTGATTGATGTGTGCCTCAGGGGACATGTTCGTTATAATGCTTACCCCAAGATCCTTTTCTTTAATTGACGTTTGCAGCTGTTGGTTTCCTAACCTGTACTCCGTCTGCGGTCTTCTGTGTCCTTCACCAATCTTCTTGATCTTACACTTACTGGGGTTAAACTCCTGGAGTCATTTGTCGGACCATACTTGTAGTTTGTGTGTGTCTGTGTGTGTGTGTGTGTGTGTGTGTGTGTGTGTGTGTGTGTGTGTGTGTGTGTGTGTGTGTGTGTGTGTGTGTGTGTGTGTGTGTACTCACCTAGTTGTACTCACCTAGTTGAGGTTACAGGGGTCGAGTCCAAGCTCCTGGCCCCGCCTCTTCCCTGGTCGCTACTAGGTCACTCTCCCTTAACCTTGAGATTTATCATACCTCTGCTTAAAGCTATGTATGGATCCTGCCTCCACTACATCGCTTCCCAAACTATTCCACTTCCTGACTACACTGTGGCTGAAGAAATACTTCCTAACATCCCTGTGATTCATCTGTGTCTTCAACTTCCAACTGTGTCCCCTTGTTATTGTGTGTGTGTGTGTGTGTGTGTGTGTGTGTGTGTGTGTGTGTGTGTGTGTGTGTGTGTGTGTGTGTGTGTGTGTGTGTGTGTGTGTGTGTGTGTGTGTGTATGTGTGTGTGTGTGCGTGTGTGTGTGTGTGTGGATCAGACAGAGAGGCATGTAGGTTTACGTATGTATGTTAGGGACTAACATTATTGGAATTTCGACTGATCCATTGAATTGTGCAATTCGACTACCATTCTCTTTTTTATCTGATTTCCCTTAGAATGTCCTAAGTCTCTATTAGAGCTGGTCTCCAGAAGATCCGTTAAACTCACCCACTCACTCACTCACTCACTCACTCTCTCTCTCTCTCTCTCTCTCTTCTCTCTCTCTCTCTCTCTCTCTCTCTCTCTCTTTCAATGTTTTTCCATTATGTGATAAATGGCTTTGAAAACCGACAAGTTGAAGATTGAGACACTTATGCAACATATGAGAATCTTTACTGAGGAAACTTTTCGCCACAGTGGCTTCATCAGTCCAATACAAAGCAGAAATGGTTAAGGAGAGGAGGAATTTAAGGTAATCAGTCCCTCAGCCTGGAATCGATGTGTACAGTCCATTACTCTTGTAGAAAATACAGCATATGGCCGGAGAAGTGACTTATATACTGTAGTCAGGTGAGTCGAAGCAGGAGGCGGCGGGATCACAGTGGAACCATCCACTAGTGTAAGTAGGTCTTCGTCCAAAGGTTGGACAAGTATTGAAGAATTCCTTGTATTAAGATTCCGAGATGTTGCAGTGTCTGGCAGTGTCTGACAGTGTCTTACTTGAGATGCTTTTCAGTTATATTTATCTTAAGATAAATGCCTGATGTCTGATGCTCTTCTTGATTATTTGAAATAAGTTCCTAGTCTTCCAGCAGTATTACGTTCTTCCTAGCCCTTGTGTTGTATTAAAGATCAACACATGTCGTTCCCTCAGTGTTTACGCTCCATCTTTCAACATGCAAAGACAATATTTTATCTTTTTCGAAATAAAGTACCACCTGCAATTGGCTTTTGAGTGTCTCCCTGGATATTCTGTCAGTGTTTGGTAGTTGTGTCTGGTTTTCTACTCCCTTTCTATTTCTGGCATTTTTTCTTATTAGATCGTGAAGACACTCTGAAACCTTTTGTTAGTGTCGTCGCATATATTACTGACACTTTCTATAAGTAGGTCCCATTTTTTTTCCATCAGTAGATTAAGCTGTCAATTTTTCTAAAGGGGCTGGTGAGTGAAAAAGTTGGTCTTCGTTGCTGCTAAAAATTTTTTTTAGGTTACCTTTTCTTCTTTCCCTTTAAAGGGCAGCTTTTTCCTACCCCTGGGTTCTTTTCGTGAATTTTGATAATTTTTCAAATAAGATGAATTTATTGGTGCTTTCCTACAATTTTTGTAAAATGTAAGTAATTTCTTAGCAAGCTTTTTTCAAAATTTTTCCAGGTCTCATAGTTTCTAGATGAAGAGTTTTAAACGTGTTTACAAAAATTTTTTTTTTTAATGCGAATTTTAATCTCTTTCCTCTTTTGTATTCTTCATTCCCTCCATAAAGAAGGGAATTTTAGAAAAGGGGTCATTCGTACTCTGGGGGCTATAAGCAAAATTTTGATGTCTGATTTTTCAAGAGGATACTAACAGGGCCCAAAACTTTCTGATCCATGATGTTTTTCCCTTTAGTTCCCCCGAAAAGATGATTCATAAGTTCGCCGATGCTGATTTCAGGGGCATTGTCTTCTTTTGGGCCTCAGTTTTAGTCGTAATTTTCTGTCAATCTTTTGTCACTAAAATTACCTTAGAATGGGAAACCTTTTTAGTCTAGTTTGTTAGTTGATCTCTTACAATTAGTGGGGCTTGTCGTTAGGGGTTGTGTGATCGATGGGAAATTGCAGAATGCTCAACTGCGTAATGACCAAATTTAATTCTATTTTTGTTGTTGAAATTTAGAGGGTGGGTTTCACCCAAGAAAATGAAGGATACCCTTTCCCTTTTCCCGATCAAACCTCAAATTCCCATTTCATATGAAAACCTGATAATCCTTTTTTTTTACTGTTTTTTGGTTTTTTAATCAAACACACACCCGGTGTGTGTGAATGTGTGTGTGTACTCACCTATTAGGGGTTGCACCTGGCCTCGCTTCTTCGTTGATCTCTACTAGGTATACTCTTTCCCTGCTCCAAGAACTTTATCGTATCTCTTCTCAAAGCTATGTATGGATCCTGCCTCCACTACATCACTATCCAGAGTATTCCACTTAAATGACAAGTCTATGACTGTGTGTGTGTGCGTGTCTGTGTGTGTTTGTGTGTGTGTGTGTGTGTTTGTGTGTGTGTGTAGGGTGAGTTAGGGTGGTATTAGGGCACTTGCCGTGAAATCATCTTCCTGTAATCATGAGAGAATTGGACAAAGTTGTAGCGACACTTTCCAGTCACCATTCACCTCCCGGTAACGTTTTACCGAAGGCCCGAACGAACCGCCTTCGGTTAAAGTTCGAGTAGAGGCTAACGTGTGTGTATGTACGTATATATATGTGAGTGTGTATGTACGTATATATGTGTATGTGTGTGTATACGAACAAGGTCGTAATTTGTCGAAGTTGGTTTGTGTGGCGCTGGTGTCGGAGTTGGTCCGTTTATTTTAAAAAGGCGCAGTTGTAATTGCTGTGTGTGTCCAATTTTATCACCGATATCAATCTCGCGAAGGTTGCATTGTTTCTGTATTATTTTTGTAGGCATGTAGCCATTTTTGGGATTATTAGTACTTAAATTTCATATATATATATATATATATATATATATATATATATATATATATATATATATATATATATATATATATATATATATATATATATATATTTGTTTTTATTATCACACTGGCTGATTCCCACCAAGGCAGGGTGGCCCGAAAATGAAAAACTTTCACCATCATTCACTCCATCACTGTCTTGCAGAAGGGTGCGTTACACTACAGTTTTTAAACTGCAACATTAACACCCCTCCTTCGAGAGCAGCACTTTACTTTTCCTCGATGTCCAGACGCAAGTCCGGCCTGCCGGTTTCCCCCTAAACCCTTTCATAAATGTTAGGGGGGGCCTTGTGTTCATACTCAACAGCACGTCAAGTATTAAAAAACCATTTGTCTCCATTCACTCCCTATCAAACACGCTCACGCCTGCCCTGCTGGAAGTCCAAGCCCCTCGCAACACAAAGTCTCCTTTACCCCCTCCCTCCCAACCTTTCTAGGCCGACCCCTACCCCGCCTTCCTTCCACTACATGACTGATACACTTTTAAGTCACTCTGTTTCGCTCCATTCTCCTCTACATGGTCCCACACCACCTCAACAACCCTTCCTCCAGCCCCTCTGGACAAAGTTTTGGTAATTCCGCACCTCCGCCTAAATTCCAAACACGAATTCCTGCATTATTATGCCACACCACACATTGCCCTCAGACATGGGCATCTCCACTGCCTCAGCCTTCTCTCTCGCTGCACCATTCATCAACCATACTACACACCCATATAAGAATCGTTTGGTAAAACCTATACCTCATACATTCCCCTCTTTGGCCTCCAAGGACAAAGTTCTTTGTCTCCACAGACTCCTAAGTCACCACTCAATCAGCCTTTTTCCCCTCATCAATTCTATGATTCACCTCATCTTTCATAGACCATCCGCTGACACGTCTACTACTCCCAAAAATCTGAATACATTCACCCTCCCCATACCCTCTCACCCTCCAATCCTGATATCCAATCTTTCATCACCTAATCTTTTTGATATCTCTCATCAACCTTACCTTTCCTGTATTCACTTTTAATTTTCTTCTTTTGCCACCCTAAGCCATATCAATCCATCCAATCTCCTGGCAACTACACTTCAGAATTAACTCCACGCCTCTTGCATGACCCTCGCATTTACTTCCTCTACAACCCCCATCCATAAATATAATAAACAACCACGGTGACATCACACATCCTTGCGTCTAAGGTCCTACTTTTACTGGGAATTAATTTCCCTCTTTCCTACATAATCTAACTGAGCCTCACTACCTCGGCGTAAAAACTCTTTCAACCTGCATTCAGAACCTACTACCTCCTACAACACCATAACACCTGCAACATCTGCCACATTGCCCCCCTATCCACCCTGTCATACGGCCTTTTTTCCAATCCATAAATGCCACAAGACCTCTTTAGGGCCTTAAAATCCCCTAAATACTGTTTCACTTATATGTTTCAAAACTGTAAACACCTGGTCCACACAAACCCCCCTATCCTTGTCCTAAAGCCTCCTTGTTCCATCGGCTATCCTATTCTCCGTCCTTACTCTTAATTCTTCAATAATAACTCTATCCATACACTTTACCAGGTATACTCAACAGACATCCCCCTATAAATTTTGCACTCTCTTTTGTCCCACCTATGGCCTTTATACAAAGGAACCTATGCATGCTCTCTGCCAATCCTTTAGTAACCATAACTCTCTTCCATACATTTATTAAATAATTGCACCAACCACTCCAAAACTTTATCCTCACCTGCTTTTAATATTTCTATCTTTATCCCATCAATCCCGGCTGCCTTACCCCCTTTTATTTACCTACTGCCTCACGAACTTCCCCCACACTCACAACTGGCTCTTCCTCACTCCTATATATATATATATATTTTATATATATATAAAATATATATATATATATATATATATATATATATATATAATATATATACGGCTGATACAACTAAGTTACAGAAGTGCTGAGGTTGAGGGTCCCCAGGAAAGTTCCCTCTCTCTCTCTCTCTCTTCTATTATATATATATATATATATATATAATATATATATATATATATATACATATATATAATATAATTTATATATATATATATATATATATATATATATATATATATATATATATATATAAAGGGAATTGGGTTCCAGACTCATCGACACCACCAGGGACCCGAGGGCAAGCCACTTTCATGTTCCAGCGCCTCAGCGTAGCCATCCAGAGGGGAAATGCTTGCTGCATACTTGGCTCGCATCCAGCCTTGGAGGAGCTGGAGGAAATTCATGATCTTTGATACATTGTGCCATTGTATTCATGTTTATGTTTTTTCTATAAATGTGTTCTGTTTATTAATAAATGTTCACATAGAATATCAAATATAGGGGGTGGTAGGAGAAGAAAATATTCAAACAGCTCCGGGGAGAACCTTGAGTTTTCCCTGAGGTACGTTTATTGTCTTTTCTGAGGATGAGGGTCCCCATTCCAGCCATAGAGGTGGTACTTCCTATATATTAAAAAAATATAATATATATATATATACATACATGTATATATATATATATTTTAATTTATATATATATATATATATATATACATATATATATATATACATTATATATATATATATATATATATATATATATATATATATATATATATATATATATATACATATATATATATATACATTATATATATAATATATTATATATATATATATATATATATATATATATAGGGAGGTACCACCTCTGGAACTTTCCTGGGGACCCTCAACCTCAGCACTTCTGTAAGTTAGTTGTATCAGCCGTCACTAACTGTGGTGTTCCTGTCTCGCCACACCCGCACGGCTCTCGTGGTGCTTTATTATCAAAACATTCAAAACCATGTACTCTATAAGCCGAATATAAGTCGTAAGAATGACTGTTAATGAAGAAACTGAAAAAACTGAACGGCGATTCGAACCGTGGTCCTTGAGAGTAGCATGGATCTACTAGCATAATTTTACAAGAAGAGCGTATGTAACAAGGTTGTAGTAGTTAAACCTACTGCAATAGCAGATAAAAATGTAGGTATACAGAGCAGTATACATATAAACAGGTACATTAAATTTGTCTACACTTTTTATTTTGAATGCTAATTTTGTCCTATTATATCTTATGAGATTTACGCTTTTTTTTAATTGCATTCCGAGTATTCCAATTGTTTTTTTTTCTTGTAAATTGCCTAAAAAAAAAAATTCGCGTACAGTTGAAGACAAGCGATGTGTCTGCTAGAGATGTTCTGTTTCGCTTTTAGCGGAATGAGAATCCAAACTTCACCATTTCTGGTGCCGAGTGACCCTCCCCACACGGGTTTAACGTTTATCTCAAGTATTCCTGAAGGATGCTTCTGGTAAACCCCCCCCTTCCCCCCGGCCTGGCCATAGATCAAGCCTCACGATGAATCAAGAAATGGTCGACCAGGCTGTTACTGCTAACCGCACTCAGTCTCACGTATGAACCAGTGACTGGATGGTCGAGAATTGGATGGTCGAGAACCGGGTGGTCAGGAAGGCTAATGATTATATCCTGTACCAGCGTTTGAAGACATTCTTTTGCAACCAAAAAACATCACTTGGTACATAGTTATGTAGGATACAACCTGTCAGGTCTACCCTAGTACATAGTTATGTAGGATTAAGCCTATCGGTCCACCCTTATCGAGCTATGGCTGACACTGGCCCACACTGAACGAACTATGGCCGACATCGGACCAGCCTGACGAGGATATGACTGACACTGGTTCACCCTGATCGAGATATGGCTGACACCGGTCCACCCTGACCGAGATATGGCTGACACTGGTCCACCCAGATCGAGATATGGCTGACACCGGTCCACCCTGATCGTTATAGGGCTGACACCGGTCCACCCTGACCGAGATATAGCTGACACCGGCCCACCCTGAACGAACTATGGCCGACACCGGCCCACCCTGAACGAACTATGGCTGACATCGTACCAGCCTGACGGAGATATGGCCGACACCGGCACACTCTGAACGACCTACGGCAAATCTGAGCTGCTGAATGATAAAAATTTGCGTGCATTAACTAGTGTTAATAAAAGACTCGTATACACAAAATTACAAGTACGAATTAGAGGCACATTTTGTCCACTTATGTCCGTGGGAAAATTCCATTATCTGCAACGTAGCGGGTGTTGCCATAGTTACTCCTATTATGTGTAAACTGCCATCCACAAGATGACTCCTCCCATACCAGCATTAATGTGTTCCAAGATCGACAGATCTAAAGATCATTACAGAGTTGAATTAGGATGGAAATAATTCAAGGACCCTAATGGAAACAAGTCACTTTATCTTTCCTTTTTTTGGCGTATCTTAGGCAATTTACACTATGTATGATAATTGCACTTATGTTTATCTGTGTGTAACTTAACTTGTACAGACTTATAAGTATTGGCATGACATCAGAGCACGCGAAGTGCGTAACCACTCTCCAAGTTTACAAAGATCGAACAGGAGGTTCATGACGGTAGTGAGAGACTGGGAGGAGAGTAGTAGTAGCAGTAGTAGTCAACTGGTAGCAGAATAGTCATGGAGCTCCGGTGCGACCACACTTGGGACACTCATTTGGTGAGCAAGTGGCAATTTCGGTTATGGAGTGGTAATGAGGTCAGTAATTTTCGTAATGACATGGATTAAAACTTTGTTATTTGGGGATATTACTTTAATTATGGTTTATTGATATTTTAATGTAATAATATGTACAGAGCAATTGCTACTACGATAATGTGTTTATATATATATATATATATATATATATATATATATATATATATATATATATATATATATATATATATATATATATATATATTCACTTAGTTCTGACGTCAAGGGTTCTTCGGCATCTCTTCTTGAATCTGTGAAGTTAGTTTTCCACCATCACCTCGTTCACCTTATTCCCATTCTCTATGAGTCCGAGGTTAAAGAAATAGTTCCTAGTATCTGAGGCTTATTTGAATTTTTAGTTATTCTTCTGTGGCCCTTCGTTCCTGTTTTTCCCTCCCCCCCCACCCTCTCTCACTCTCTCTCTCTCACTCTCTCTCCCTCTCTCGGCTCGCATTTTCTATTACAAATTTATGCATCATGATTATGTCCCTCGTTCTCCTCTCCTTCAGTGTCGACAAGTTCAGTTCATTTAATCTCTCTTCCTAATTGATTTAGAATAGTTATGGGACAAATCTTGTTGTAAATGTTTAAACCTTTCCTTAGTTTCAACAACTGCTTAATGAGGTGTAGGCATCTCTCTTGATCTCTATACTATTTGTTACTAAATATTCGGTCTCACAGGTTTATGTACAAAACCAATGTTAATGTAACCTAAAACACGCATTATTTTGAGTAATACTAAACATTAGGAAATTAACGCAAGGAAAAAAAAATCATACGAAAATATCTTTGTTAAATAAGGACGCGTTACATCAGATACGTCTGAAAGGTTATTGCGTTAATATGGCCATTTTAATATTCCCGGAAGGAGAGCTACCAACACCCACCGAACCTCCAGCCCCAACCTTCCTCACTCCCCCCGCTTATTTCTGCCCTTATATTGAAGGTTCTGAACGGGTTGACCCACACCAAAGGAGGGCAAGGTATTTTACCTATGTGTATACATAATTTTCTTTGAGCTTGGTACTAAATGCAGCAGCTCCTGATGTCACAAAGGTTATAATGTAATTTTCTCGAATTTGTTTCCATCAGTGACTCAGACAAGAACCTGCTATGTAATGAAGTACAACTGATCAGTGTATATCGTTCCGATCAACATTATTGTTCCTGATTCAAGGAAATGACGCTACCTTAGCATCCTCTTATCAAGCATTATTACTTCTCATTCCTTAGGTTTAGTGAGTGCTTCCTCACGAATTTAATAACAATTCACGTTTAATGGGAAAAAAACTTGATGTCTTAGTGAAAGAAATAATTTTTTTATGCATGTGATTTGCGTTTAACTGAAAACATTATGTTGACAGCGTTAAACGTCACACAATTCGCATTCCTTCATCACTAACAATGCATAAAAGGAAGAGTTCTATAAATGTTCAAACAGGGAACATGCCAATGTTGCTAATATTTATAAATGAAATTAAAAAAAATCATCTCGTTTATAACACTTTGAGATTCAGTGGAGAATCATAGTGACCAGGTTATTTCTGTGTTAGGGAAAAATGGGAACCAAGTTATTTTTTACTGTTGGAGATTAAGAACCAAGTTATTTCTCAGTGATGAAGAATAAGAACCAGGTTGTCTCTCAGTGCTGGGAAAAAGATACTCTGGCTAATACCTGTTGTATTTTTCACTGTCGGAGAATAACAATAATCAGGGTATTTCTCAGTGTTGGAGACGACGAATAATCAAAATATTTCTCATTGTTGGCGAGGAAGAATTACCTTGACACCTCTCAGTGCTGATATATCACCTAAAAGTTAAGGTGTTTAGACTTCACTTGCGACCTTTAATCAAGGATGAAGAGATCCATGTTAAGGTAAGGTAGGAAGGATAGAGGAGAAAGAGGAAAGGGTGGAAAGAATTAGTAAAGAGAGGATGGGAAGACAAGGGTAGATAGGGGACGGAGTAAAGAAAAAGAAAGAGAGAGAGAGAGAGAGAGAGAGAGAGAGAGAGAGAGAGAGAGAGAGAGAGAGAGAGAGAGGAGAGAGAGAAAGAGAGAATGAAAGACAAAAGAATAAGGAGAACGAAAGGATGAAAAAAAGGGTAAGAAGAACAGAGAAGGGACGAGTGAGGTGAGAGGTGAAGAATTCAAGAAAGGGATGGGAAAAGGGGATTGAATAGAATGTAAGAGGGAGGTAGGGAGGGCATACAGAATAGAGAGAGAAAGGACGGGTAGTGTAGAATAATAATCACATTCATGAAGGGCATGATCTGGCAATTAGAAAACCGTTCATTCCACCACTGGAATAACGCCAGACGGCTGGTGTGCGACCACACATGCATATTTACTCTAGCTGACACATAAATTCATTTTAGTGTGGGTCATCTGGGTGGTGTTGCTGATCATATGGAAATAAACACGCTCAACAAGTGTACGAACGTAGATTAATGGCCACTTCGACAAGGCAAAACAAATTTTCTTCAAGAATGTGGCTTAAGGCTCATTTAAACTACTAGAAATACGAGAGATGTAGATGGGCAACGCATCTATTTCTTCTTTGACATCACTGAGGTTCTCCCTCAATCCTAGGTCGAGGAACCGGGGTAAATTACCACAAATGGGGTAAAAAATAAAAATCTCGGAGGTAATGAAGACTCAGTAAATATATAAATAAAACTGCATAAAATTTTATTTATTTTTTCACTTTTTTATTTTGTTAATTTTTTGCGTTTTATTTTCAAAGTTGCTTTATCGGGTAAAATACATAATTTTCAGCTTTTATGACTGTATTCTCCAAACAAATGGACTCAATAAACTATTCTGAATTTGAATGCTCCTTGTGTTTTCCCGATTCTGTGGACTTTCAAGCCTAGCGGGTAATATCGCTGCACATAAATCTGTTTTGGGGTAATACTCCCCAAAAAACTTCGCTGACCTATGCACTTAATCCAAGAGTTGTCTCAGAATATTACCACCTCGCCACTCCTCCAGGAAAGTTTGAAGCTTGATGTATAACCATTAATCATTCCTTGGTTAAGTCTCCCATCTCCTTGGCTGTCTCACCGTCCGGTTCCCTGTGCGTAGATATATTTAGTTGCTTTAATCAGAGGATAGTGCTAAATCGTACGAGTTATGTAGCGTCTGGGAAATGAGAGGAATTCAGATTCAAGCAAAGGAAGGAGAGGTTATGTCCCAGTTCCATGGATTCGATTCATAGCTCCTAGTCCTATTTTTTAACATCTATAAAGAGGGAATTTGTGTGTACTCACCTATGTGTAGATCGGGCCCTGACTCACCTATGTCGTAGATCCAGGCCCTGACTCACCTATGTCGTAGATCCAGGCCCTGACTCACCTATGTCGTAGATCCAGGCCCTGACTCTTCGCTGGTAATTACTATGTCCACTCTCTCTGTTCCAAGAGCTTTGTCGTACCTCTTCTTAAAGAAGCTATGTATGGATCTTGTGTGTGTGTGCGTGTGTGTGTGTGTGTGTGTGTGTGTGTGTGTGTGTGTGTGTGTGTGTGTGTGTGTGTGTGTGTGTGTGTGTGTGTGTGTGTGTGTGTGTGTGTGTGCGGCGCGGGCGCGCATGCATGCATGCATGCTTCTAAGACATATTTTTCAATTACAAACATTTGGACTGGATAATTTCTCCCCCCCCCCCACTCTGCCCCGCAAGGTGCTACCGAAAAATATATACATATATAAGAAAATTTCAGCACGAGCAATATGCAAATGAAAAGCAAAAGCAGCATCAATGGGGCTCGAGAGAACACGCAGCCCAGAAATATTAGCATTATGTCGACTCTCCCTTATTGGTTCCCATTTCTTTTTTTTTTTTTTTTTTTTTTAGTGGGGAGGAGGGGGCGTTATGGGGGGTGTTATAAGGGGGAGGGAGCTGATATCATGTAATTTCTTAGGTCACACTGGGACCTCTTGTAAAGTAAAGTATTTCTTCTTCATTTCCAGCGACTCTGAGGGTCTATGACCGCAAGGACGCCGTCCTTCCCTGCCACCAACAGCACTTTCAACTTTAATGACTGGAGCAGTTCTGGCGAGTTTGCGACGGCTTTATTGATAAGAAGTTCCTTCAAAATAGGGGTTTTGATCTAACGAATTGAAACCTTGATTGTCCTTCATTTCCCAGGCGCTGTATGACCGCTATGGTTCTAGTGCTTTCTCCATAAAGATATTAATAATATTAACAATAATGATAATAAATGTAAGACCGATTCCATCAATTCTCCCACAATGGACGTTGGGCTAATTAGTCTAAAATTCAAAGCTAAGGACCAGTCTCTTACTTTGTAGATAGGATATCACATTTGCTATTTTCCACTTACCTGGTACTATCCCAATAACTGATGCTCGTCCTTCTGGGTAAACCTTGCCATCTTTCTCCTTATAAAACTATTCACAACTCACAGCAGCTTGTAACCAGTGAAAGGGCACGTGGCAGCACACTCTTCAATTGAAACAACGTTTCACTCTGTGTAGAGCGAATGTGATTTGATGAACCTCCATACACAGTGCGAAACATTTTCATAAAAAAAGCTGGTTCTTAACTGTATTATAGTTGGCAGCTGGTAATTTCCAACCTAAATACCACCAGCTGCACATATTTGGAAAATTAACCTGATCGTTTCCATCTTGACTATGTCGAATCCACACACACGTTGAACAACTCTCTTATCCTTATCTACGCAATATTCGCTTCTATGCATAATATTATGTGTATATTTTTAATAACAGCTGGAGAACTATGTTGCTTGTTCCTGTAACACTATGTTCTCTCTCTGATACCCACATACTCTCCTCGTGTTTTCACCATATTGACAATATAGTTTCAGTACATCATTAGCACACTCATCTCACATACTGAGGATCGGTGGTCCGATCCCTGGCACTGGTGGAATCGTTGGGCATAGTTTCCACAAACCTGTTGTTCCTGTTCACCTAGCAGTAAGTAGGTACCTGGGTGTTTATCGTGTTGTAAAAGCGATTTGCGTAAAAAACAAAACACACACACAGTATATATATATATATATATATATATATATATATATATATATATATATATATATATATATATATATATATATATATAATATATGCAAAACAACCACTCTGAAAGAATAGAGAAATTCCAAGCGCTTTCGTGACTACTCACATTATCAAGTTCCTTGATAATGTGAGTAGTCACGAAAGCGCTTGGAATTTCTCTATTCTTTCAGAGTGGTTGTTTTGCATATTCTGAAATCACCTGTTTACTGTGATCTTATTGCATATATATATATATATATATATATAATATATATATATATATATATATATATATATATATATATATAATATATATATATATATATATATATATATATATATATATATATATATAATATATATATATGCAATAAGATCACAGTAAACAGGTGATTTCAGAATATGCAAAACAACCATTAGAACCATTAGAACTGGACAAGATTCCAATGCTCTATTTATTCATGTAAGAGATTTTAACCATCCAATTGATTTTCAAAAAGTTGAGAAAGTAGTATCAAGCAAGTCCATGGTCGACAGGAATATAATTGAATCTTGTTTCATAAAAAGCAGTTTTGACAATAATATGAATATTTCCTTTGGTTTATATAAATTAGATCCATTTATAATTAATAGAATTTGGGAAGAATTTAATAATACACAGGACAAATAATAATTTTTAAATTTTCTTGGGTAGAATAGTTTGTTGGTGAGTTGTGCAAAGGACCTGTCCAGTTGGGCCGGCGCGCGTCAGGTGTTTAACCGTTGTGGGATCTGATAGAGAGGCGTTGGCCAGACCCCTTATATAGCTTCCTTGGATGCTTTACTTTCATAGTTCCTTGATAATGTGAGTAGTCACGAAAGCGCTTGGAATTTCTCTATTCTTTCAGAGTGGTTGTTTTGCATATATATATATATATATATATATATATATATATATATATATATATATATATATATATATATATATATATTTGCAATAAGATCACATAAACAGGTGATATCAGAATATACAAAACAACCTTGATAATGTGAGAAGTCACGAAAGCATTTGAAATTTCATTATTCTTTCATGTATATATATATATATATATATATATATATATATTATATATATATATATATATATATATATATATATATATATATCACACCTTACATACGCTCTCTTTTAAAAATATTTTTCGAATATTATTATTTTTGACTCCCGTTTTTGCGGGCGTATAACTCAAGTCAAAATATTATTGGAACACGGAAAATTTATGTTCAGCAATTTGTCGTGTCGTAATCATTGAATTACTCCGTTTTTTCCCCAGGCCGAGGGTAAAAAAAAAATAATTGTCAGGAAAAAAATAATAGCCACGGTTACGAATACCCAAATTTTCACGGCTGCCATATTTTTTTTCCCTTCTTGTTTTCGTGGTTTAATTCCAAATTATCGCCTAGTTTCACCTCTTTTTTTCCCCTCCCCTTTAGCGATTACTTTTACATAATTATCATCGTAATTATCTCTATTATCACTAATTATTTTGTTTCATCCGCCACGTGATAGCCTTTGCTCCAATTTTCTATCACTAAAAAAATCGTGGATTATTGGGAGGCGGGGGGAGAAGGGGGTAAGGGGGCGTTTAAAGGGGTGGGGGGAACATTGCATGCTTCTCGTTTTCTTTTCCTCATGGATGTTGAATTTTGTAACATACATTAAATGTATAATCTGGAAATACGACGAGGGATTTATGTGAGTAATTACCCAGGAAATCCAAGTAGTATCTTTGAGGATTATCCTTCTAATCTCAGCATGATAGGTGATATTTCAAATGACAATAATTATGCAATTATATATATATATATATATATATATATATATATATATATATATATATATATATATATATATATATATATATATTTAACAACACTGCAACTAGCCAAGGACTCGAACCCATGATGTTTTGGCCCGCTTCATGGTGAGCGAAAATCACATGACGCTCTAACCCACAGGACAACTATATATATATATATATAATATATATATATATATATATATATATATATATATATATATATATATATATATATAATATATATAATTGCATAATTATTGTCATTTGAAATATCACCTATCATGCTGAGATTAGAAGGATAATCCTCAAAGATACTACTTGGATTTCCTGGGTAATTACTCACATAAATCCCTCGTCGTATTTCCAGATTATACATTTAATATATGTTACAAAATTCAACATCCATGAGGAAAAGAAAACGAGAAGCATGCAATGTATATATATTATATATATATATATATATATATATATATATATATATATATATATATATATTATATATATATATATATGTTATATATATATATATATATATATATATATATATATATATATATATATATATATATATATATATATATATATATATATATATATATAATATATATATATATATATATATATATATATATATATATATATATATATATATATATATATATAACACTATTCTGTACTGTACTGTACTACTGTAAAATACTATACAATACTACACTACACTACTCTGTATAGAGGACTGAGAACTGAGAATCTGCACGTCACGTCTCCTTACGTGCAGGAGCTGGGACGAGTGCGCTGACCCTCGTGTTCACAGACATAACATAGATTTTTTTGCCATACAGAAGTCGTGTATTTCCTTCCAAATGAAGGCTATGATCTGATGGGTTTTACCGAGAGCACTAATGTATTCCTTATTATTATATTTTATTATTAATATTAGTATTGTCATTATTATTATTTTATATTTATGGGGAAGCACTTACTATTCTAGTAGGTGTCATATAGCGCCTGAGAGGGAAATCAGCTTTGATGAAAGGAAAGAGAAGGTAGCTCCAGTTCACAGGATAAAGAGTTTTTCATCGATATCGAGATTCTCCTCTGGATGAGGAGGAAATGAGTGTCGAAGCGGGAAAATGAGGCATATTTCAAACAAACATTTTGAGTAACATGCGCGGCCGCCAGCATCTCCCATCACGTCCACCACCATTCCACATCGCGGCTACTATCATCTTCCTCCTTGGCAACCTTCATCATCTATTGCAGCTACCACTATTCCCCATCGCGGTTACCACTATTTTTCATCACGGCTACCAGCATCAACATCACATCCCCCTTCCACTCCTTCCTCTCCAGCAGTCCCGCTAGCAACTTCTCGCTACCTCTTTCTCTAGCCGTTAGCGTCTTCCTCTAATATTCAGCGTCTTTCTCCAGCCTCCTTCCATATTTAGTCTTTTTTCAGCTTCCTCTCCTTCCAACTTCTTCTTTATCCAGCCATCTCCAGTATCCTCCTCCTTCTCCTCCTGCCTTCTCTTCAAGGCTCTTCCTTCAACTTCATCTTCTCCAACATTTAGCCTCTTACTTCAGACTTCGTAGCATCATCTTCCAGCGCCCAGTCTCTCCTAGTCTCCAACTCCTCCTCCTCTTCCTCTTTCTCCTGCAGCCAAGACAGTGGTGACGTTGGTTTGCAAATGGCAGTCCCACCATACGTCAGCCAAGGTAAAAAGTCAACACTGGCTAACACCAGCAGTAAATCAGCGCTAAGTAATGACAGCCTATTTGACTTTCATAACTTTTGGTCTTAAGAGAGCGTCTGGGCTTATGCTTCCAACCTACATCAAGTCTCCTCGACGGCAGAACAATGTTGGAAATCCTCCCTTTTTTTCCCCCTCTGAGTAGGTGAGGAAGGATGAAACGATTAGGGAATGACCTATATGATTTTGTTTCGTCCCAAATGTGTCGTAGTTTTGGCATACAATGAAAGATCAGAGGGAACGAAGGGAGAAGACAAATGGCAGGAAGTGTGCCTTCTACTGTTTTATACTCTGGGATGCTGATGAAAACAAGATGCTGAGGAAGGACGTTGAGTAAGAGATGATGATGAGGAAGAGACGAGATGTTGAAAAGAAAACCAGTTCAAGAAACATAAATACAGTAAATACAGCAGGAGTACAGTTAGTACGTAAGGTTGAAGTTTTTGACTGTACGTGGGTCATTAGGGCAGCAACTAAATTTTACTGTAATATAAAAAAGTTAATCTCTAAAATAGGGATTTAGGTGTGTGTGTATGTGTACAAACACACACACACGCACACACACGCACGCACGCGCGCACGCACACCCATAAACACGCGTACACACACACGCACGCACACCCATAAACACATACACACACACACACAACACACACACACACACACACACACACACACACACATATATATATATATATATAATATATATATATATATAATATATATATATATATATATAAATATATATATCATATATATATATATATATATATATATATATATATATATATATATATATATATATATATATATATTATATATATATATATGCATACATAAACATAAATATATAGAGATGCACTCCTTTCTCTCTCTAACTCCTCACCCATTTCAAGCTCACTCCCATCTTTCCCTTCCTTCCCTAAACAATCCCATTCCCTACCTGCCCACCCGTTCCCCAACCCTACCAATATCCCCACCCCCCATCACCAACCAATCCCCTCCCATTCCCTACCCTCCCCGACCCCCTAACAAGAAGCTCTCCCAAGGGTCTTTCCATATTCCTTTAGCCAGGTGGGTATTAAGGCAGATGAAGTTCTCTGAGGTAATGGGGAGTGAGGACACACCATGGATTAACACCTGATCCCTCTTAATGCGCTTGAGAAAATATATATATAAGTATACCCCTTTTTTTTCTTCTTTTGGCCTCTCTTGTGCTCCTCTCCCTATCATCTACTCTCTCTCTCTCTCTCTCTCTTTTATTTTTCACACATGGTTTCACAGGGTTTGGTTAAGGCTCCTAACTTTATTTACAAGCTAAGAGCTGTTACATCAGCTCATATGACAGCACTGTCTTTCTCTCTCTCTCTCTCTCTCTCTCTCTCTCTCTCTCTCTCTCTCTCTCATTTGCCTTCCTGTCTCTTTCCTCCCATCCCTCCTTCCTTACATCCTTCTCACTACTAAGTCTCTGCTTTCTATATCCCTCGCCATTTTCCTATATTTATTGCTGTGTGCAAACTCAATGCCAGTATTCTCCTGTAGGCCATTAAGTGCGCCCGAATCAATAAGAAGACGAGCGGAATTCATTGAAAACACATCAATTCTGAGAAAGAGGATTGGAGAGAGTCCGACGGTCAGATACAGGGTGTGTGAGGAGAGGAGATAAAGAGGGGAGAAAGAAGACAAAGGGATAAAGCGAGACACGGAGAAAAACGAGAGAAGGGAGGATGGAATGTGGGGAAATGAGAGGGGGACGGGAAGATGGTGGATGAGAGAGAGAGAGGAGAGAGAGAGAGAGAGAGAGAGAGAGAGAGAGAGAGAGAGAGAGAGAGAGAGAGAGAGAGAGAGAGAAGACAGACAGACAGACAGACAGACAGGCAGGCAGAAAGAGCTGATGTATGTAAGAGTTTTTAGCTGTAAATAAAGTTAAAAACTCAAACCTAACCTTGGAAAACATTGTGTAAAAAATAGAGAGAGGGAGACTGAGAGAGAGAGAGAGAGAGAGAGAGAGAGAGAGAGAGAGAGAGAGAGAGAGAGAGAGAGAGAGAGAGAGAGAGAGAGAGAGATAGCTGTACCAAGACACAAGAAAAAAAATGGAGTCTTAATTATTCCATAAAGTTGAAGCTAATGAGATTTTTAGCATCATCTATCCCAAGCTAATTACAGCGGATATTATGTGTCCAGGAGCGATACGTTAGCCACCGCAGAAATACAATCTCGCTTACCGCAAATGGAAAGAAACTCCACACATACAAAAAAATAAAAAAATTGCATGTTGTATGTTCTTTCTGGGTCGAATTACAAACACATTAAAAAATCAGAAGCTCTATGTATGGTTTTTTTTTATATTATAAAGATGTTAAATTTTGGATTATGTATATTTTTAGGGGCGCGGTTTGTAAATATCTGATAAACGCTACTGTAGGCTTTTTTTTTTTTAGAGGAAAAATTTTGGAGTTTTTTATATATAAAATAAAAATTGCAGATGTATTTATTTTTCCAACTTAATGCTTTTTCAAAAAACCCGAAACGTCAGCTTAAATTCGCTCTTTTCTCTCTTACCTTACAAGTACACTATCTCGCTTGGGACAAGAGAGAGAGAAAGAGAAAAAACAAACAAAAAAGAACCAAGCGGACTTTCTTTTCCAACTGCAATTTTTTTCCCTTTCTCTAAAGTGAAAGGAAAACTGTTTCAGGCCTCGTCCGCTCATCCTCCTCCTCCCAGCTGCCATAAAAATAAAAAAAACAGTTGTTTTTAAAAATCACAAATGCCTCTTTTCGCTAATGCAGAAACACTTTAAACACGCGTGGAAGAGTTTAGCAGGAGCAGCAGGAAGCAAACTTGTCGCCTCGCCATCCATCTCTCGTGGTCACCCATAATTGTGTTCACGGTAGACCCCAGAGCACCCATTGGAGCACAACTTAAAGCCCGGGTATCACTATTTGTACCTTCACCAGGGGCTGCTGCTGCTGTTGTTGCTACTGCTGCTCGTGTTCTTGCTGCTGTTGCTTCTATTGTTGCTGCTGCTTCTATTGCTGATGCTCCTATAGTAGTAGTTGTTGTTGGTGCTATTGTTATTGGTGGGAGTGTTATGTTGAAATTGATGGTAGCAGTGATGAGTTGCTGTTGGTGCTACTGTTGTTGCTCCTGCTTTTGTTGCTCCTATTGTTGATTCTATCGGTGCCGCTTTAGTTACTGCTCGTTCTACTGTAGTTGTCGCTGCTTGTTCTGTTTCCGTTGTTGTTGTTCATTCTATTATTGTTGCTGCAGCTGTTGCTCCTGCTGTTATTTCTGATTTTTTGTTGCTTCTGTAGCTGTACCTACTGCTGTTGTCGCTGCAGCTGCTGTTATTGATGCTGCATCAGTAGTTCGAGTGGTGGTCATGGGCGTAGAGGGGTGCGGGTGGGTTGCTGGTGTGCTGTGCAAGGCTGTGGTATCCCTTCAGCCCGACAACACTGTGAATGCAATGATCAGAGTGCAGAGAACACAGTCCTTCCAGCATGCTCTAGTGTTTCTTATAGACTTTTCCAGGAAGTTTTCCACGACCGGGAGAGAGAGAGAGTGAGAGAGAGAGAGAGAGAGAGAGAGAGAGAGAGAGTGAGAGAGAGAGAAGAGAGAGAGAGAGTGAGAGAGAGAGAGTTGTATATGTGAACGTGCTTCCGTGTGTAACCTGACGTTTCATGCGTGTTACGTGTGCGTGTGTGTATATGTGCATGTGTACGTGTGCACGTGAACGTTGGGTCATGGGTGACCCGTCTCGAGTTCGTAATTCTTCCATTATCTGACTCCAAAATTTTCAACAATTTCTCCGTTTACGCAGAAAAAGCAGAAGACTGTATTAGCAGAGTATTAAATTTCAATCGTCTCACCCAGAGGTCTTCGTGGAGGAAGGGGGAGAGAGATAGAAGATGGGAGAGGAGGGAATGCTGGGAGACGAAAGAGCAGAAAGTGGAAGGGAGACGAAGGGGAAGGGTAAGGTAAGGCTCTATTGAGAGAGAAAGAAAAGGGAAAGTGGAAGGAAGACCCCGGAGGTCAAAACTAGATACGATCCGCAGAAGTTTCTGAAAAATTGTTTCGCAGCAAGAACCTTATTTAAGACAACGTTTCACTTTACCAATACAACGTTTTGCTCAGTTTGAGTGCATCTGTCACAGTGGTATCCCTCTCCTAGCAAACCAGTTCCTTAACCTCATCTAGGTGAATGATGTATCGACTAACTAGAGCGATTTCATGTGAAATTTAAATCTTCCTCCGGCCCTCCAAAAAAAAAAAAAAAAAAAAAAGCTAACCAAAAGAATCCCATACAAAAAGTTTAAGAGAGATGGAAGACCGTGCCTCCTCTCTCAGTCCCTTGTGCCTTTGAGAGTTGGAAATTGGGAGGCTCCGCTGGAGATTTAATCTGTCTACCCACACTGTCTCTATAGGGGTGTCCGCCACACTCCCCTCAGCCAGGATGCATGAGGGTAGGACGCCACCACCATCCCTTTACTCGCTCTCGTTGAGGGGAAGTCTTCCCCCCCCCCTTACAGCTGTGTGTGTGTGTGTGTGTGTGTGTGATTGATTCAGTTCTCGTCCTCTTTGTGTTTACGTGTATAAAGGAATCAACTTACTTCTCTTACAGGTATATGAATGTATGAAGAATTCTTTCCACTTCCCTCACACTTGTTTAAATATATGGGAGGTTTAATACACCATCCTCATATGACAACATTTGAAAAAAAAGAGAGTTAAGTAACTTTTTTCACGCGTATATACTTATATGAGGGGCCAAGAAATTTTCCCCTCAAACTCGTAGGAATGTATAAAGGTCAAACCATTTTCTCTCACACTCGTATGAATGAATGGAGGATCAACACCTTTTCCTTCACGCTAGTATGAATTTATGGGTTAGCCAAAACATTGAACGTCCCCACTCGTATGAATGTATGGTTCAGCCCATTTCAGCCCCCATTGGTATGAACGTATTAAGGCTTACGTATTTTCCTCCACGCTTGTATATATGCATGAGACATCAATCCATTTCTTTCCCTCCCTCTCGCACTCTTATGAATGTAGAATGAGGTCGATTCACTCACACGTGACTGTAGTAAGAAAACAATCTTCTCCCCCTCACCTTCTCTTGACGTGTAGAGACAACAGTACACATCAGTCTCGAAAAGCAATCCACATTTGTCTCACTGCCTTCAGGCTGCATCAGACTTCCCCTCGTCAGACAGAGGGGAAGAAAAACAGTAGACGTCCATCGCAATAACAGTTTTTGATATATTTATATATATATATATATATTTATATATATATATATATATATATATATATATATATATCCATTATATATATATTATATATATTATAAACAATATATATATACATATATATATATATATATATTATAAATATATATATATATTATATATATATACACATATATTATATATATATATATATAAATATATTATAATATAAATATATATATATATATATATAATAATATAATATAAATATATATAAATATATATATAATATAAATATATTTATATAAATATAAATACATATAATATATATATATATATATGTCGTGCATATATGTAAAATGGTAATTAGCAGAATCATTTAAAATTAAGTCCTTTAAAATATTTCTAATATACGTTTAAAGATACATATTATTTTTTAAAGTTAATGTAAAAAAATGTTAATTTGCTCCAAAGAATCTTAAAACTACTAACCTTATTATAACAAAAACAATTTATTTTAGCCTAACAGCTAATATATTTAGATTTGTTTACAATAATTTAATACTAAACAAGTGAAA
>NC_069427.1:24297612-24312612 GCF_026875155.1 Cherax quadricarinatus | reverse complement strand
CATACCTTCACTTCCCTGGTTGTTATCTGCTGGATGTTTTCACAACCCTTCAGAACCTCCATTGAATTATTATGAGGTGGTGGGCACCTTCTATCTGGGCCTGAATTGCTGACTCAGTGTGAGGATCATATGTAACATGATTATGATGTTATGGCTAAAAGGGGGAGGAGACGAGGATTGGAAATGAGTAATAGAGAGAGTGAGAGAGAGAGAGAGAGAGAAAGAGAGAGGTTAGCTCTCTCCGTGCAAGGATAGAGAGTAAGGCAGTTGCGGTGGACACAGTTGTGTGTCATGGTGGTGAGCTGTCATTGTGGTTATTAACTGTCTCTGTCTTTGTGTGAAGACCATTTAATAATGCTAGTACAGTACCCTGAAGTTACTCTCTGTGCTAGCATTCCCCTTTCTATATATCAGAGCCTATTTCCTGCTGCAGTGTGATTGTAATTAATTTAGTAGAGTAACTGTGACCTAAATTAATGTATTGTTATAGTATCCTTGTTCAGTAAATTACTGTAATTTAATATCAGACTTTTAATACCACCTTTAAACTTGGATATATAAAAACCCCTTCTTTATAAATTACTATTACTGTAGTTTTAGATATTTCATAATATATTATTTGTATTTTTGTAATAAGTCTTACCAGTCTGGTAGAATCGTGGTTGTGGGAGAGAAAATATAGAATAGTGGAAAATAATCCTGGTGGACATCTGGACCCCACTGCAGTGACTCACTTTAATAAATTAATTAATTAAACCAGACTTTAGGTCTTGGGGTAGTTCTTCCTTTGCCGTCTCACACAGTGGCCATTTTAAGAGGCAGGGCCAGAAGCTGAGGCTTTACTCATACACACACACACACACGCACACACACACACAGTGAAGATGCGGGGCCAGGAGCTATGACTCGACCCCTGTAACTGCAACTTGGTGAGTACAACTGAGTATACACACTCGCACACACACATACACACACACACACACACACACACACACACACACACACACATACACACACAAACACACACACACACACACACATACACACACAAACACACACACACAAGCATATATAACGAAATGGTTTCCAACAGAATATTACAAATTCCGCGAACTGTCCCACAACTCACCATGACCCAACAAATAAAGTAAGAAAATATGCAAAACAAACACACCATAGACTATGAAGTAATTCCCACTCGGTCATCAAGCACTCTCCGAAAACAAAAACACTTCAAACGAGCCAAACGCCCCGCAAACACAAACAAAAACAAAATAAAAAACATAAAAGATAACAAATCACATAAATATACACACATGCGGGCCGAAAACACACACACACACAAACACACACACACACACACACACACACACACACACACACACACACACACACACACACACAAGGGAGATATGATGAAGACGTACAAAATACTGCGTGGAATAGATAAGGCGGACAGAGACAGGATGTTCCAGAGAGGGGGCACAGAAACAAGGGGTCACAACTGGAAGCTGAAGACTCAAACGAGTCAAAGGGATGTTATGAAGTACTTCTTCAGTCACAGAATGGAAAAGTCTAGCAAGTATATGTAGTGGAGGCAGGAACCATACATAGCTTTAAGACGAGGCATGACAAAGCTCAGAGAGCAGAGGTAAAGAGAGAGAGAGAGAGAGGACCTAGCAGCGATCAGTGAAGAGGCGGGGCCAGGAGGTGAGTCTTGACCCCTGCAACCACAATTAGGTGAGTACAATTAGGTGAGTACAATTAGGTGAGTACACACACACACACACACACAGACAGCCTTCAAACAAATACTAAGCAAGTAAACACCTCTAAGAAAGAACTCTACTGACGTAATAGTAATTATCGAGAACATACAAAGGAAGGCTCCATATTATCTTCTCGGCATCTTCTATACACACACAATTACCGCCTGGCGATATTGAACGAACCCAATTTATGGAATGGAATGGTTTTTAACGCCATCAATAGTAGGCCCCGCTCGTTGATGTCGCTCCGTGGCCCTGGCAAACATGCAGTGGGAATTTTAAGCGGGAGAGCCAGAGAGATCCACGAAGTGGTAGGACGGAACAAACTATTGGCAGATCTGGAGGCAGAATGTTAAAAAAAAATAGTTATGATAAACACTGAGAATAATATATTATACATGTTGATAAATATTACGTAAGGCCTGTTGTATTTGCGAGTGTGTGTGTGTGTGTGTGTGTGTATGTGTATGAGTGTGTGTGTGTGTATGAGTGGGTGTGTGTGTGTACTCACCTATTTGTGGTTGCAGGGGTCGAGTCTTAGCTCCTGGCCCCGCCTCTTCACCGGTTGCTCTTCACCGGTATGAGTGTGTGTGTGTATGAGTTTGTGTATGTGTGTGTGGTGTGTGTGTGTGTGTGTGTTTATGTGTGTGTGTGTGTGTGTGAATTTGTGTGTGTGTGTGTGTGTGTGTGTGTGTGTGTGTGTGTGTGTGTGTGTGTGTGTGTGTGTGTGTGTGTGTGTGTGTGTGTGTGACTCAACAATCAATATTTGCACCAATAACTCACTACAGTTGTGACCGGGTGTGGAAGTGTGAATTGCTCATTACACTATAATTTGTTCATGATTGTAGCCATGTATAAACGTAAGTAACCATTCTTACAGTATTCATTACCTTTGTAACTTGTGAGTTCATTACCTTGTACCTAGTTCAGCCATCCAAACTTTGGGGCACAGTCCCTGGATCCATTACGTACCTCTGTAATCTGTAAATACCTTTGTAACTTGTCATGATTGTGACTAGACCTACCCGGAGTTCATTACCTTTGTAATTTGTGAGTTCATTACCTTTGTAAATTGTGAATTCATTACCTCTGTAACTTGCTCAGCTATCAAAACTTTGGAGTCCAGTCCCTGGACCAATTATGTACCTCTGTAATATTTTGACTACCGCCCACAGGATGGGTATGGGGTGCATAATAAACATATTAAACTAAAACTAACTAGAGAAAACTTATGAGGACAAATAGAGGAAAGGAATCGATACAAAAAGAAATGAGGACAAATAAGAATACACATGCTAAGAAATGAAGTCAACGTAACAGGAGAGGGGGACAAGAGAGACAAGGAAAAGAGGGGAAAAAAAAAGGACTGCGAACTGGCGTCCTGCAAAACAGTAGACGGATAGCGTACCACTGCGTCCAGACACTAGTGTATAGCTGCAGTGGACATCATTTATCAGCCGCTTCACCTCTCCTAGCTGCCCGAGTGCATTCGGAGACAGTTAATCGAGTATTTGACATCGTTCCGTGTTTTAAGGTGCACGTGTAAAAGTTACTTACACACGCAGCACAACACAAACACCGCAAGCACCTAACTGCACACACCCTACACAACGCAACACACCCACTAACGCACACCACATAAATTATATATATAATATACTATAATATATCTTCTTTTTTCAACACACCGCCGTATCCCACCGAGGCGGGTGGCCAAAAGGAAAAACGAAAGTTTACTCCTTTTACATTTAGTAAATATAGCAGGAGAAGAGGTTACAAGCCATGCTCCCGGCATTATTAGTTGCCTATAAACACGCAATGCCTTACGGAAGGAAGGAATTCTGGTTCACTTCCCCATGAGATAAGAGAAATAAACAAGAATAAGAACCTGAAAAGAAATAGAAGAAACCCAGAGGGTGTGTAAATGTGCTTGTACAGTAGTGTAGGTGACCTAGTGTAAGTAGAAGTAGCAAGACCGTACCTGAAATCTTGCAATGTTCATGAGACAGAAAAAAGACACCAGTCAATCCTACCATCATGTAAAAAATTACAGGCTTCGTTTAACACACACTGGCAAGGACGTAGTAACCTCCCTGGCGGTTGCTGTCACCAACCTACTACCTATATATATATATATAATATATATATATATATATATATATATATATATATATATATATATATATATATATATATACAATATTGAACAGTAAATAACAAACTGGCCTAAACCTTAAAAACCAAACATTTGCTTACCCTTAAAAACTAAACACCAGATACCCCTAAACCCTGAATACCAGAGTTACTCCTAAATTCTAAGCCCTAAAGAACACTGGAAAACGAGAGAAAAAGGATAAAGAGATATGAAACTCAATTCTAAAATAATAATGAATTACTGCGGGCGTAGAGAGCCTAGAAATTTACTGACCATCGTAATTCTGCAACCTCGCTGGGGCTTGTCAGGTCGAAGACGGAGAGAAAATGGGGTGGAAATGGGGGAAATGGGGAAGCTGTCGAGTAGGAAATAGGGGAAATGGAAAGGGAGACACGAGAAGGGGATACAGTGGAAAAAAAAGGGGGAATGAATTAGGGGAAACATGGGTGGAATTGCTGGGAATGGGGGCGAGAAGGAAGCTTTCATTTAGAAAATACGAAAAATGGGAAAAATGGGGAGAAGGCAAGCGGAAAAAATGTGGGGTGGGAGGGGGGATAATATGTGAATAAGAAGGGAGTTAATAGCGTAAAATAGAGGAAGGGGAGGAAAGAGAATATATAGGGCAAGGATAGATGGAATAGGGAAGTAGATGATGAGTAATTAACATAGATGAGTTATCTTATATTACAAAATAGAATACATACACACACACACACGTACACACACACACGTACACACAAACACCCACATACAAACCATGTTAGCAGAAATAATAAGCAAACTTAAAAACGCATGAAACGTTATGAAAAAATTGTAGGTCTTGAAAATTAATATATATATATATATATATATATATATATATATATATATATATATATATATATATATATATATATATATATATATATATATATCTTTCTTTCAACACACCGGCCGTATCCCACAGAGGCAGCGTAGCCCAAAAGGAAAAACGAAAGTTTCTCCTTTTACATTTAGTAATATATACAGGAGAAGGTGCTACTAGCCCTTTGCTCCCATGAAGGTAAGAGGAAATAAACAAGAACAAGAACTAGTAAGAAAATAGAAGAAAACCCAGCGGGGTGTGTATATATATGTTTGTACATGTACGTATAGTGTGACCTAATTGTAAGTAGAAGTAGCAAGACGTACCTGAAACCTTGCAAGTTTGAGACAGAAAAATGGACACCAGCAGTCGTAGCATCATGTAAAACAATTACAGGCTTTCGTTTTACACTCACTTGGCAGGACGGTAGTACCTCCCTGGGCGATTGCTGTCTACCAACCTACTACCTTGGATATATATATATATATATTATATTATATATATATATATATATATATATATATATATATTAATAATATATGATTATAATATATATATATATATAATATATTTAATAATATAATATATAAGATATATCAATATATATGTATTAAATATATAAATATATATATATATATTATATAAATATATATTATATATTATATGAATATATCATAATACACGGTGCAACAGTTAAGGCCTACATTACCCCTCGCAAAATTGGATAAATAAAAACTCGTTAGAATTGTGTGTAATTGGAAAAACAGGTCCATTAAACAGTAGTTAAACCCGAGGGCGCAAAATTGCCAGAGAGCATAAAAAAAACTGCAATCTAGGAACTTACACAGAAATTTGTCAATCGTGACAATAGGGAGCATAAATAATGCAATTTGAACAGAATAAAATAGAGATGAATACGGATGGAAAGCGAAACTATAATGCAGGATAAATTGGAAATTGGATAAATTGGGAGATGCGGCAACAACTGGAACGATACTATGTAAATAGGGAGTCAGGGAGGCGAGAGTTATTGCCTCGCGGATACAGGTGTGAAAATAAACGTGCGGGAGAGAGAGAGAGAGAGAGAGAGAGAGAGAGAGAGAGAGAGAGAGAGAGAGAGAGAGAGAGAGAGAACATCACTCCATCTGAGATCATATATACCCAGGATGACTCGAGTATGGAACACATTCGTACAGCATAATGATGTCAACGATATTTTTTTTTTTTTATACAGGGTTTGACAAGGTTAAGGATCCCTAGTTTTATTGACAAGCTATTTACAGGTTAAGATTCCTAACTTTATTGGCAAGCTAAAAGCTGTTACCTACTTCAGCTCATTTGAAAGCATTTTATTGTTATGAGACATACAAGTAGGGAACAGGATGAAGTTGGAGCCATCTGTGGGCCAGCATTTTCATTTGATCAACTGACTTTATCTCGTTGACATAATTATGCTGTACGAATGTGTTCCATACTCGAGTCATCCTGGGTATATATGATTTCAGATGGAGTGATGTTCTGGAGAAGGGTACAGCCAGAGTGAAGTTGCTGCTTTCTGCCCGTCTTGTGGCATAAAAGTTTGTTTCGTGCTGTCCTCGAAGTGGATCCAAGTGTGGTACTTTGACAATATTGGCCTTGTACATAACAGTAAGGCCACCCACATCCCTCCTATGTTGAAGGCCCTGTTGAAATGACAGATCTATCCAGGATGGGTCCAGGCGAGAGATGAGACGTCTTGCTCTGTTCTCTACTCTGTCAAGCAGTCGCAGATGAGAGGGGGGGCAGGCAAACCAAGAAAGTGGAGCATACTCAAGGTGTGAGCGTCAGGTGATAACGTCAGTTGATCAAATGAAAATGCTGGTCCACAGATGGCTCCAACCTCATCCTGTTCCCTACTTGTATGTCTCATAACAATAAAAATGCTTTCAAATGAGCTGATGTAGGTAACAGCTCTTAGCTTGCCAATAAAGTTAGGAATCCTTAACCTGTAAATAGCTTGTCAATAAAACTAGGGATCCTTAACCTTGTCAAACCCTGTGTAAAAAAAAAAAAAAAAAGACGGAGAAGAGGAACAGAGACGAATAAAAGAGACACATAGGGATCAATAAATGGCAAATGGGACTAGAAAAAAGAAGAAGAAAATAGGAAAATGAGGAGAAACAGAAAGGCAAAGGAAAAATGACAAAAAATGGAAACAGAAAAATAGGTAAATAAAAAAATAATTGTGTCAAGATATATTTAGAAGAGAACAAAGGAAGAATAGATATAAGATGAACTGGAAATAAATGCACTAAACAAGAGAAGAAGAAAACATCCGATTAACATTTTAGAAAAACTGGGAAGAGAAACAAAGGAGAGGATCAGAAGCAAGGAAGAAAAGAAGAAAGAGGAAAGAATAAGAAAAAATGAATAGAAGATGTGAAGCAAATGTGTAAATAAAATTTAAGATTGAGTGAGAGAGACAGAGAGGAGAGAGAGAGAGAGAGACAGAGAGAGAGAGAGACAGAGAGAGGGGAGAGAGAGAGAGAGACAGAGAGAGGAGAGAGACAGAGAGAGGGAGAGAGAGGAGACAGAGGAGAGAGACAGAGGAGAGAGACAGAAGAGGGAGAGAGAGAGAGAGAAGACAGAGAGAAGAGGAGAGACAGAGAGAGGAGAGAGAGAGAGAGAACAATGAGATGAAGAGACAGAGAGAGGGAGAGAGAGAGACAGGAGAGAGATGAGCGAAGAGGGACAGACAGAAAGGTGGAGAAGAAGAGAGTGGGAGAAGAAGGGAAAAAGATTGCTTGTAATAGACACAGTAGAGGAGAGAAACAACAAAGGGAAAAAATGAAATATAAATTAGGGAGAGAGGAGGTGTGCGATGGCGAGAATAACTCATGAAAGTAAGGTAGGAAAAGAATAGAATGTAAGGGATATACCAAAAATTCACACTAACACAGTGTGTGAGAAGAGAAGAAATGCAGGAAGCGAAGGAGGGAGGTCGGGTGAGAGGAGGTGTGGCGATGGCGAGAATAACTCATACAAAAAACGGAGAATAGAAAATGGCGAATGGTGTTTACGCCAAAATATATAGATAATATATCGAGTGTGTGTATCTCAGATAAGAGAGAATTTATATGAGAGTAGAGTGGTCCGCGTAAGAGGGGATATGTGAAAATAACCACAAAAAACAAAAGGAAAAAATTAGGAAATGAGATGGCCAGAAAATAATATATATATATATATATATATATATATATATATATATATATATATATATATATATATATATATATATATACACTAAAAATATTTATTTGAAAAAATCCTTAGTCTAAAAACAATACTGAAAAACACTTTAGCTGAACAAAAAAAAAAAAAACCAACTTTTCGGTTTCAAAAATAATATATATATATATATAATATATATATATATATATATATAATATATATATATATATATATATATATATATTATATATATATATATATATATATATTTACATATTTAGATGGGGTCCACCTCTGGTGTAAATTGTGGGACCCATAGCCTCGGAGAAGTGGATAAAAAGGCTTCAAGGAAGAATATTTAGATTTCTTCCTGCAGCCGTTTGAATATTCCACTTCCCCTACCACCCCATCTTTTAATATATATTTTTTTACCAATAGGAATATTTTATTACATAATATGGTACAGAAGATTTAAGAGATACATTGTTGATATAAAGGTGGCATATACGGTACATGTTGTTACGTGTGTATCACCGATTATAAGGCGAAAATCTCATCCAGCTCCTCAGAGCTGGGGCGTGTGCCCAAAATACAGCAGGCATTACCCCTTTGAACAGCCGCACTGAGCCGCTGGAACAGAAAACTAGCTGCCCCGGGATCCCTAGTTATATATATATATATATATATATATAATATATATATATATATATATATATATATATATATATATATATATATATATATATAATATATATATTTATATTGTTGTATTTGTGTTTGTGTGTGTTGTTGTGTGGCTTGTGAATGTAGTGTTTGTGCATCTGTGTATGCGCATGTGTGAATGTATGTGTTTGTGCATGCATGTGTATGCGCGTGTGTGTGTACTCACCTAATTGTGGTTGCAGGAGTCGAGACTCAGCTCCTGGCCCCGCCTCTTCACTGAACGCTACTAGGTCCTCAGTGTGTGCGCGTGTGTGTGTGTGCGCGCGTGAATGTCTATGCGCATGTATGTTTGTGTGTATGTAAGTATGTGCGCGTGTATGTATTTGCGCGTGTATGTGTGTATAGACACGATAATAGAAATAACACAAAAGTTACTATTCAATTTAGCCACACTAAAAAGTGAAGAATATTTTCCAAGCTGTGGTGATGCATCAATGTCTCAAACTTGACTGAGAAGTCACTCTGCATTTGTTGTCTAATATACGTGACTGCATCACACTTAAACATCTGCCCTTGTCATATGGGTCAAATCCACATAACCGAAGCCATGAATACCTGACTTAAATGACAACTTATGACCAAAATAAAACTATTTGAAAAGGAAGCAAGTAAACTATCTTTTTCTCTTTTTCTCTTTAAAAACAAAACTGGTCCTTTTCTCGAACATAAATATAATGTGCAACAGAGACATACTCACGGACGTGGGGCCCCCCCAAAAAAAGAACAAAGTGGAACTAAATGTTCCCGAAAACCAAAAAAATTATCCCAAAGCTGAAAGCGCGTCACGAAAATGCAAAATTATGAGGGAAAAGTTAAATTAATTTTTCGAGCCTTTCGTGAGGGAGTAGACTCGGATGGAGGGAGGCGGAGGGAGGAATGAGGAACGCGCAGGGAGGAATGCGTGAGAGGATTTTGCTTATTTTTTTTAACAAAACGGATACATCCACAGTGTGTTTTTACCCTTTTTAACATACGTTCACAGTGACAACAAAACACAGCTTTGTTTCCCTGCTCCATCCCAGAGGATAAGTTTGATGCAGAGGAGGAAATGATGTTATTAAGTATTCCACTACTGGTTTAGAGCTACAGGAACGTTAAAGGTTTCATTTTTATAGACTCAAGTTACTTTTACTTGTAGGAATTAATATCTCTCGGGATGTCATAACCCATTCATAGGAATAACAAATAAAAGGCACAATACCGTGACTGGAACGATACACAAATAACCTGCACATAGAAGAGAGGAGCTTAAAACGACGTTTCGGTCCAACTTTGTAAATGCTCCTAGTCGGACCGAAACGTCGTCGTAAGCTCCTCGTAAGCTCGTAAGATTTCTCATTATGGAGAAATCTCCATCATCACAGAGGAAGGCAACAAAAAATTTACAGTTATGTTGCATTATATACCAAAGAATATCGTTAAATAAATGGTAAACAGAAACACCAAGTTGATAAATTAGATGTAATTTCAACATCGGGATGTCTTTATCAATGAGAGTTTTTGACACCAAGGGGCTTTGTCAATCAAATATAGAGAATAAATACTGGAGGAAGAAGTCAAGAAGTTATTTTGAGATGTTCAAACACAGCCTTGACAATAGGCCTTGAATCCCTTAGTGAGAGAGAGAGAGAGAGAGAGAGAGAGAGAGAGAGAGAGAGAGAGAGAAGAGAGAATATGGGAGAGAAGAGAATATGGAAAAGGGTTAAAGAGTTCTTGTAAATCTTGTAAATAAAGACTTGCGTGTTTTCTCTAGATGTTTAAAAAGGAAAGTCAAGAAGAAACGGAGAATGGATAATGTAAACGGTGAGTCTTTACAGTTGAAGAAAGAGAGAATAAAGGGAGAAGTAAATGACGAAGATAAGCATATGGAAGAGGCGAAGAGACTGATAACAGCTGTATAAAAGCATTCCAAGGGGAAACAGAGGAAGAGGAAGTTCGAGAATGGACTAGATAAGGAGATAGGAGTGGCTAAAGATAAATGAGAGATAGTGTGTGTGTGTATATGTGTGTGTGTGTGTGTGTGTGTGTGTGTGTGTGTGTGTGTGTGTGTGTGTGTGTGTGTGTGTGTGTGTGTGTGTGTGTGGTGTGTGTGTGTGTGGGGAATTACACTTATTTGTAAATTTCTTTGCACATTGAAAACGGTGAATAATGCAGACAAGTTGGTGGGTAACACACCTCTGCAATACCTAGAAATATATTTATTGACGAATTCAGTCTAACAGAGATTATTACAATAGTGGAGACAGCAAAAGAACTGGAGAAATAATTTTGAAGTTGTCAGTCCCTGAGGCTTGATAAAAAGTGGTCAGTTTATATAATAATGCATAGGTATGAGGACAGTAACATGTATGATACATGTCTGACACATCAACATCTTAATATCCTGGTACAATTGATAGTCTTCAACAACTCTGTTGATAGCAACTCTTTAACATAATCTACTGTACTTCCACTATTGGGCCCCGCTCAACTATAACGCCATCTCAAGCTGCTTCACTCAATTCCTGTTTGCTTATACAAGTCCCTGGCGTCAAGCCTACGTTTTCAGACTGAGGAACTGACCACCTATCAAGGCTAATTTATCGCTCCAGTTCTTCTAAATTCAGTAATATAGTCAACTTCGAAATGGCTCTCGTTATTGAAGGTAGCTAAATGATGTAAATATATCTTATCATTTTTGTACAAACACACACACACACACACACACACACACACACACACACACACACACACACACACACACACACACACACACACACACAAACACTCAGTAGCAACATTTCCAGTTATCTCGGTGTTGCATTGTTCCTCATATTCTCCCCCGCTGTTATTATCTTCTTTACTTGCATTACGAGGCTCTTATTTAATCGGCACCTCGGCTTCAGCACTGTAATTTGACACCTAACAAGAATTTATGGCTTCCTCTTGATGTTTTTTCCCCATCTATATTCTAAGAGGACACAGAATTCTTAATATATTTCCATTGCTTGTCTCTCGTCTCTTCTCTATTTTTACTTCATATTTTTTTCCATGTTGAAGTATTCGCTGAATTCAGATTTATTGATAATGCTGAAATAACTTTGCTATTATTAGTTAAATGTTTAGTTTCATTAGTCTTTTCATTAGTATTGTTAATATTCCATCATCATTATTAAGAATATTATTAATTTCTTCATCTCTTCTTCTTTTTCTTCTTCTTTTTCTTCTCCTTCTTCTTCTTCTTCTTCTTCTTCTTCTTATTATTATTATTATTATTATTATTATTATTTTTATTATTATCATCACTATTATTATTATTATTATTATTATTATTATTATTATTATTATTATTATTTCAATAGAATTACAATTAAAACAATCTACTGCATTGTTTTCTTCCCAGGAAGCCTGAAAAAATAATTATATAAGTATATTTAAGCGATGAGGCAGAACACGTTATTATAACATATATAATTACACATGATATTATCACTGAGATGATATAATCGCTTGTACCTGTTATACAACTGTCAGGTTTTTATTAAACAAAATTAAGTACGTCTGTAGTGTGCTGTTACGTTTTTTCTGTGTGATAGTTACATGGTCGTGTTTTGTTCTAGCTGTGTAAATATCGTGTAGTATCGGGTAGCAGCACACTGCGAGTGTTTCCACTGTGTAACTATCGTATAGAGTCGGGTAGCAGCACATTGCGAGTGTCTCCACTGTGTAACTATCGTATAGAGTCGGGTAGCATCACACTGCGAGTGTCTCCACTGTGTAACTATCGTATAGAGTCGGGTAGCAGCACACTGCGAGTGTCTCCACTGTGTAACTATCGTATAGAGTCGGGTAGCATCACACTGCGAGTGTCTCCACTGTGTAACTATCGTATAGAGTCGGGTAGCAGCACACTGCGAGTGTCTCCACTGTGTAACTATCGTATGGAGTATTGTTGTAGCACACTGCGAGTATCTCCAATGTGTAACTATCCGTATAGAGTCGGGTTGGACAGCACACTGCGAGTGATCTCCACTGTGTAACTATCGTAATAGAGTGGGTAGCAGCACACTGCGAGTGTCTCCACTGTGTAACTATGTATGGAGTATTTTGTAGCACTTAGAGTGATTTCCAGTCTAGTATATCAGGGTATGGTAACAATTTTATTTAGTAAATAACTTGGCACTTCTAATAATGGGGCGGAAGAAATTGGAAGACTGGGGAGGTGGGGGAAATTGGAGAGAGGTGGGAAGAACGTACATAGTAGGGTATGTTTTGCAGGAGGAGGAGGTCAGTACTTACAACCTGACTGACAGCTCATGACTGACAGGCTATTTAATTATCGTATTTACAATACATAATTTCAGAGTGGATGTCTGCATCAGTCCCTGGGTTTAATATCCACTCTGTGACAGTGTACGCTCTTTAATTATCTTTACTATGTGAGTTATTATAAGTTATCAGGTGATTTTTCTACGAGTTAAGATGAGAGCTACTTTAGGTTAATGGGGGAGTTACTGTAGGTTGCTAGTTGAATTATTTTCAGTTTCTTGATCAAAACTCAGTGCCAGGTTATATTGTTGTGGGGGTTCGATCGACGAATTTGGGAGTAAGCACACACGATGGGTGGCTTGGTAACTTAGAGGTAAAATAAGGAGAGCGAACACTCAGAGCCTTCGCCTATCCTGTCTACTTTGCTATCCTGTCTTGAACTGAGGGCAGTGCCCGAGGGCACGCACGGCATTCAAAGAGTAACTCGTGACGTCATGCTAGGTCAGCAGTAAGTCACATAACGGTTAGTGATTCACGTAGGGGGCGGTGAATCAGTAATGGTTGGTATGAGTACACAGTAGTATACAGTACTGACAATATCAGATCAGAGGACAGATCAGATCACAGTGCTAGGTCACGTCACATGGGGTCAGATCATAGTGCAAGGTCATGTTAGATCACAGTGCCAGGCGAGGTCAAGTTAAGATTCCTCTTCTTATTTCCCAGAGCGGCAGCAGGTCAAGTAATGTCTAGAGAGGAGGTTAGATAATGTCTATTCCCTAAACGGCGGGGAATAGACATAACGAGGAAAGGGGAAGAGATGGGCAGTGAATATAACTGGAGAAAAGAAGAGATTTAATGAATTAGAATGACAAGGATGAAGAGGTGGATAGAGTAGAAGGATTAAGAAGAGTGAGACTAGAGTCGGAAAGAATTAAAAGAAGTGGACTGAGAATGGATAAGATGTTGAAAAGCATAGATAAAAGACAAATAAATGGGGAAGAGAAGGGGGAAAGTAGTGTGTGTGCGTGTGTTATATGAAAGGAGAGAGGAAGAGAAGAAGAGATGGGGTAGGGGAGAGGGAGGGAAGAATAGAGAAAGAAATTGAGTGAGACAGAGAGAAAAAAAAGATTGCTTCTAGATAACAGCATTTTCTCTACAATATATTAAATACACACACATACATATATGTATATAATATCTACATATATATATATATATATATATATATATATATATATATATATATATATATATATATATATATATATATATATATATATATATATATATATGCGACTGGGAGGTATAGGGGTGCGTAAAGCAACACATGTTGTTTTACCTGCTTTTCTGTCTTCGTGTTTGGCTTCCAGTGCATGTCAAGAAGATAGTGCCCGAACGCTTGAGAGACTTGGTAGGAGCTCAAGACCCCAGGTTTACTAAAGCAGCGATTCGGTGGGACACCCTTACAGACTCCTCCAGTAGACCAGCTCCTCCCAAACAGCACAAACAGTCCCACTGGGACAAACCGATCATGGAAAAAATCGCCAACACAATGTTCTCCAATGCTTCAGGAAAGAACAAAGCTCGTCTCCTGGCAGTGAAGGCACCACACTCAGGAGATTTCCTGTTAGCTGTTCCCAATTCCTCCCTGGGCACCCGTCTCGACCCACAGGCCATTCGGATTGGTGTTGCTCTTCGCCTAGCCGCCCCCATCCTCACCGAACATAGGTGTATTTGAGGGAGGGCGACAGCTGATCAATTCGGACTTCATGGTCTCGTGTGCCACACAGCAGAAGGGAAGTATGCCAGACATGAGGAGATCAATGACATAATAAAGAGAAGCCTCGCCACAGCCCGTTGCCCAGCTCAACGGGAACCCCAAGTACAGAGGTCTGATGGAAGTCAAAAGCGTCCTGATGGAGCCACTATGCTACCCTGGAAGGATGGAAAGCAGATTGCCTGGGACTACACCTGTGATGCCACATTGGCAAACACCTACTTGCCATACCCTGTAGTGGAAGGGGGTGGAGCTGCCAGCCACAGGGAGA
>NC_069427.1:24280112-24295112 GCF_026875155.1 Cherax quadricarinatus | reverse complement strand
ATAATGGGAGCCCTTTGATTGAACTTTGTATAGAAAGGGGTTTAGGTAATACATATTTTAAGAAAAAGAGGATAAATAAGTATACAAGATATGATGTAGGGCGAAATGACAGTAGTTTGTTGGATTATGTATTGGTAGATAAAAGACTGTAGAGTAGACTTCAGGATGTACATGTTTATAGAGGGGCCACAGATATATCAGATCACTTTCTAGTTGTAGCTACACTGAGAGTAAAAGGTAGATGGGATACAAGGAGAATAGAAGCATCAGGGAAGAGAGAGGTAAAGGTTTATAAACTAAAAGAGGAGGCAGTTAGGGTAAGATATAAACAGCTATTGGAGGATAGATGGGCTAATGAGAGCATAGGCAATGGGGTCGAAGAGGTATGGGGTAGGTTTAAAAATGTAGTGTTAGAGTGTTCAGCAGAAGTTTGTTGTTACAGGAAAGTGGGTGCGGGAGGGAAGAGGAGCGATTGGTGGAATGATGATGTAAAGAGAGTAGTAAGGGAGAAAAAGTTAGCATATGAGAAGTTTTTACAAAGTAGAAGTGAAGCAAGGAGGGAAGAGTATATGGAGAAAAAGAGAGAGGTTAAGAGAGTGGTGAAGCAATGTAAAAAGAGAGCAAATGAGAGAGTGGGTGAGATGTTATCAACAAATTTTGTTGAAAATAAGAAAAAGTTTTGGAGTGAGATTAACAAGTTAAGGAAGCCTAGAGAACAAATGGATTTGTCAGTTAAAAATAGGAGAGGAGAGTTATTAAATGGAGAGTTAGAGGTATTGGGAAGATGGAGGGAATATTTTGAGGAATTGTTAAATGTTGATGAAGATAGGGAAGCTGTGATTTCGTGTATAGGGCAAGGAGGAATAACATCTTGTAGGAGTGAGGAAGAGCCAGTTGTGAGTGTGGGGGAAGTTCGTGAGGCAGTAGGTAAAATGAAAGGGGGTAAGGCAGCCGGGATTGATGGGATAAAGATATAAATGTTAAAAACAGGTGGGGATATAGTTTTGGAGTGGTTGGTGCTATTATTTAATAAATGCATGGAAGAGGGTAAGGTACCTAGGGATTGGCAGAGAGCATGCATAGTTCCTTTGTATAAAGGCAAAGGGGACAAAAGAGAGTGCAAAAATTATAGGGGGATAAGTCTGTTGAGTATACCTGGTAAAGTGTATGGTAGAGTTATTATTGAAAGAATTAAGAGTAAGACGGAGAATAGGATAGCAGATGAACAAGGAGGCTTTAGGAAAGGTAGGGGTGTGTGGACCAGGTGTTTACAGTGAAACATATAAGTGAACAGTATTTAGATAAGGCTAAAGAGGTCTTTGAGGCATTTATGGATTTGGAAAAGGCGTATGACAGGGTGGATAGGGGGCAATGTGGCAGATGTTGCAGGTGTATGGTGTAGGAGGTAGGTTACTGAAAGCAGTGAAGAGTTTTTACGAGGATAGTGAGGCTCAAGTTAGAGTATGTAGGAAAGAGGGAAATTATTTCCCAGTAAAAGCAGGAATTAGACAAGGATGTGTGATGTCACCGTGGTTGTTTAATATATTTATAGTTGGAGTTGTAAGAGAAGTAAATGCGAGGGTCTTGGCAAGAGGCGTGGAGTTATAAGATAAAGAATCACACATAAAGTGGGAGTTGTCACAGTTGCTCTTTGCTGATGACACTGTGCTCTTGGGAGATTCTGAAGAGAAGTTGGAGAGATTGGTGGATGAATTTGGTAGGGTGTGCAAAAGAAGAAAATTAAAAGTGAATACAGGAAAGAGTAAGGTTATGAGGATAACAAAAAGATTAGGTGATGAAAGATTGAATATCAGATTGGAGGGAGAGAGTATGGAGGAGGTGAACGTATTCAAATATTTGGGAGTGGACGTGTCAGCGGATGGGTCTATGAAAGATGAGGTGAATCATAGAACTGATGAGGGGAAAAGGGTGAGTGGTGCACTTACGATCTGTGGAGACAAAGAACTTTGTCCTTGGAGGCAAAGAGGGGAATGTATGAGAGTATAGTTTTACCAACGCTCTTATATGGGTGTGAAGCATGGGTGATGAATGTTGCAGCGAGGAGAAGGCTGGAGGCAGTGGAGATGTGATGTCTGGGGGCAATGTGTGGTGTGAATATAATGCAGAGAATTCGTAGTTTGGAAGTTAGGAGGAGGTGCGGGATTACCAAAACTGTTGTCCAGAGGGCTGAGGAAGGGTTGTTGAGGTGGTTCGGACATGTAGAGAGAATGGAGCGAAACAGAGTGACTTCAAGAGTGTATCAGTCTGTAGTGGAAGGAAGGCGGGGTAGGGGTCGGCCTAGGAAAGGTTGGAGGGAGGGGGTAAAGGAGGTTTTGTGTTCGAGGGGCTTGGACTTCCAGCAGGCATGCGTGAGCGTGTTTGATAAGAGTGAATGGAGACAAATGGTTTTTAATACTTGACGTGCTGTTGGAGTGTGAGCAAATAACATTTATGAAGGGGTTCAGGGACACCGGCAGGCCGGACTTGAGTCCTGGAGATGGGAAGTACAGTGCCTGCACTCTGAAGGAGGGGTGTTAATGTTGCAGTTTAAAAACTGTAGTGTAAAGCACCCTTCTGGCAAGACAGTGATGGAGTGAATTATGGTGAAAGTTTTTCTTTTTCGGGCCACCCTGCCTTGGTGGGAAGCCGCCAGTGTGATAAAATAATAAATAAATAAATAAATATTTATAAAATATATATATATATATATATATATATAATATATATATATATATATATATATATATTAATATATATATATATATATATATGTCGTGCCGAATATGTAAAACTGGTCAATTAGCAAGAACTCATTTAAATTTAAGTCCTTTCTAAAATTTTCTCTTATACGTTTAAAGATATATTTTATTCATTAATGTTGATGTAAAAAATTATAATTTTGCACCAAAAGGAACTTAGAAAACTTACCTAACCTTATTATAACAAGAATAATTTATTTTAGCCTAACCCAACTAAATATATTTTAGATTTGTTTACAGTAATTTAATACTAAACAAACACTGTGAAATATATTTTCTTCGTTAGGTTCAGAATAATTTTGGCGAAATTATTGCATACACAAATTTTCACTTGTACTATATGGCAAGATAAGCGTTGCTATTTAAGCCAAGAACGCAAGTTCTGCCTATTCGGCACGACATATATATATATATATATATATATATATATATATATAATATATATATATAATATATATATATTATATATTTTATATATATATATATACACGAACAACACACACCATAGACCAGTATCGTATTTTCCTTCCTTCAAGGTCAAAAAACAAACAGAAACATACAACCAGGGGATGCGACAAGAACAAACGGACACATAACACACAAGGATTCATAAATGACCATTAAGGGAAAACATAGTTAGAGCTGTGGTGCTACGTTGAGAGAGAGAGAGAGAGAGAGAGAGAGAGAGAGAGAGAGAGAGAGAGAGAGAGAGAGAGAGAGAGAGAGAGAGAGAGAGAGAGAGCGAGAGAGAGAGAGAGAGAGAGAGAGAGAGGGAGAGAGAAAGAGAAAGAGAGAGAGACCTGCAAGGAGAGAACTCCTCGTCTGGCAATACTGTTGTCGTGTTTCTCAGACAAGTAAAGATGAGGGAGGAAAGAGAGAAGGACGGTAGGAGGGGGAAGGGATGGAAGAAGAGAACAGGGGAGGGGGGAGGAATAAATGGATAAACAAATGATAGAAGAGATTAAGGGTAGGGAATCTGTGAGGCAGGAAGAGAGGCAGTACGGGAGAATGGGAGAATACAGAGGAAAGGGGGAAGGAGAGGGAATAAGAAGGCGAAGAGGAAGAGGAGTTGGAGGGCAAGAGATAGATGGATGAAAAAAAATTGAAGGTTAGAGGATGTAGAAAGTACAAAATAGAAGGGAGGGGAGGGGCAAGAGAGGGGAAGGAGAGAGAGCAGTGAGAAAGAGCCGGAGGATGGGAGACTGAGAGATTTAAAGAAAAAAGGAAGAATAGAGGGTGGGCGAGAAGGGACCGAGGAACAGGAGCAAGATAGTTCAAGGGAGAAGATGGAAGGATAGCTAGGTTGGGAGGTGAGGGAGATAAATAAAGCAGAAGGAAAATAAGAGGGAAAGGGGAAAGAAAAGAGGAGAGAGGGAGAGCGGGAGAGGGAAAAAAGGAGAGAGAGAGAGAGAGAGAGAGAGAGAGAGGGACTGGGGTGTATAAATGTGTATGTTCTGTGTGCTGGGATACGGTTAAGAGTATTTGTTTTTCTGGCTATATTAATGTTACGTATTTCAAGAAATGAAGTGTTTGTAGGGGCAAGGAGGAATAATGAGGAGGAGGAGGAGGAGGAGGAGAGGAGGATAAGATGAGGAGCAGGAGAGGAGAAAGGGAAAGAGCAAGAGGAATAAGAAAAGATGGAAGATGAGGAGGAGGAAAAGTAGGAAAATGGAGAAGAGAAGGAGGAAGAGTAGGAGAATGAAGAAGATGAGGATGAATATGGAATGAAAGAAGAAGACAGAGAAATACAGGAAAAAAAATATAAGAATAGTACTGAAAGAAGGAGATGAGGAAGAAGTGATGAGCGAAGAAAAGAAGAATAACAAATGGAATGCATAATAAAAGAAAAGAAATAAATTGTGCATATTTAATATGTGTGTGTGTGAGAGAGAGAGAGAGAGAGAGAGAGAGTAGGTGGGGGATGGTGTATGAAAGTATATTCGAATGATTTGTATGTTGTGAGGATTTCTGGCAGCACGGTCCTCTTCGCTCAAGAGGATAGTTGGGTAAATGTATTTGTGTGTGTTTTTCTAAGCCTGGAGAATACACTCGTCTGAGTATACACTGCTGCTCTGTTTCCCGAGGTTATTAAGTGTATTTACAGCATACTCGGTATTGTGTGTTTATGTGGACGTATGTTTTTACGTAAATGAGTATGACTGTCCGTGTATTTGTGTATGTATTCGTGGGGTGTGTGTGTGTGTGTGTGTGGGGTGTGTGTGTGTGTGTGTGTGTATCCTGTGTTGTACTCACTAGTTGAGTGTGTGTGGTGGGTGAGTCGAGTCCTGGTGTGTTGATCGCTACTGGTGATTCCCTGAGCCGTGAGTTTTTAGCTTCTGCTTTAAGCTAGTGTTGGATGCTGTTCCACTAGTGCTGTCTATTATTCACTTGTGTGACTGTCTGTGGCTGAAGAAAAGCACTGTCAGTAAGTATCCCTTCGTCCATCTTATATCTTCAATTTAACTGTGTCCTTTATACTGTGTCCAATTATAACATCTGTACTTGTACTTATCAATTATTATATTTTGTATATGTTAATTTCAGAGTTATCGACTGCACATAAGTTTCAATTTCCCTTATTCTAATTTAAAGGAAACTTTATATATAGGAAAAAAAGACTCAGTAAACGAGAAGTGTATACACACGTGACATTAACCTGTCGGTTCATATACCAGTGTTTGCGAACACTGGGAGTGGGAAATTAGTATACTACCTGGGTGTGAATGAAAAAAAGAAGCCTTGAAAACATGTATGTTGTCATTGGAGAGGTGGGGGAGAGGGAAGAGGGGGGGAAGGAAGGAAGCGAGAACTAGGGAAAGTAGGGGGCGGGGAAAATGGAAGGATGGAGGCAGAGGAGAGGGGGGAAATACAGACATGGGAGAACCGATTTTTTTCCAATTTTCACTTCATTTCGACGCTATATAAACGCAGCATTGTATTGGGTTGCGGCGAGTGGGTGTATGTTGTATGCCACTGGGATTGTTGGTGTACTGTGGGGTGTATAATGTATAGCCGAGTCGTTGTATGTTTGTGTTCAGCTGACGGCACTGCTCTATTGTTTGCACTGTTTCAGACATTACGAGCGTATTCTTGTTTGTTTGATATATTTGTGTTCGTTGTGGTGAAATTGCGTGCTGGTACCATATATATATATATATATATATATATATATATATATATATATATAATATATATATATATATATATATATATATATATATATATATTATATATATATACTAATTAATTTATTTAAGCAAAGCAAGTTTGACATATTCACAGTTGCTGATAACGCTTTATTATGCTCCACTGTTGCAGGAAGAAGTATGAGAAGTGGCTTTCACACTTCAATATGATGCTGCCATCTCCGTGAGATCAAGCTGTGAAAAGATGCTGTGATCATCGTGAAATGAAGTTACAAGATTCTTGAAGAAGGTGTTATGTCTAACAAACTCTATGGACTCTTTAGACTTTGTTACAGTGCTGGCAGTCTCTGAAACCTGAGAAAAATAAATTATAAATAATATTTATTACTATTGACTGCGTATAAATTGATGATCATCACATCTGATTCCATATCCACACGGTCATCACATCACGGGACCATAATCGCATAACCCTAAGTAATGGAAAATGTGTGGATCCTCTCCAGCAAGATAGAGAATTCGGGTATGAAGGTGAGAAAGTGATGTTTTCACCTCTCCAATATCTAGGTAGACCTTTTATGTGTGTGTGAGAGAGAGAGAGAGAGAGAGAGAGAGAGAGAGAGAGAGAGAGAGAGAGAGAGAGAGAGAGAGAGAGAGAGAGAGATTCTTCCCGTAGTTCAATACAAACATATTAATGAGTTCTTGTTACTTATTATTAAACCATAGATTGGGGGTTCCGCTCAGGTGTCTTGCTTCGCCTTAGCTATTGATTATTAGCTTGAACCTGATGGGTGTTACACCTCCAGAGAGACAACCAGGCTACTATGTGTGCGCTCACCTAGTTGAACTCATCCTCCTGAACTTTCTAGTGAACCTCATATAATGTATAACACAATTACTCCATATAATACACACTAGCACTACATAACACACATTAACACTACATAACACACAATAACACCATATAACACAGTAAAATAATACAACAGGATAACACTATGTAACAATAACACCATTTAACACGCAATAACACTGAACAACATTGTACAACTTCATAACACTCAAGTTGACCTCAGCAACTGGGGGAAAAATACATGAACACCAGTCAGCAACAGAAATTAAGGGACAATTTAAATAAATAAATTAAATGCCTCAGTATAAATGACTAACATAAGAGATACTCCTGACGGAGTCGTTCACAGCATTTAAATGGCTGGATAGAAATAACGGGGGCTAAATGTAGTGGCTTTAAGGTCATAGATAAATTGCCAAGTTTTAATAACGGGGTCAATGTCGCAGTTTTAAATGGCCGCGTTTAAATATTTGGGGACGTTTTGGGAACCCATTAAATTCCGTAAGCATCATACAGTGTCTCTGCTCGAATACATTCGAGCAGAGACACTTCCTTTGAACGTATTTGCATGTATTGTGCAAATACGTTCTGCAGTGTTGCAAGCTCCTGATGATATGCAACACGAAAGGACTAGAGCTATCATTCACCTCTCCCCCGTGGTTCTTTTGCATACAGTGCTAATTAATTATAAGTAATTAGCATGCTTTCCACACTCCATTTGTATCTGCTCAAACACCTAAACAATTCACGAATAACGTCGGAGTGGACTCTACAGTCATCTACTATCTGTCTTTCATTATACTCCCTAGTATTTTCTCTCTTTCTAGTATTTTTCACATAGTGATCATAGCCTCTCAGATTTTCTTCCCCTCTATGTTCAAAGATTATTTTTTTTCCCTCAGATCCAGAGGTTGATCGCAAACCTGTTCCCAGTCTTAGGACGTGATCATACGTGGGATCCAGACAGGTGTTGAATACTCTATGTCATTACAACGTCCTGAATGACTTATTGTTAACGTTCCTTAATGCCTTTTTTAAGCTAGCGAGAAATTAGATAATAATAAATAATAATAATAATAATAATAATAATAATAATAATTTGACTAAATCACAGTATCTTAATTCCTTCTTAATACCCTTCTTGCTACACAATATCTGTTTTTGAAGCTTAATCTATTGCAGAATTAATGGCTACACTTGCAGCCATGTTACCAGCAACGCCGAAATATGACGGTTAAACACAATAAAATCCGTATGATAAAAAAAAAATCCGTAACGATTAACAACTCAGTAAACACTGATGCAACGACGCATCTATTCATCAGCGTTTTATAATGTATGTGGTGGTGAATGGCTGTAGATGGCGCGCATGCTCACCAGGACGCTAGTGTACAACACGTTCAGCCAGATACATTAAACGCTCGCCAGAATTTAGCATCAAGAGCGCGCGCACGCACGCACACGCACACACACACACACACACACACACACACACACACACACACACACACACACACACACACACACACACACACACTAACAACAATATTCAATACAACTATCGAAACAGGGAGATTGCCTGAGGCATGGAAGACAGCAAATGTAGTCCCAATCTTTAAAAAAGGAGACAGACATGAAGCACTAAACTACAGACCAGTGTCACTGACATGTATAGTATGCAAAATCATGGAGAAGATTATCAGGAGAAGAGTGGTGGAACACCTAGAAAGGAATGATCTCATCAACAGCAGCCAACATGGTTTCAGGGACGGGAAATCCTGTGTCACAAACCTACTGGAGTTCTATGACATGGTGACAGCAGTAAGACAAGAGAGAGAGGGGTGGGTGGATTGCATATTCTTGGACTGCAAGAAAGCGTTTGACACAGTTCCACACAAGAGATTGGTGCAAAAACTGGAAGACCAAGCAGGGATAACAGGGAAGGCACTACAATGGATCAGGGAATACGTGTCAGGAAGACAGCAGCGAGTCATGGTACGTGGCGAGGTGTCAGAGTGGGCACCTGTGACCAGCGGGGTCCCACAGGGGTCAGTCCTAGGACCAGTGCTGTTTCTGGTATTTGTGAACGACATGACGGAAGGAATAGACTCTGAGGTGTCCCTGTTTGCAGATGACGTGAAGTTGATGAGAAGAATTCACTCGATCGAAGACCAGGCAGAACTACAAAGGGATCTGGACAGGCTGCAGACCTGGTCCAGCAATTGGCTCCTGGAGTTCAATCCCACCAAGTGCAAAGTCATGAAGATTGGGAGGCAAAGGGCCCAGAGAGACGCTAGGCAGGACTACAAACCTCACTCAAGGAAAAAGATCTTGGGGTGAGTATAACACCAGGCACATCTCCTGAAGCGCACATCAACCAAATAACTGCTGCAGCATATGGTGCCTAGCAAACCTCAGAACAGCATTCCGACATCTTAATAAGGAATCGTTCAGGACCTTGTACACCGTGTACGTTAGGCCCATATTGGAGTATGCGGCACCAGTTTGGAACCCACACCTAGCCAAGCACGTAAAGAAACTAGAGAAAGTGCAAAGGTTTGCAACAAGACTAGTCCCAGAGCTAAGAGGTATGTCCTACGAGGAGAGGTTAAGGGAAATCAACCTGACGACACTGGAGGACAGGAGAGATAGGGGGGACATGATAACGACATACAAAATACTGAGAGGAATTGACAAGGTGGACAAAGACAGGATGTTCCAGAGATTGGACACAGTAACAAGGGGACACAGTTGGAAATTGAAGACACAGATGAATCACAGGATGTTAGGAAGTATTTCTTCAGCCACAGAGTAGTCAGTAAGTGGAATAGTTTGGGAAGCGATGTAGTGGAGGCAGGATCCATACATAGCTTTAAGCAGAGGTATGATAAAGCTCACGGTTCAGGGAGAGTGACCTAGTAGCGATCAGTGAAGAGGCGGGGCCAGGAGCTCGTACTCGACCCCCGCAACCTCAACTAGGTGAGTCACACAAACACAACTACATCACACACACACACACACACACACACACACACACACCACACACACGCACACACACACACACACACAAATAAACAAACACACACCAATAAACAATACAAACTCATTAAACACAAATACGTTCACTAAAACCCAGAAGGGAGCACAAGACACTAAAACCCAGCAAACTCTTCAACACTAATCCCACCAATTTAAACACAAATACACTAACACAAAACTACCAAACAACACACTCACTGCAGCACAGCAAAAAAAGGAACACTGAAGCACAGTAACACACTGAAGCACGGCAACAAACACACTTACTGAAGCACAGCAACAAAAACTTACTGAAGCACAACAACACACTTACTGAAGCACAACACACTTACTGAAGCACAACAAACACACTTACTGAAGCACAGCAACAAACACACTTACTGAAGCACATCAACAAACACACTTACTGAAGCACAGCAACAAACACACTTACTGAAGCACAGCAATACACTGAAGCACATCAACAAACACACTCACTGAAGCACAACAGAAACAATCACTGAAGACAGCAACACACTGAAGCACGTCAACAAACACACTTCACTGAAGACAGCAACACTGAAGCACGTCAACAAACACACTCACTGAAGCACAGCAACACACTGAAGCACATCAACAAACACACTCACTGAAGCACAGCAACACACTGAAGCACATCAAACAAACACACTCACTGAAGCCACAAGAAACACACTACAAACACACAAAAAACACAAACCACGAAGTAAGCAGCAAGCGTGGCACTAACATTCGGCTGTGAAGATCCGGAAGACAATAAGAAAGCAAGCAATCGCTCAGCTTGAACACAATTTCCAGATACAAGGTCACGACTCCCTTTCAAAAACATGCAGATTACAAACCAACTTTGCAAGGGAGGCGACGGTGCAGCTGAGCTAACATACACCACTGAAAGATGCATCACCCCACGTGCCCCACAGTCCTACAGTGCCAATACATGCCCCACAGGCCACAGTGCCCACATCCACACCCCCACATGCACACGCCCACAGGCACACACTGCCCACAGTGCCCACACTGCCCCACACTGCCCACAGTGCCACACTACCCACAGTGCCCAGAGTCACACGCACACAGTGCCCACAGCCACAGTGCCCACAGCCCACCACTGCCCAACACATGCCACACTGAACCACAGTGCCAAAACACTGCCCAACTAGTGCCCACAATGCCCCACAGCAAATGAGACTGACAACGAACAAACACTTTTTTACTGCTTTACGCCTTCTCTACCTACGCTACTCTGTCCCTATCCCTAAATTCCTTGCCCACCGTTGTAGAAAAGGATGTTGGGACAGCGTCTGCGCTGTAGTACAGATATCAAGAAAGTATCACCAATTTCTGTCCGTTTTTGTAATTCTTTTTTTTTGTATTCTATTTCCCCTTCCTTACAACTTTCATCCGGACCCCTTTCTTAAATTCCGATGTTCGGAATCTCACTTTGCAAGGGATGCCGACGGTGGCTCTCGCTAAAACACACTGAAAGATGGCCATCGTGCCCCACAGTGCCCCACAGTGCCCTACAGTGCCCCACAGTGCCCACAGTGCCCCACAGTCCCCACACTGCCCCACAGTGCCCACACTGCCCCACAGTGCCCACACTGCCCACACTGCCCCACAGTGCCCACACTGCCCCACAGTGCCCCAGAGTGCTCACACTGCTCCACAGTGCCCCACAGTGCCCACAGTGCCCCACAGTGCCCCACACTGCCCCACACTGCCCCACACTGCCCACACTGCCCAACAGTGCCCACAATGCCCCACAGAAATGAGACTGACACCGAACAAACACTTTTTTTTCTTTTACGCCCTTCCTCTACTCTAACGCTACTCTCTCCCTATCCCCTATTCTCCCTTGCCCACACGTTGTAGAAAGAGGTATTGTTGGGACAGCGTCTAGCGCTGTGTACAGCATTATCAAGAACTGTTATCTCCCATTTCCTGTCTCTGTTTCTTGTATATTTCTTTTTTTTTTTTGTATTTCTTTTTCCACCCTTCCCCTTCACCTTTCATCCGCTCTGTCACCCCCTTTCTTAATTGTGTATTCCCCTTTTCTTTCTCACTTTTCCCTCTTGCACCATATCCTCTTTCTCCTATTCCCTAAGAACCCATTTCTTTTTGACCTCTTTGCCGATTCCCCCCTTTCTTCCTCCTCCTCATTCTTCTTCTTCTCTTCTTTTTATTCTTCTACATTAACTTCTACTTTATTTTTCATTTCATTTATTTGCCTGATTAATCTCTTTAAAAATCACTCTTTCTTTGCTTCTTCTTCATATTTTTGTATTGCTCTTTTTTCTAATTTTCGTTGTCTCCTACCTCCTTTTCTCCTCTCTCCTTCTATGTGTATCTGTTTGTCTGTGGGTCTGTCTGCATCTGTCTGTGTCTGTCTGCGTCTGTCTGCCTGTGTCTGTTTGTCTATTTGCCTATGTCTATCTCTGTCTCTGTCTGTCAGTCTGTCTGTCTGTCTGTCTGTCTGTCTGTCTCTCTCTCTCTCTCTCTCTCTCTCTCTCTCTCTCTCTCTCTCTCTCTCTCTCTCTTTCTCCAATTATATATCTTCCAGTCCCTTGCGAAAACCTCCCTCCTTTCCATCCTTTTCAATTTCATTTCCATCTCTCACCCTCTCTCTCTCTCTCTCTCTCTCTCTCTCTCTCTCTCTCTCTCTCTCTCTCTCTCTCTCTCTCTCTCTCTCTCTCTCTCTCTCTCTCTCTCTCACCCTCTCAGCCTGCTTGATAAGATTTGGAAATGGGGTGTTCTGGAAATGTGTTAGGCTCTGGAAATGGGGGGAGAGGATAGTGCGAAAAAGAAGAGGGTAGAGGAAAGAGGAGAGGAATAGGAGATGAAAAAGTAGAGGAGATGGGAAGGTAAAAAAGATAGGGGAGAGATAGAGGAGATGGAGAAGCAAGGGAATGAGATGGGAGAAGGGAGGGATTTGTGAGCTAGAAAGGGGGAGGGGAGAGAAGGGAAGGGAGAAGAGTGAAGGGGAAGAAAGAAAAGAGGGGGATAAGAGAAAAGGGGAGAGAAGTGGGGAAAGGTAGGATAGGGGATGAGAGAGGGACGGGAAAAGAAGAAAGAAATGATGGTAAGAAGGGAGAGAAAAGAAAAAAGAGAGGAGGAAGAGAGTGGAAAGCAGAGTGGTCATCAATAAAAGAAAACAGATAAAGAAAAGCGTAAAGAGGAGACAGAGAGAGAGAGAGAGAGAGAGAAGAGAGAAGAGGGGAGAGAGAGAGAGAGAGAGAGAGAGAGAGAGAGAGAGAGAGAGAGAGAGAGAGAGTCTAGAACTGAGCAACGCAGAAGTCCTCCCCAAGTTATTGATTGGAATGGCCTGCGGAATTTACAGTGCAACAAACCAATAACTCAGTTTTTGGAGATAGCGAACTACTCTGCTTAGTGTGAAGCTCGCTAGTAACAACCATGACCAAGAGAAGTGGAGTTGGAGGATGTGGAGTAGTGTGAGTGTGTTTGTGTGTGTGTAGATGGAGGAACAGGTGGAGGAAGTGGTGGTGCCGTGACGAAGATGTAACAGAAGAAATGGGAGCAAATATGAAAGAGGAACTGGAGATAAAAGTGAAGATGGAAATAAATGTAGAGCTGGTGGAAGGGAAGGAAGAAGGGGTGAAAGTAGAAGAGCAAGAATTACAAGACAAAAAGGAGTGAACGTATAGGAAGAGAAAAATATAAGACCTACCGCAATTCTGTGCACTATGGAGAAGTAGAAAGAAGAGGTGAACTAAATTAGCAGGATAAAATGTTCAGACTTTACCGGTTAAGCCGAAGGTATACGGATTTGGTTCTTCGTGCATCACCAACCTTGCTTCCTCCTTCCCTAACTCCACAAGTGTTTTAGTACCCTAAACAAGACCACTAGTTTAACTACCAGCATTGTACCAGAGTTACAAACAGCCACTAATAACAGGTTAAGACAACGTCTCACCTTTGATCATTAATGAGTCACAGAGAGTAAATGGGTAAAAGACTAGAAGACCAGAGATGTAATCATTCCTCTCTAAAGTGTTCTAAACTGTTAGAGTAACGGTGCTGTGACTTTCATTCTTCAGCAACCAGTTGTCTCTGCCAAGTCTAGCAGTGTTCAGAAAAATGTGGAGGTGTTTCAACATGTCTGCTAATTTATGTGAGCTCTCCCCCAGTCCTGATACTTTGCTAATCTATTAGAAACAATTACGGACGATAGCACTCCTGAGAACTTTGTTAAGATTGCTGCTATTACTCATGAATGCTACCTGAGAGAATGTAAACAAAGCAAGTGTATTGTTAGAATATTAATTGAGGAGTCGGTATAAATCAGACATACTTATCGGTATTTACACCTTTTCTCAGCAACCTGAGAAGCAGAGTCACAGAGGAGGTGCGTAAATGCGCTTCCGTAAGTCAGTGCAAGTTAGCTGGAGGGCATAATTCTTGACTAGATGAAAGTTAAGAAACGTGTAGAAGAGCAAGCCTTTATTGGAAGCGAAATATTGTCACGATAGAGACTTGTTCTGCTACATTTGTCTGTCTTTAAGTCTGTATAATCAGGGCACATCAGAGTTCTCATTCCTAAACACCTGAAAATACTTTTGTTCAGACTGTAAATGAACCACAGATACCATTCTGTTGCAGCATAACTACCACTATTATTTATTATTATTATTATTATTATTATTATTATTATTATTATTATTATTATTATAAAACACTGAACTTGAAAGGGTTTCACAGCTCCCAGAGATTGTGAAGTAATTAAATTTCATCCAAGAAAATGGAAGATACGTCCAAGTCCTTGACTCAGAAGGTTTTACTTAGCATCAAGGTACAGTCCTTCCTTGGTGGTCGGCCCAGAGAGTTGAAGAGAAACTACAGTAGCCAGACAGAAGACAAACAGGAAGCTTTAAATAACATCTCAGTATACCTGACAATCATTCTTACCAACGGGGCGGGGGGTGGGGGTGGCAGAGACAATGACAAGAAACAGAAACAGAGAAAATGAACCTCCTTAAGACACAACATTTACAACAGCAACAATACGGATACATAAATGGCAAATTCTGTCTTTACGAACCTGATAAACACCTACAAGTGATTCATTGTGTTTAGCCAAGGATGGACGAGTCTTTAGAATATATTTCTCGACAATAGGAAGGACTTTGGAGCCTTATATCACAAATGACTAACACATAAACTAGTAAAA
>NC_069427.1:24272612-24277612 GCF_026875155.1 Cherax quadricarinatus | reverse complement strand
TATATATATATATATATATGTATGTATATATATATAATATATATGTAATGTATATTACACATACATACATACACGCGAAATTTGAAGAGCTGTAAATTTCAATCTCCACCTGATATCGTCTTCTGCAGATTCAGAGATGAGACGTAGTGGGTGAATACTTGCCACTTGGTCATCCATACTGTTACTATTACCACTACTTCAACTACTACTACTACTAATACTACTACTACTACTACTACTACTACTACTACTACTATTACTTCTATTACCACTATTACTACTGCTGCTACTACCTTCAGGAATTACCCGCTTTCTGGGCCCCTTTTATATACTCTGTGTATTAATGGTTTGGTTTGACAAAGATCCTTGTGAGCGAAAAGCAGTTGTAGTAAATGTCTTATTAGCTGCATGTGAATCCATTTGCTTAATATATTGTTCGTAGTCTTGGTAATAATTAATCAAACATGTATTGCTTCCTGAAATCATGGGACCTATCATACATTCTGCTGATATTTTGAATAACTCCTTCGGGTCATTCCACTTGTTTAACCCTCTTAGACTTAAAACGTATTCTCAAAATTTTCTAGTTTCATCTGTATTCCCGCTTGTCTCTTTGCCTCACATTTAAAACAGTTTGTAACCTATTTGTCCTACAGAAATCTCTTGGTACTGATACACCATTATCATGACATCCATGGCCTCTCTCTTCCAACGTTGTCAGGTTCAACTCTTTGCGTTTCTTCAAAGTTGAACCGTCTCAGGTCTGGAAAAAGTGAAGCTGCAAACATCTGTACTAATTCCTGCTGAAAGTGTTTTCTCAGGTTCCCACCCTATGAGTGCTGCGTATTCACAGGTCTGATATACGTCATGTACAAAAACTTGAAGGATTCCTTATTATGGTTTTGTAAGGCAGTTCTAGGATATGAAAGTCTAGCATTCTGTGTTGACGTTTGGTGTTATTTGAACTCCTGAGGAGACATGGTCAGTTCAATAATTACGTTAATGTCCCTTTACTTACTCTATTTGTAATTTCTTCCTTTCCTATTTACAAGTTTTATCTGGTCTTGCCTCATCTTCTCCAGCTTGTGTGTACTCATCTATATATAAGCGTATGTGGTGTGTGTGTACTCACCTAACTGTGATTGCAGGGGTCGAGACTCAGCTCCTGGTCCCACCTCTTCACTGATCGCTACTAGGTCCTTTCTCTCTCTGCTTCCTGAGCTTTGTTGTACCTCGTCTTAAAACTATGTATGGTTCCTGCCTCCACTACGTCACTTGCTAGGCTATTCGACTTCCTGACGACTCTATGACTGAAGAAATACTTCTTAACATCCCTGTGACACGTCCGAGCGCGCGCGCGCGCGTGTGTATGTGTGTGTGTGTATCTGTGTGTGTGTGTGTGTGTGTGTGTGTGTGTGTGTGTGTGTGTGTGTGTGTGTGTGTGTGTGTGTGTGTGTGTGTGTGTGTGTGTGAATGTATATATGTGTGTGTGCCTGTGTGCGTGTTTTTCTCGCTCTCAATGCTGCCGCCGCTACGAAATGTAAATTTTCACCGATCCTCAATCATAGTAGTAATCCCACACCGGGTAGGGATTGCATTAAGCCCCTCGCCGCGGGCCAATTTATATGATTATTATGGTCTTTGGAAATTAATACTGGGATTGTTGTCCAACGTATTTTACTTTTTCAGGAAGGGGGAGGAGAGGGGAAAGGGTGGAGGAGGAAGGAAAGCAAAAGTACAGCCAGGGGGAAGGGGGGGTTAGGGAAACATTTGTTACAAGTACTATTGCATCGTCCAAAGCCCTCCTAAACGACCTTTGTAATTTCGAATGATAACATACGAGGTGCGGAGGGGGGAAACAGAGGATCGAATTCCGTACGTCTTCCTGGCTTGGTAAGCAAGAGCGCAGACTTGTGTCTACGATGTGTGGAGGTGGGGGTAAGGGATCCAATCCCGTATGTCCTTTGCTTCATGCGTGAGAGCTGAGCCTTAAGCTTAAAAATATCTACAAAACATTCTTAAAGAAAGAAACGACAGGAACGAGCTAATATGGGATCTCAAACAATACCCTGGAACTCTAATAGAAATGTCCGTAAGGAATTATATCCAACAGACCACAAATGCGTTCTCTAAGAGGGAACCTCCTAAAACCTGGTGGGTTTAGCGCTTAGTTTTATTTATAATAATAATAATAATAATAATAATAATAATAATAATAATAATAATAATAATATAATTTTCTTATAAGATTCCCATCGTCAGTGTTTTATCGTTCTACGTAGACTTGCAAATGCTGTTTTCACTATTTTAAGGTGCTTTATTTTAACCTAAATTAAGCTAGGCTGGGTTATTTTACACAGCCATTTAAACCTGAAATTTTGTTCAGAAACAAACCAAAAATATCAGGCTGCGACATGTCTGGCAACGCAGTGGCTGAACAGCGCCTGGAAACGTCAAAATCTTTACGTATATCTCGTGGTCCTTGAAAAGACTGCCTGATTAAGGGGAATAGAGGTACCTATGTTACATTGCTACATACAAACACAAACAGCCTAGTAATTTGGGATATGAACTGATGTCTGCAGATGTCACTATCACGACACTCGTATCGCAATTCAGAATTTTTTAGATTTGCTAACATCAAATTCCAACCTGATGACAGATAATTCAAGAATTACTAGCCTTGTACATTACTTCTAAGTACCACAGAAGGTGGGTTAAGACACTGGGTTATTGTATCTAGGATCTCTAGACTGTGGGCTCGAACTTCGTCCCTCCATTTGAATTTTAAATCTGCGTACATGTGATAGTGCAGTGATACTGGGTCCTGGTCATTGTCATAAGGGTTTGATTATTACATGCATGCACCTACAGACACACACACACACACACACACACACACACACACACACACACACACACACACCACAAGATAAAGAAGTTGAATTGTTGCCAAGCTCGGTTAGGATGACGAATATTCATCCTCTATAGAAGAAATTATCGCCGGTACTATTTCATGCTTCCAGCGGAAATTGTGAGCCATTTATATCCTTTATCTGACGATGTGGGGTCCACCCACCCCTGCCACCGGACCCTTGCCTGCCCTCTGTTCCCTGCTTGCCTGAATACCGCGTTGGTTAAAGACCTGGGTGGTGGTTTTGTCATTATTTACAGACGGAAGAAGATTTCGCTTCGTCTCCCATTTTTTTTTTTTATACTTCACGGATACTGAGAAATGTTGGCTCATGTTACTGGAGAGATATTAAGTAGAGAATGGATGTGACTATCGCTTTAAAATTCAGCGATTTTTACTTTTTTTGCTTGTGTGTTAGATACACCAAAGATTCAATCTTCTTGCTAGTTTCTTGGTATTTTCCACAGCTATGAATTTGAAACACATGTAACAGAGCTAATCTTTTTTTTTTTTTTGCAGACACTTTCTCAATAAAAAAAAATTTAATAATTCTACAGACTTCATAGGGAAACTATATATATCGGAACACCGTCTAATAAAAACACTCTGTTAGGTGTGCTCTGTGTTCCTAATTTGTCGGCTACTCACGGTTATTTTTATTATTGCATTCATAAGATGAGCGCTAAAGCCGTAGGGGTGTCCAGCACCTGGGGCAAGGGAGGAGGAAGGGGGTAATCAGATTCAATCCAAGTCAAGGCTGGATAGTTCCAGTTCTTTGGATGAAAACCCATAACCTTCAATAATTCCACAGCTGTATCCTCTTATCAATATTATTATTATTATTATTATTATTATTATTATTATTATTATTATAATGAAATTAAGTGCTAAACCTATAAAGGTCACAAAGAGCTGCAGGGAGGGATACTTAACAACAGAGCGTACAAAAGTCGGCAGATTCGTGGTCATGTATTTGAAAGGTCGTCAGGCTGGTTCTTATTAATCCTAAAATAGTTTGTGGCTCTCACGATTTGTTGACATTTTCACTTCTTGCCTTTTCCTTTGCACTTAACTCGTGCAAAGCTGCGTACGTCTCAGAGATCACCGGGAAACATTTTCGTTTACTCTGGTTAGCAAAAAATCAAGTCATTTTGTACTACTTGAGAAGACAGTACAAATAAAGTTACAAAATATTTATCGGGACGGTTCCATCTTGAATTATTCTCTGCTACAGTGGGATCCACACATGCTTAAGCATGTCAAGAAATCTGAAAAGATTCCGAATGTTGGTAACAAGATTGGTGTCTGAACTGAGCGTGTTTGAACTACGAGGAGAAACTTGAGCAGCATGCGTAAACAACCAGGTTGTGATGGCTCTGTGAGCTTGCGAACCTGCAACACCCCGAAGTCGGGCTGCTAGGGTAGAAAAACTCTCGAAACGTTTTAAAGGTATATCACAGGACATGTGAGGAGAGGAGGACCAAGGAGGACATAATATGTATACCAAATACTCGAGGATTAGGTAAAGTGGATGGAGTGGCTGTTTGAGGTACTAGAAAAGAATACAAGGGGACACAGATGATAGAAAAGGGGGCAAAATAGCCATAGGAATATTATTGTTTTTCAGTTCCATGATGGTAAGTGCAACGAACAAGACAGAGATTTGCGAAACAAAGACGCAAAGGCAAAATGAACGTTTAATAGATAACGTTATGCTTGGAAGCGCAGCTTTTTCAGGCGTTTTGAGAAAACGTTTCAATATATAGAGAGTGAGGGCTGTAAACGTGTATATATATTCCCAGGTTATCCATACACTCTCTGAGCTTTAATTATGCTTAGTAGAGTGTTCATTCTGCTTATCTCTCTCTGTTTTGCAGATTGTCTGTATTTCATAACTATTACGTTTAGACGTAGCTATGGTGGAAATAAAAGCAATACACGATCTCATACATACGTATGGTGAGACGATATAATCAATAAAGCAGTAAATTCGGCTCTAAAATTAAAGAGAAGAGGCCAGGAGCTATGACTGATCCGCCGCAAACACAACTAGTCGAGCACACCTGAGACAACCCATCAGGAACTG
>NC_069427.1:24257612-24267612 GCF_026875155.1 Cherax quadricarinatus | reverse complement strand
CCTCCACCCTCTTCACCTCACTCCACCCTCACCTCACCTCCCACTCTCCACTCACCTCCCCACTCTCCCCACCTCCACCACTCTCCCTAACCTCCACCACTACTCCTCACCTCCACCACTCTCCCTACCTCCACCACTCTCCCTCACCTCCACCACTCTCCCCACTCCTCACCACTCTCCCTCACCTCCATCACTCTCCTCACCTCCACCACTCTCCCTCACCTCCACCACTCTACCTCACCTCCACCACTCTACCATACTCCTCCACCTCTCCCTCACCTCCACTTCTCTACCAGTTATTCTCTCACTCCCTCCCTCATCTCCACTACTCTACCAGTTACTCCCCCACTCTCTCCCTCACCTCCACCACTCTACCACTTACTCCCCCACTCTCTCCCCACCTCCACCACTCTACCAGTTACTCCTCACTCTCTCTCTCACCTCCACCACTTATACCAGTTACTCCCCCATCTCTCCCTCACCTCCACCACTCTAGCAGTTACTCCCTCACTCTCTCCCTCACGCCACCATTCATCAGTTACTCCTCACCTCTCCCTACCTCCACCACTCTCCCTCACCTCACCACTCTCCCTCACTCACCACTCTACCACTTACTCCCCCACTCTCTCCCCCACCTCCACCACTCTACCAGTTACTCCCTCACTCTCTCTCTCACCTCCACCACTATACCAGTTACTCCCCCACTCTCTCCCTCACCCCCACCACTCTAGCAGTTACTCCCTCACTCTCTCCCTCACCTCCACCATTCTATCAGTTATTCCTCCACTCTCTCCCTCACCTCCACCACTCTCCCTCACCTCCACCACTCTTCCTCACCCCCACCACTCTTCCTCACCTCCACCACTCTCCCTCACCTCCACCTCTCTACCAGTTACTCCCTCACTCTCTCCCTCACCTCCACCTCTCTACCAGTTGCTCCCTCACTCTCTCCCTCACCTCCACCACTCTACCAGTTACTCACTCTCTCCCTCACCTCCACTACTCTACCAGTTACTCCCTCACTCTCTCCCTCACCTCCACCACTCTATCAGTTACTCCCTCATTCTCTCCCTTACCTCCACCACTCTTCCAGTTACTCCCTCATTCTCACCCTCACGTCCACGCAGAATTTACGTTTCCACCAACACGACAAAAGATGCAGTGTTAGAGAGAGCATCAACACCCTTTCATCAGTACCTTGGGAAGGGGAAAACAGGGAGGGTACAGAAGGTAAGGGGAGAGAACTAGGAGGGGGAGAACGGGGAGGGGACGAACGGGGAGGGGGCGAACTGGGAGGGGGGAAGGGAAACACAAAAAATAGTCTTAAACGATCGCACATTTCACACTTTCAAAGGAGAAAGACGTGGATATCAGCGGCTCCATATTCCCCTGCAGCGAGCCAGAGGGGCCCTGGGCAGGAGCTGCTCCGAGGGGCCACACGTCCTGCAGGATGCCCTGGCACTCCCAGCCCTAAGGGCCCCCGCGGGGAAAGCACTATGTTGATGCGGGCCCCCACTAAACTTGTCCTGAATTACGGCGGTACGGAGGTCTGGAAGCGTGTATTCATTTATTTCCAGACTCTGCCGGGAGTAGTAAATTTCCAGGATGTAGAGCTGCGCTAAGTTCCGGCTTGAAATACTAAAAGTTGAAGGATGGCGAGCCCCAGACACAGTGCCAGTATATCGCTAATTTTTTTGCGTGCAGTTGTGTTCTCATGCGCCATTTTGGCACTAAGGGTTAGGTAGGTCTAAGTGCCATTCTCCTATTCTCGCGAGCCTCAAAATTGAGGTGGTAACTCGCGAGCATTTTATTTGTGTGGGGAGTTACTGTTTTAGTCCTTCTGTATTGTTTAAATAAGTTTGCTTTTTTCCCTCGCCTGGAAATTCGCGTGAATAACAGAAGGGAAAGCGGCTTGTATCTCCAGCTTAGAAGGTAAACACGCTTAGCTGAGGGCCCAATGAGTTAACGTACGTGTGTGTGTGTGTGTGTGTGTGTGTGTGTGTGTGCGTTATGACTGTGAATCTGTATGTATGTGTGTGTGTGTGTGTGTGTGTGTGTGTGTGTGTGTGTGTGTGTGTGTGTTGTGTGTGTGTGTGTGTGTGTGTGTGTGTCCCTATGTGTCCATGTTTGTGCCTGTGTACTTACCTATTTATAACTTGACCTATGTACTTACCTGTGTACTTACCTATTTATAACACATTTGTGGCTAGCTGGTCTAGTGGTTAGCGCGACGGGCTGGAGTTTTGAGACTCTATGACCGCGGGTTCAATCCGGCCGGGGGTATGGTTTACCTATTTATAATTGGCGTGGAGGATTAGGGCATAATCTTATCAAATCCGAAATACCTAAATAATCCACACAGATACAGACACACACACACACACACACACACACACACAACACACACACACACACACACACACACACACACACACACACACGTCCGCTAACATACCCATACGCAGCCAGCGCAACCAAGAAACGATAACGCTAGAAGGGGGTATTCGCATCCATTCCCATCCTCTGTAGCCTGGCGTAAAGTTCCCGCAGCCTCATAATTGTACAGCCTGGCCAGTTTACGGCCTCGCTCCACACCTCTTAATGTAGAAAAATTATCTTCTTCTCTAATTCCTAGGACATTTTTGGGAGACTTGAACGAAAGTTTCAGTGCTAACTTCTCTCCTTTATAATGATAAAACTACGAGATATATTTATGAAAATAATAGCTCAGTGGAAGCCTGATATACAATGTACTTGTACAATGTTGCACTTCTTTATTATTACCATCTCTTTCATAAATAAAAGTATTGGTCGAAACTAGTGCATTCGTTTATATCTTGCATATTAAATTACTATTATTTTATTATTATTATTATTATTATTATTATTATTATTATTACATAAACGAAAAGGCCACCCTGGAGGGATTACCACACAAGAGGAAAGTGAAATTCTCCTAATGTTACCGCGATATAAATTCAATTATAATTGAAATTTGTATACTAAACTCTTCACAAATGAAGGACAAGAAATATAAATTGTAAAGCCCATTGCAGTAACTTGCAAAGCCATTATAGATAATAGGGACCTTGCTATAAATAATATTCCAGAGCAAGATAATGACGTTTGTAAATCCCTTAACTAATGTAGGCAGAGGGGGTAATTTGAGCCTTCCTCCTCTTCTATCTCCTCCACACTCTACTCCCTCTTTCTCCTGCTCCTGCTTCTCCTCCTCCTCCTGCTTCTTCTTCTCCTCCTCTTCCTCTTCCTCCTTCTCTTCGTTACAGTTTTCCTTCTACTTTTTGTTTTCATCCCGTTTCTCGTCTTCATCCTGCTTCTCGTCCTCATATCCATCAACGTCCACGTCTTCATCCCTTGATCCTTCTCTTCCTTCTTCTCTTCTTTCTCCTCCTCTTCCTCATATATACTCTTTTCTTTATAACAGTCCTTAATCCTCTGTTTTTCGTTTCCATCTTCATCTCATCTCTTATTGACTCATTTAAACGTTTCTTATATTCATAACTGTCCTCTTGGTATCATCGTCTCCTTTATTACCTATTTTATTCCTTAACCACCCTTTTCCTTCTTCTTTCAACAAACCGGCAGTATCCCACCGAGGCAGGGTGGCCCAAAATGAAAAACAAGAGTTTCTCCTTTTAACTTTAGTAATGTATACAGGAGAAGGGGTTACTAGTCCCTTGCTCCCGGCACTTTAGGTGCCTCTTACTCCACGCATGGTTTACGGAAGAAGAATTCTGTTCCATTTCCCCATGGTGATAAGAGGAAATAAACAAGAACAAGAGCTAGCAAGAAAATAGAAAAAAAACCAGAGGGGTGTGTATATATATGCTTGTACAGGAATGTGTATTGTGACCTAAGTGTACATAAGAACATAAGAAAGAAGGAACACTGCAACAGGTCTACTGACCCATGCGAAGCAGGTCCATTCCCCCCACCCAATTAGCCCAATGACCCACCTAGTCAGGTCACTTCCACTTAAGAAAGGAGCAAGGCATCAGACCTAGTAGGACAAGGTAGTCAGGTCCAACTCACACCCACCCACACCCACTCATGTATTTATCTAACCTATTTTTAAAACAACACAACGTTTTAGCCTCTATAACTGTACTCGGGAGTTTGTTCCACTCATCTACAACTCTATTACCAAACCAGTGCTTTCCTATATCCTTCCTGAATCTGAATTTTTCCAGCTTGAAACCATTGCTGCGAGTCCTGTCTTGGCTGGAAACTTTCAGCACGCTATTTACATCCCCTTTATTTATTCCTGTTTTCCATTTATACACCTGAAATCTTGCATGTTTACGAGACAGATAAAAGACACCAGCAATCCTACCATCATGTAAAACAATTACAGGCTTTCGTTTTACACTAACTTGGCACTACAGTAGTGCCTCCCTGGGCGGCTGCTGTCTATCAACCTACTACCGAGAGCCATTTTCCTCTCTTCATCTATCGTTTCCATTCCAACTACCTTCGAGTTTCATCTGGTCCTCTGTTTATGTCGATACTCGCTTCCACCTCTTCTCATTTTCTTCATTGTTTACTTCCCAATCTCTCTTATCCCTTTTTACCATGCATAAAAATCAGTAACTATGCACATTCATTCAGCCTGCAACCCTACTCCTTCTATCCATTTCTCCAGCAAATCCTCCATAAACACACACACACACAGAGGAGCTGTGGCTCGACCCTTGCAACCACAAATAGGTGACTACACACACACACACACACACACACACACACACACACACACTCTCTCTCTCTCTCTCTCTCTCTCTCTCTCTCTCTCTCTACATAGCTTCAAGAGTGGATAAAATAAGGCTCAATAGGCCACAAGTTAATGATGCCCATCAGGACCACCAGCGATGGTTCAACTCTCACAAACATAAATTGATAAGCACATACACAACACACACCAAGAGCTGGAGTTCACCGATCTCAAACCCAAATATTTAGATATACATTAAAAAAAAGACGAATAAATCAGAAGTGTAAGAAGGATGGAGTAAATGATTCCCAAGCAGCAGCTTCCAGTGGCCTCTCCCTCGTGTTGAGGCCAAAAGAAAATGTATTCTGCTAGTTTAATTACTTTTCCCAACTCGTTATCAATCTAATTTAAACATTCATTAAAACTTCCCACGGCCTTTTTTTTCCCCTCCAGCGGGACTGTTATATCAAGCTTGAGGCTCTAACAAAGCCTTTGCTTATTTTGCTTCTAAGCGTTTTTATTTTGCTTCCTAAGGAAAAGTGGATAGGTTAAAGGAGTGGGGGTGAGGGAAGGAGAGATGTCTGAGGGGACGTGAAAGGAGGGGGGAGAAGAAGGTGAGAAGAAGGGCAAGATGGGAGGAAGGAAAAAGAATGAGGTGAATGGGGTAAGCGATGAAGGGAAGGTCGAACCTTTCCCCAACTCATTTTTTTTTAAATACTGCATCAAATTCCATGGCTTTATTTACTAGTCTTCGCCATTTTCCTTGTTCTGATTTATTGATACGAATCGATATTGTAATTAATGTTACTGTTTATCCGTGTGTTTCCTTATTCCTCGACTCGTTAGGAGAATTATTTCGATTCTGGTTTGCTTTATTTGTTATTATATCTGCTAACTTTATTTATCTCTTATAATTGTTAATATCGTCATTATCTTTTCTCTTTCTCATTTTCATGTCTATGTTTTTAAGAATTTCATCTTCCTCATTATCGTGTCTGGTTTTCGTGCCTTTCATCTCTTCGTTATTGTGTCTATCGTATTTCTTATATTCTCCGTGTCATATATTTCTTATTTCCTGCTTCCCTCATTCTCGCACCCATCTTTCATATGTTCTACCCCACTCACCATTCCAATCATTATTATTTCGTATTAGCATTATTACAATACAAGCCATATTTGCTCTTTTCAAATCCTCTTTACACACGATTTATGTAACTTCAATCTTGCGTTTACTGTTATTATTATTATTATTATTATTATTATTATTATTATTATTATTATTATTATTATTATTATTATTATTATTATTATTCAATTTAGGTTACCACATTTTAAGTTACCAGCTGACCGGTGTACCCAGCTAAATTTTTAATTTCACACAAGATATGCGGAACAAGACTCCAGTCAGGTAGCGATCCTAGGGTGAAGGACCGCCTAAGACACTCTTATGACACGAGTTAGTCGGCTGCTTTCTTGGACTTTATGCCTAACGACTACACGAGAGGCATTAAAGCTGCGCGTAGACCTGTTCATCACTATACAAGAATACCCTTAGTTCCTATAAAAAAAATTATTAAAGTCAACTATAAGCTTTATGTACACAAAGAGATATACGCCCGAGTTCTTGTAAGATTAATTTATCAATAAACACATCGGAGACTTCGTTACCAGTTTGAAGCTTTATCAGACACTGATGTCAAAGACACATGAAAGAGCTGATGGATTTCTTAAAAACAGTCTTGCTCAGAGAAGAGCTTGCTATAGTAAAGGCTTACGCTGTTTCATGTGTCTTTGTTATCTACTTGTCAGCTTCTTGCTGCTTCCATCTACGAGACAGCGAAGTGTTCGGAAAAGTGCAATCATATTTTTAAAATCTTAAAAATTCAGATCACAATGTGATTAAACTTAAAACAAAACTCTTATATATAATTATTTATAGCAATAAATTGGTAGCAGGCATTCCCTTGAGGACAGTGAGTGACTGCACTAAACGTCAGTTGAGTTTCCAGACCTTAAAATGATTATTATTAGATTATTAATGACACATTTAGAAATTTTGACACAGCAGTAGAGCTGGAACAACAAAATATATAATTTCATATAAATCTCCTGTAAATGTTGTTAGTAGAAGCTGTTGTTAAGAACCCTTCTTCCAGAACTGATTTCCTGGATTACTTACCGGGTCCGAGCTATTGAGTTCCAGCGACCGTAGTGCTCTGGAGGGCGCCGTGGGCGAATGGACGGCATGGGCTAGCTGGCAGAGAGGATTGGAAATGCCGATTACTTCCAGGTAATCAAGGTATTTCTATGCAACTAAAATGTGGGCGCGATTTTTGCATTTTTTAAAGTCTTCACTTAAAAAACTGACAGGCAGCCATGAAAATAAAAGAAGGTAAGTAAGGGCGATTTAAGATGACTTGAGCATAGGTTTGGATGTGGGCGATGACAAAAAACATTTATCAGTAATATATCTGGATATAGCAATGAGTGTTATCATAGCCAGTAGAGGGTAGCAGATGGTATTAACATGATGCTAGCAAAGATGACTCTCTCAGCCTCTAAAGCCAAATTTGCAAGTACAATATTACCTCCGTGATAGATATAAAACTTACTTCTGAAGCTGAAATTATGTATATTAGGTTTATAACTATTATCTCCATAACTATTATCTCCCGAACACATACCAATGTTTCTTTGGTCGGTTGATTCTTAGTAATTGATGATGTGCGAGGCCTCTACAGTATTCGTTTCATCCATCACAGTGGAATAAGCTTTCATATCAATAATGCCCAGTGAAAGGTTAACCTTTAAAGTCCATTGCGTCATTTTCACAAGAGGGGAATGCAAGCCGGCTGTAATAAGAGCAAATCAGCTTCCATTGTTAAGACCAGTACAAGCGGATCTACACCGTTCTCCAGTTCTTGCAGTTATTCAGTTGAAGCCTAGTTGCAAAGAAGCTTCTCTTGCGGTTGCATTTACAAGGGAAGTACTGAGGTTTTGCAAGGGTGTTGGCGAAAATACCAAACGTAAAGCCGAGTCAAAACAAGCACCATAGAACCATGACACCGGAGATAAAAGGAGCAGAAAATACTAAATAATGTTAGTCAGCTCGTCAAGCAAGATTCATGCAAGCACGCTATATACAATTATTAATTTTGCCAACCGAAACCAAGACCTCCCGAAACTGTTCGTCAGCATGATGCCCAGTCCACAAGAGAACAGTAGCATACAAGCTGGTTGCCAGGGGTACTGTGAGGTGTAGCCTCAGTTCATACACGTGTGGGTATGTGGGTATGTACTTTCACCCTGTTTACCAAGATAAATTAACTCTGATAGGCCATACATCCAGAGAATAGTTTTTTCTACCTAAATTTGGCCGACACAAATAAATAGTAAACAATATGAAGGAATACATAATTATATATAAAATGCATAATATAATAATGATACATAATAATAACAAACATGTAAAGTGTAAAAATAAAAGTCATAATATCTTTACTAAAACATTCACAACTTAAACGTAGTCGAGAATTAATTTCCAGTGAGTGGGTTAGTAGAAAATAATTAACATAATGTAGATTACAAATTTACGTATATATTAATGTGTTGAGATGCGCCGTGATAGACCTCCACTGTTTTAGTCACCTCTTTGGCAACGCTATGTTTAGCCATTTTCAATCAAGAGGAATCCTTTAATGGTGGTGAAAAACCTCTTGATCTTATAAATTAGAAACAAACTCATTTTCATTATCAAAAAAAAACTTCATTACGTCTCATTCCTAAAATACTTTATTACCCCGTGAAAATAATAATCATCCATCTCCTCATCCCTGTTAGTTAAGAGGCAGGGCCAGGAGCTAAGAAACGATTCCCACAAACACAAAAGAGTAAGTGCTGAGGCTGACCTACAAGTATCCTGTTCGACTGGATTGCCAGCTTAGCACAGATAAGGTTTAAAGTTGAGAATCAGGTTTAATTTATTCACGTGTTACCCACCGAGACCAAAACAATATTAAATAGCCAACAGCTTGTCAACTGTCCACCACTTAAATAACCTCGCGATCGTATTTTCTTAAAATCTGTCTTTCTCAGTCTCTATGTCTGTCTGTCTGTCTCTATATCTGTCTGTGTCTCTGTCTGTCTCTGTGCCTGTGTCCGTCTGTTTGTCTGTCTGTCTGTCTCTCTGTCTCTCTCTCTCTCTGTCTCTCTCTCTCTCTCTCTCTCTCCTCTCTCTCTCTCTCTCTCTCTCTCTCCCTCACTCTCTCTAACACAGATTAGATCAAACAAGCTCCTGCACCCTACCAAAGCACACTTCTTAATTCTTTCAGACTTAACTAAGAGCACTAATACAACTTTCACTCACAGGACTGACTACGTCTTAACTCACAAAGTTAAGAAGATTAATTTAAAACTTTACCACCCATATTTATGAGCCTCAAATCCAAGTGATATATCTCTGATTTTGCTTATATCTTTATTTTATATATATATATATATATATATATATATATATATATATATATATATATATATATATATATATATATATATATTTATATATATTGCCGCCGAAGTTACTAGGTTATTATGATTCATGAAATCATGATAACATGACAGACTACAAACAAACCACGTTACGGGTTCGAGCCTGACCCGTACCGTAGTTTGCTAGTTTATTCTTCACTCCATATCCATCATGTGGATGGTAGCTAGTTAACTGTTAATCCCATAGCCATCCTATGAACGATAACGTCTGGCTTATTGTGCTCCCCATATATATTATGTACATGTTAGTGACTTGTTTATTGTGCATCCCATATCCATCACGTGTATGGTAACTAGCTAATTGTGTACCACATATCCATCACGTGTTTGGTATTGGCAAGTTTACTGTACATCTCACATCCATCTTGTGAACAATAACGCATAAGCCAATGGATATATAAAACACCTAAGAACAAACCTCAAAAATTGTTAACAAGATAACATCTGGGTACATATTTACAAACAATATACCAGCTATTACAAGCCAATTTAGGATATTTGTTCAAAATGTCTTGTATTCAATTTTCACAGTCGATAAATTATCCTCATACATCTTTATCCTTCCAGCTTGTGCAGGCAGCGAAACTCAACAGGCACCAACGGATTAAATCAAGCACCAGCAGCTTCCCTCAGATATCCGCAGCTACACTCAGGCACCAGCAGCAGGAATGACACTGTTACGCTAATAACGATATTCGTTCATCATAGATTTGTCCTTCAAGG
>NC_069427.1:24227612-24252612 GCF_026875155.1 Cherax quadricarinatus | reverse complement strand
GTAGGGGTTGGAGGTAGGGGGTTGGAGGTAGGGGGTTGGAGGTAAGGAAAGAAGGAGGAGGGATTTTCGACGAAAGAGGAAGAGGAGGTAATTGGATGAAAGTGAGGAGAAAGAGAATGCAGATGGTTATAAGGTATTAGAACTATATATTCAGCGATTTTACATGAGTTTAATAATAATAATAATAATAATAATAATAATAATAATAAAAAAACGGAATTCTTTTAAGGCACAAAACGCTGTTCTTAAAGTTTTGATAAGACACACAAAATAATCAATCAATGCAACTCATCATATAAAATAATATTTTTACATCTCTTTTTTCCACACTGGTCGTCTGCCACCATGGTAGAGTGACCCCCCCCCCCCCCCAATAAACGAAACACATTGCCCTTCGTTCAGTCAGCAGCTGTCTTACCAGAAGGGCGCAGTCATCATTGTTCGACTAGCTTTCAGAACTGCAACATTCACATCCCTTTTTCAGTTTGCTGGTACAACATTTCTCAATTCAAGGACTCATGACCGGATAACAGATTTCGCTATATTCCCTCATAAATGTTACCTTTCTCACGCTCAGACAGAACGTCTATCAGGTTCACACACGCCCCTGCTGGATGTTCAAACCACCACCACTAAAACCACTGTCTAGGGAACACTTATCGATAAATTGAGAGACATTGTGAAAACACACCGAGACAGAAACATCGTGTAAAGATCTTCGTGTGAAACCTTCACTAGATTCCCAAAGATCTCAGACTGAGACCTACATAAAATGTCTCCTTTCACACACTATTTTCTCAGTGAGAGTTCTCTCAGTTCATGTGTGTGTGTTGTGTGTGTGTGTGTTGTGTGTGTGCATGTGTGTGTGTGTTTACCACAGTATTCAGATGTATTATGTCAAGAGAAGCAGTATTCATCACAAGTGTAAGCAGTAGCGAGAGCAACATTAAGGCATTACGGTATAATGAGCCTCAGGAGCTGACGCTAATGTTGTTCTCTCAACAACACCAACTCCAGCATAATGCTGTAACCATGCTGACATGTAATAAGCATTTTTCTTTTTTATCTTTTGAATATGCATTATATATTCAAGTGTGTATGTGTGTATTACACATCTGTGTATATGTTCGTGCATGAGTGTTTGTGTTTGTGTGTATGTGTGTGTGTGTGTGTGTGTGTGTGTGTGTGTGTGTGTGTGTGTGTGTGTGTGTGTGTGTGTGTGTGTGTGTGTGTGTACAACAACTAATTCCAAAAACATAAACAGGACATATGCTTATTACCTGTCGGCGCACGGGTTGTGCCTCCCTTTTTACCCCTACTCTATTACCTGACCCAGCTTCACCTTCCTCCCTCACCCATCTCTTTTCCCCCTCTCCTACTTTCCCTTCTTAACCTCTTCTATCTCTTACTCTCCCTTCTTAACCTCTTCTATCTCTTACATTCCCTTCTTAACCTCCTCTTCCTTTACTCCCTTCTTCACTTCTTTTTCCTTCACTCCTCCAAACCTCTTCTTTAACTACACACTAACTACATTTTATGTCTCTCCTACACTTCTTTCTACCGCCTCTTCTCTCTTTCGTAAACTCCATCCTTCTACCATTTTGCCCTTTGCTCCTTTTCTTCCTTACATCCCATTCTTCCTCCTTTCCTCACACCATAGCTCAGTTCTTGTCTTTGCCAGGATGATTCTCCAGAAGGAGCAGCAATAATCATATAATCCACATCAGTAGCATTCATACTTGGGCCTGGTCAAGGACTGGGCCCCGGGAGCATTGGACCCCAGGGGCGTTGGTCCCTGGAACACCCTCCAAGTAGACTCCAAATACCAGGTAGGAGCAGAACTACCTGTAATAGCACCGGCAATATTAGTTTTACTAGCAGTATCAATAATTGCAGAAATAGTAGTAGTAAAAGAAACAGCAACGAAACTGCCAGCACCAACAGTGACAAAATACGCAAAATTGCATCAACACCAGCAGAAGTTCCAGCACCTGCAGCAACACCCGTAGAAGCAACATCACAAGCACCACCAGTAACACCACCAACCGCATGACCACAGCTAGCACCACCACTAGCAGAAACGCCACCATCACAACAACCACCATCAGCCAAAAACCCCAAGATATGATAAATCATCACGGTGCAGTAACCACCGAGGGACAATTAGAAGGCCAAACTGTGGCAATATCTCACTTGAAAATGGAGTACTTTATTCCCCTCCCGTCATGTTCACAGCCTCTCGCCTGCTCATTATGATGAAGAATGTACCCGTAGGAGCCAGGTTTTATAAAGTGTTTTCTTCTGTGATTATTATACGACGCTGCGTGAAGAAGTACGATTTGAGGGAGTTAGTGTCCGACTCACTACACCGAACATCCAAACTCAAGAGAGAAACCTTATGGTGACATTTCGGTCTGTCTTGGACCATCATCAAGTCACAGCTGGGGCGAGGCTTGACAGTGGTTGCAGCTTAACAATGGTCCCTCTTAATAACAGATGGAATTTCTACTGTTTATAAACACTTCGACTTCCGACCATTCACTACGTGTTAACTGTTATTATGTTAGAGTTGTGTCTGGTTTATATACTTAGATGGCCCGTAAACCGTCATATCACATAATACCTGTAACGATCAGACTACAGCGTGCCATAATCGACAATATTGCTATGGCAATGAGCCTACGTACTTCATGCAAGCACCTAGTTTGGAGTAGGCCCGGTAATTTACACCCCACTATGCTGTGAGACTAGAGTCTCACAGCATTTAATAATAAATGCTTTAAGTCACAAACCTCTTGCAAGACCTTGAAATATTATCTTAAAATGCCCCATAACCCATCATAAGTTGTGATAACTGCAGATTTTGAGTACTGGGTCGCTCTATGTTGTATGTTCATGCACTGTTATTCTGAACACTTCAGATTTTTTTTTAGTGACTTATGTATTATTTATCAACGCTGTGGTTTGCTATTATTTGTTAATTTTGATTGACAGAAAGCAATCTAACCGCACTAAACCTTACCTAAACCAACTGAAAATCAATAGCCTAAGTCGACCACTTCTAAACTAGCTTCAGCTTACGAAGCCTGTTTAGAAATGACGGGCTGCTGACGGCTAATGATGTCTGGAGTTGCCTCTTAAATTCATTCTATCAATTATCACTCTTGTTTGATAATCCATCCGCAATTTGTGCACCATATTCTGAGAATTCTTTCTTTTACTCTGTTCATGTTTGTGGCCTCCATGTTTTCTGTTCGTTCATTACTATCTCCCAGACGCTGTGTATCCCTGTAAGGGCTTGCAGATTTCCACTGACGATAATAATAGTAATTAGGATCATATGTACTCTACTGCGGTATGTGTACTCTCAGGATAGTGGCGCTGCTCCATAAACTCTGCCCTCGGGGCAAAATTTTACAGTTTAGGAACAGTCAAAACACAGAAGTCAAAACGTAAACTTAACAACACTGGTAATAACAAAACGAAAAATGTCTTATTAATCTTTACGTAATTTTTATATATTTATTTAAGTAGTATTTTAATACAAAATTATTTCGTCTAGTCATAAAATATTTGCTGCTGAGGTACGACATTCGCTTAAACCGACCAACTATTCGCTCACTACAGCAGTCACTGGATAATAGGACCTAGCAATGTATTCATGCTAAAACGAAGTCTATTACCGCAAAACAAACACAAACGACGCAGTAAAAAAAAACAGAGGGAAGAATCTGCAGTAATTACAGGGGAAATTATCGTTGTTTAAATGAATGCCACTCCCGTCCTTGTTTATTTGTTTACTTAGTACTAGTCCACCTAACTCCTCAATCCCCTCGTTCCTCCCCTTCCACACACATTTCCCCCCTCTCATCCCTCCTCTTGCTTCTCTCCCTACTACCCTCCCAACCATTCTTCATCCCCCCCCCTCACGCCCCTTCCTCCCTGGTCTTGTTCGTCTTTCCCCCTCCCACCCCTTCCCTGCTCTAGTTCGTTTTCCCCCTCCCACCCCTTCCCCTGCTCTTGTTCGTCTTTCCCCCTCCCACCCCCTTCCCCTGCTCTAGTTCGTTTTCCCCCTCCCACCCCTTCCCCTGCTCTTGTTCGTCTTTCCCCCTCCCACCCCTTCCCCTACTCTTGTTCGTTTCCCCCCTCCCATCCATCGCTTTGCCCTAACACACTCTTAGTGGCTGAATATTTCTATTGCATCCAGATATGATAAGTAAAATAAAAATGACTGTTCTCTCATTCTTCCAATTCTAATTCTTCCTACCCTCTTCCCTTACAAACCTTCCCTGTTTTCCTTCCTACTTTCTTTTCTTCTCACAAGCTTCCTCCCTCTTTTGTCCCCCCCCCATCTCACTTCCTGTCTGCTTTTTTCCCCACCTCTCTCCCTTTTCTTCCCGTTTCTATTCATATCTCCCCACATTCCATTTCCCTCTCCTTTTACCCTTACCCTTTATAACCCATCCTCTCCCTTGGCCTTCCCCTCACTCCCTTCCTTCTCCTTCTCTCTCCTTCCCTTCCCTTCCTGCTCCTTCCCTCTCCTTTCATTCCCATTATATCTCATAATTTCTACCTCCTATTAATTATCTTAAGAATTTTTTCCTGCAATTCTTTCAAATAAAAAAAAAAGTGCAATAAATTCCAAACATATATAGTTATTTTTCTTCACCGGGATTAAAAACAATAGCATAAACCACTGTAATATCCATATATTTTTGTTAAATTTCTGTAACTTGACTCTGACACGACTGACTGTCATTTTCTTACCCAATGTTTTATTTCGTTTTTCTGTATCCTTGATCCCAGGAACTATTGCTCTCCTTCCCTTCCAAGGCTCAGGCCTAGTTACCTCTTCTTCTCCAGGTGCCATGTGATCCTTACGGGTTTGGTGTTGCTAGTAAGTATAAGAAGCCGCTTCGTCCTCCACTTGTTCCACCTAATTACCCTGAATCACTTGAGACGCTTCACTTATTCATTTTGAATGCTTTCTTGTGATATACTATTACTAATGCTATTACTATTACTACTACTATTATTACAACAACAATAATAATAATAATAATAATAATAATAATAATAATAATAATAATAAAAATAATAATAATAATAATAATAATAATAATAATAATAATAATAAGTAATATAATAATAATCGATAAATCTCGGCCTATGCCTCAAGGTCTCATACGAGGTTACTGCAATTATCTGCGCATTCCTCCAGCGCATATACAATGTTCCAACCACTTAAGTAATTATCTGTGCTTCCCTGTAACGCATATCAAACGATCTAGCCAATTAGATTCCCACCTGGGCGAGCCCACAGCGCATACAAACATCTCATTAACGCAGCCAATCATCTGCGCATGTCCACAGTATACTCATAACATAACCAAGTTGGTTTTACAGTCAACGTTTTCAGTCACTGGAATCACCGATACACAAAAAGAGTATGCCTGTAACATACCCTGGGCTCGTTAACAGACAGGCAACGTTTTCAAACCTCTGAAATCTATACATACTCCTCTTTCGTAATTAATCAGGAATCGTGTGTAAGCAACTGGCAGCATCTGTTCCGACTTCGAGCTCAGAGTAAACCCTGTCAGCATCTAACTTTATCAGAGCCTAACCTGAATTTTCTACCCCTTCCATCCAGCGTATTCACACTTAGGGAGTTCCTCGGGATACACCTTTTCCAGTCTTTTAACTCTCCTTATTAGAATGTCTTGGTATACTGTCTTTGTCTAAACTTAAGGACAATCCACTTCTTACTTATCCTTTTTGAACGCTCGTTCCGAACAGTCAGTCTTCAAGGATATTCGTTCATGCCCAGGAAATCTTTCTTGGAAATACTGTCGCTGGTCCTTACATACATTATAATCTTTTTTTTTTTTACCTCAACAGGAAGGTTTTGGTAAACATTCACCAGTTCCAGAACACCAGCTCCAGTTCCTCTTACGAAGGGGCACCAATTTCAGTCAGTTTTGCAGGCTTACAAGATAGTTTTGCAGGCTTACAAGATTCCATATTCTTAATATTATTATACATTTTTAATGACAAAAGAAATGGTAAGTTGTTTTCTTACCACTACCATTAAAGCCACAGTCCACCTGGACATTAACATCGAAGATACTTTATGCCAAAAGACACTGACCAGAATAAAAGTCTAGGTGTAAATACATTGAGATACACTTCTGAGAGTATGCACAACTGCGAAGGTTGTTGTGTATTTCCTCTCCCTCTCCATCCTATATCTTTCACTATTCCTTCTAGTTTTCCCTCATAATCTTCGACTTCACATCGTCTTCCGTCACTGTGAAAAAGATGACTTCTGCGTAATCAATGCTACAACTGTCATACCGTAAACAGATAAGCTTCCTTCGCAAACAGATAATCTCACTTCGCAGCCATTACCACTCCGCAAGCAGCAACATCCTCCGTTGCAAGAATAAATTTTTCCTCCCTAACGTCTGCGTAAACACTTCGCTGCAGGAATACATCTATCAAAAACTAAAACAGCTAACTGGTTCTACGAAACCATTAAGAGAGCAGTAAACAGTTGTCCCTCCTAAGCGACCATCAACGATAGAAAACTATTGCCCCTCCTAAACAATAATTCCAGACCGCAAACAACTGCTTCTACTCCATAAACAATCATCAGAGGCAGCACACAATATACGCCAAACACAGCTCCCTCACCATAAACAAACCCCCACCACTGATTAAGTTACCCCTCCCCCTTTTTCCCCACCAACTTCATTTTGTGCCTGGCCCCCCAGGGTGCGTGCGTGCGTGCGTGCGTGCGTGCGTGCGTGCGTGCGTGCGTGCGTGCGTGCGTGCGTGCGTGTGTGAGTGTGTGTATGTGTGTGTGTGTGGCGCGCGCGCGCGTGTGTTTGTGTGTGTGTGTGTGTGTGTGTGTGTGTGTGTGTGTGTGTGTGCGTGTGTGTGGTGGTGTGTTGTCGTGTGTGGTGCGCGCGCGCGCGTGTTGTGTGTGTATATGTTGTAAAGTGACCGAGTTTAATTATCATTGTTTTAATTTTTTGTGAATGTGAGTGTATGACAGGTGTTGTTGTCGTGGGTGTGTGTGTGGTTTGCGTGCGTTTGGTGCCATTCTGTATGAATTTTATAATATTGTTTAAAATTCAAAATCATATTGTTAATATTTTGTAGAATGCAATGTATATGAAAATATTTAGTTTTCTAACGGAAGTTAAATAGTTTATGAATTTTGTGCCTAGGATTACAAATCTGTATGAATTTAAGTACAATTCTTTAAATGAAGAAAATAATATTTTTCTATTCTTATAACTGTTTTCAATAACATTAAGTTGGGTACCAAGTGTAAAAGATTATTATTTTGGCATGGAGAATGTTAAAAAAGTTTCAAGATCTAGAATTTTAAGTCATAAGGAAATCCACTTAATGGAAATTTATTTGGGGATAGCTAAACCCTTGGATTAAACCTGTGGGGGGAGAGGAGTAAGTTTAGGCCAATAGGAATAAAAGCCAGTGCAACCTAATAATGACCCTATACTCTAGAAGTCATTAAGGGGACAAGCAACCCTATTATCTAATTATATGGTTTATGGGGGAATTATAGAAATATCAGCTACTTACAGGACTACTGAGTAGAGATACATCCTTGCCAACTCATGGTGGCCTCCAGATTCGTCTTGCCTGACTGGTGACGTGGAATATGCATACTGTGAGCCTGGATAGGTGAGGTAGATATCATCTTGACATGATAGGTGAGTAGAATATCATACTTGGCCATGCTAGGTGAGTAGAATATCATACTTGCCATGACTAGGTGATAGAAATATCATACTTGCCATGACTAGGTGAGTAGAATATCATACTTGGACCATGACAAGGTGAGTAGAATATTCATACTTGGCCATGACTAGGTGAGTAGAATATCATACTTGGCCATGACTAGGTGAGTAGAATATCATACTTGGCCATGACTAGGTGAGTAGAATTCATACTTGGCCATGACTAGGTGAGTAGAATATCATACTTGGCCATGACTAGGTGAGTAGAATATCATACTTGGCCATGACTAGGTGAGTAGAATATCATACTTGGCCATGACTAAGGTGAGTAGAATATCATACTTGGCCATGACTAGGTGAGTAGAATATCATACTTGGCCATGACTTAGGAATCAGTAGGATAATCATCTATGGCCATGACAAGGTGGTAGAATATACTTCTAAGTACTAGAATTCTCACTGACATAGGTGAGTAGAATATCATACTTGGCCATGACAGGTGAGTAGAATATCATACTTGGCCATGACAGGTGAGTAGAATGGAAGTATCATTCAACTTGGCATGACAGGTGAGTAGAATATCATACTTGGCCATGACTAGGTGAGTAGAACCTTCATGAGGACTTGCCATGACATAGGTGAGTAGATATCATACTTGGCCATGACTAGGTGAGTAGAATATCATACTTGGCCATGACTAGGTGAGTAGAATATCATACTTGGCCATGACTAGGTGAGTAGAATATCATACTTGGCCATGACTAGGTGAGTAGAATATCATACTTGGCCATGACAAGGTGAGTAGAATATCATACTTGGCCATGACAAGGTGAGTAGAATATCATACTTGGCCATGACTAGGTGAGTAGAATATCATACTTGGCCATGACTAAGGTGAGTAGAATATCATACTTGGCCATGACTAGGTGAGTAGAATATCATACTTGGCCATGACAGGTGAGTAGAATATCATACTTGGCCATGACAGGTGAGTAGAATATCATACTTGGCCATGACTAGGTGAGTAGAATATCATACTTGGCCATGACAAGGTGAGTAGAATATCATACTTGGCCATGACAAGGTGAGTAGAATATCATACTTGGCCATGACTAGGTGAGTAGAATATCATACTTGGCCATGACTAGGTGAGTAGAATATCATACTTGGCCATGACTAGGTGAGTAGAATATCATACTTGGCCATGACTAGGTGAGTAGAATATCATACTTGGCCATGACTAGGTGAGTAGAATATCATACTTGGCCATGACTAGGTGAGTAGAATATCATACTTGGCCATGACAAGGTGAGTAGAATATCATACTTGGCCATGACTAGGTGAGTAGAATATCATACTTGGCCATGACTAGGTGAGTAGAATATCATACTTGGCCATGACTAGGTGAGTAGAATATCATACTTGGCCATGACAGGTGAGTAGAATATCATACTTGGCCATGACAAGGTAAGTAGAATATCATACTTGGCCATGACTAGGTGAGTAGAATATCATACTTGACCATGACTAGGTGAGTAGAATATCATACTTGGCCATGACTAGGTGAGTAGAATATCATACTTGGCCATGACTAGGTGAGTAGAATATCATACTTGACCATGACTAGGTGAGTAGAATATCATACTTGACCATGACTAGGTGAGTAGAATATCATACTTGACCATGACTAGGTGAGTAGAATATCATACTTGACCATGACTAGGTGAGTAGAATATCATACTTGACCATGACTAGGTGAGTAGAATATCATACTTGACCATGACTAGGTGAGTAGAATATCATACTTGACCATGACTAGGTGAGTAGAATATCATACTTGACCATGACTAGGTGAGTAGAATATCATACTTGACCATGACTAGGTGAGTAGAATATCATACTTGACCATGACTAGGTGAGTAGAGATGACTGGATGCTATTATATTTTAATTGCTCATCTATGAGAATTTTGATTGGATGTTTATACTAATTAAAATATTAACTATTGTCTAATTTATGTACTTATTTATAGGCACATAAATATTGTGTTTCTAGAGGCCAGGACACGTTAATTGTGTTTATGATATAGAAGTTGAATTAACAAGTAATATTAGTTTTGATAAATATTTTCTTGTGTGTTCAGTAATCACCCCACATGAAGACAGAAACTCAGAAGATTGATTGGGTTGTATATTTCGATTCCCTTCCGGAATCCTCTTCAGTGTTTTCTTTTGTGTTGATGCGTGTACGTGTGTGTGATTGACTGTCAGAGTTTCCAGGGGATGAACCTGAGCTCTTGACCCGCTCCGAAACTTTCTGTAGATTCGAATTTAACTGTATCGTGTCTATTTGTAAAGCTGTGTACTGTGTAAGACTCCAATGTGCTTTTTCCTAGTCCGTTTCTCTTCTTAATTGCACTAACGTTATCGAGAATGAATGCTTCAAGACGTTCTTGCTAGAGCCGATCCCTACCTTCCTTCCTTCCTTCCACTCCAGAATAATGCACATTCTTGGTCATCCTATTCTGCTCTATCCTCTCTAAATGCCAAGTTATTTAATTTACTTACACCACACAAATTAACCTTCCACCCACACACATACTACAATCTGGAGAGTGATGTAGCAGAGACAAGATCCATACACAGCTTTAAGAAGAGATACTATAAAGCTCATGGAGCAGGGAGAAAATGGACCTAGTACCGACCAGCGAAGAGGCGGGACCAGGAGCTGAGAACAAATAGGAAAATAAATAAGAACACACACACACACACACACACACACACACACACACACACACACACACACACACACACACAAATATTTCTCGCCCTTATAGCAGCAGCAGGGGCCGACGGCACAACGGAAATACTGCCTCACCTAAGAGTGTGAACTTCATCGACCTATTTGTTATTGATAAATGTTATTTAAGTGGACAGTTATGCATTCAACACGCACCCTGCAGGCCGAGAGAGTTTATGTGAGCCCTTAGCTCACACAAAAGCAGTTCAATTTCCCTCGGGAATGTACGTCAAGACGACCTCCCTTCGCCAGCAGATTTATTCCCCCTTCCCCCGCGCCCTCTGTGGGGAGGGGAATTTGGGCCGGGGGAAGGACGTGGAAGGAGATTCCCAAAAACACATGCTTCATGTCGTGGCCACCTCACAAAACAGCTGTCCAGCTAGCCGCCAGGATGCGCTTGTCATAAGAGGAAAGAGAGAGAGAGAGAGAGAGAGAGAGAGAGAGAGAGAGAGAGAGAGAGAGACAAAGAATTGGAACAAAAAAATACGAGTCATATTAACATCTTATTAATATAATAATAATAATAATAAAAATAATAATAATAATAATAATAATAAAATACTTATATATTATATAATAATAATAATCCTTAGTATTTAACATTTACGGTTTTTCAAAGAAAGTCTGAGACCATCTAGATAGCAACAGCCTAGTAAATAAAGAAAGAACTAGTCAGGTAAACTAGCCAGACATCCCACTAAGTCGCCAAGTAAACAATCAACGTTCAACCAAGAGGTAACTCGAAAAAATAAAAAACCAGAAAGCAACAAACCAGCCAGTCAAATCAAACAGCTAGCTATAACAGCTAGCCAAACAGCCAGTTAAACAGCTAGTCAAAAAAGTTAATCAGTAAAATAACCTGTTAAACACTTAGTCAACCAGCCAGACAGCCAGTTAAACAACCGGTCAAACAGCTGGCCAACTAGCCGAACAGACGACCGGCCAGCCAGTTAGCCACAAACGCAAGCAACAATAAAACAGACTAGCCACTGTACCAACCAAAAACCAAAAAAAAAATAACCATTCAAAACACCAACCAACCAACCAACCAACCAGTCAGCCAGCCAACTAGCCATCAAGTCAATCAACTATCAGGCCAATCATCCAACCAGCCACTCAGCTTCCCCCCCTCCCCAAGTCCCCTTCTATAACATCTACGTCACGCCTGGTCTTACTGACGAAGTGCCGAGCAGCGCTATAATTTGCGTATAATTTGTGGACACTTGCTGTCAGTTTTAGTGTTCTTTCACACGTTCTTTTTCACTCGCAGTGGGTGGAAAGTGGACATTACGTAGTTTAGTGGGTGTTGTGAGCAAGCTGAACGCCGGGATCAAGGGCGAATCTTTATTAATGTAGCAGCTCTCTCCTCTCTCTCTCTCTCTCTCTCTCTCTCTCTCTCTCTCTCTCTCTCTGTATATATATATATATATATATATATATATATATATATAGGGGTAGCAGTAATGTTAAATGATCAGTTATGGAAGGAGAAAAGAGAATATGAATGTGTAAATTCAAGAATTATGTGGATTAAAGTAAAGGTTGGATGCGAGAAGTGGGTCATAATAAGCGTGTATGCACCTGGAGAAGAGAGGAATGCAGAGGAGAGAGAGAGATTTTGGGAGATGTTAAGTGAATGTATAGGAGCCTTTGAACCAAGTGAGAGAGTAATTGTGGTAGGGGACTTGAATGCTAAAGTAGGAGAAACTTTTAGAGAGGGTGTGGTAGGTAAGTTTGGGGTGCCAGGTGTAAATGATAATGGGAGCCCTTTGATTGAACTTTGTATAGAAAGGGGTTTAGTTATAGGTAATACATATTTTAAGAAAAAGAGGATAAATAAGTATACACGATATGATGTAGGGCGAAATGACAGTAGTTTGTTGGATTATGTATTGGTAGATAAAAGACTGTTGAGTAGACTTCAGGATGTACATGTTTATAGAGGGGCCACAGATATATCAGATCACTTTCTAGTTGTAGCTACACTGAGAGTAAAAGGTAGATGGGATACAAGGAGAATAGAAGCATCAGGGAAGAGAGAGGTGAAGGTTTATAAACTAAAAGAGGAGGCAGTTAGGGTAAGATATAAACAGCTATTGGAGGATAGATGGGCTAATGAGAGCATAGGCAATGGGGTCGAAGAGGTATGGGGTAGGTTTAAAAATGTAGTGTTAGAGTGTTCAGCAGAAGTTTGTGGTTACAGGAAAGTGGGTGCAGGAGGGAAGAGGAGCGATTGGTGGAATGATGATGTAAAGAGAGTAGTAAGGGAGAAAAAGTTAGCATATGAGAAGTTTTTACAAAGTAGAAGTGATGCAAGGAGGGAAGAGTATATGGAGAAAAAGAGAGAAGTTAAGAGAGTGGTGAAGCAATGTAAAAAGAGAGCAAATGAGAGAGTGGGTGAGATGTTATCAACAAATTTTGTTGAAAATAGAAAAAGTTTTGGAGTGAGATTAACAAGTTAAGAAAGCCTAGAGAACAAATGGATTTGTCATTTTAAAAATAGGAGAGGAGAGTTATTAAATGGAGAGGTAGAGGTATTGGGAAGATGGAAGGAATATTTTGAGGAATTGTTAAATGTTGATGAAGATAGGGAAGCTGTGATTTCGTGTATAGGGCAAGGAGGAATAACATCTTGTAGGAGTGAGGAAGAGCCAGTTGTGAGTGTGGGGGAAGTTCGTGAGGCAGTAGGTAAAATGAAAGGGGGTAGGCAGCCGGGATTGATGGGATAAAGATAGAAATGTTAAAAGCAGGTGGGGATATAGTTTTGGAGTGGTTGGTGCAATTATTTAATAAATGTATGGAAGAGGGTAAGGTACCTAGGGATTGGCAGAGAGCATGCATAGTTCCTTTGTATAAAGGCAAAGGGGATAAAAGAGAGTGCAAAAATTATAGGGGGATAAGTCTGTTGAGTGTACCTGGTAAAGTGTATGGTAGAGTTATAATTGAAAGAATTAAGAGTAAGACGGAGAATAGGATAGCAGATGAACAAGGAGGCTTTAGGAAAGGTAGGGGGTGTGTGGACCAGGTGTTTACAGTGAAACATATAAGTGAACAGTATTTAGATAAGGCTAAAGAGGTCTTTGTGGCATTTATGGATTTGGGAAAAGGCGTATGACAGGGTGGATAGGGGGGCAATGTGGCAGATGTTGCAAGTGTATGGTGTAGGGGGTAGGTTACTGAAAGCAGTGAAGAGTTTTTTTCGAGGATAGTGAGGCTCAAGTTAGAGTATGTAGGAAAGAGGGAAATTTTTTCCCAGTAAAAGTAGGCCTTAGACAAGGATGTGTGATGTCACCGTGGTTGTTTAATATATTTATAGATGGGGTTGTAAGAGAAGTAAATGCGAGGGTCTTGGCAAGAGGCGTGGAGTTAAAAGATAAAGAATCACACACAAAGTGGGAGTTGTCACAGCTGCTCTTTGCCGATGACACTGTGCTCTTGGGAGATTCTGAAGAGAAGTTGCAGAGATTGGTGGATGAATTTGGTAGGGTGTGCAAAAGAAGAAATTAAAGGTGAATACAGGAAAGAGTAAGGTTATGAGGATAACAAAAGATTAGGTGATGAAAGATTGAATATCAGATTGGAGGGAGAGAGTATGGAGGAGGTGAACGTATTCAGATATTTGGGAGTGGACGTGTCAGCGGATGGGTCTATGAAAGATGAGGTGAATCATAGAATTGATGAGGGAAAAAGAGTGAGTGGTGCACTTAGGAGTCTGTGGAGACAAAGAACTTTGTCCTTGGAGGCAGAGAGGGGAATGTATGAGAGTATAGTTTTACCAACGCTCTTATATGGGTGTGAAGCGTGGGTGATGAATGTTGCAGCGAGGAGAAGGCTGGAGGCAGTGGAGATGTCATGTCTGAGGGCAATGTGTGGTGTGAATATAATGCAGAGAAGTCGTAGTTTGGAAGTTAGGAGGAGGTGCGGGATTACCAAAACTGTTGTCCAGAGGGCTGAGGAAGGGTTGTTGAGGTGGTTCGGACATGTAGAGAGAATGGAGCGAAACAGAATGACTTCAAGAGTGTATCAGTCTGTAGTGGAAGGAAGGCGGGGTAGGGGTCGGCCTAGAAGGGTTGGAGGAGGGGGGTAAAGGAGGTTTTTGTGTGCGAGGGGCTTGGACTTCCAGCAGGCATGCGTGAGCGTGTTTGATAGGAGTGAATGGAGACAAATGGTTTTTAATACTTGACGTGCTGTTGGAGTGTGAGCAAAGTAACATTTATGAAGGGATTCAGGGAAACCGGCAGGCCGGACTTGAGTCCTGGAGATGGGAAGTACAGTGCCTGCACTCTGAAGGAGGGGTGTTAATGTTGCAGTTTAAAAACTGTAGTGTAAAGCACCCTTCTGGCAAGACAGTGATGGAGTGAATGATGGTGAAAGTTTTTCTTTTTCGGGCCACCCTGCCTTGGTGGGAATCGGCCGGTGTGATAATAATAAAAAATAATAAAAAATATATATATATATATATATATATATATATATGCAAACAATCGCAAACGGGCGATCTTAACTATGCAGGACAAGCCACTGGGAAAGGGGTGGAAATCTTTATCTCAAGTACTTTCACACTTCTCAGTGCGTCATTAGGAGCTGTGCAATGTTGCAAGGGAGCAAGCAAAGCAGGGAGAGAGGTCTCAGAGTAGCGTAGGTGTCACCGGCCACGGTTACCCTTAGGGTAACCGTGGCCGATTTATTTTATGAGAAAAAATATAAAATATTAATTTATTACATAGGTGATTATTGTTCATTATCGCTGCGTACATTATTGCTCCCCGGACGACCTTTGTACATTGTTCCTGGAAAAACTTTTACTTCGGGAAGGTTACAGTACAATATTACTGGATAACTATCGAACAAGAGGAAACTATCATCCAGCAGGATGATCGTCGTAACTGGGGAAACCATCGCACACATTTCTCTTTATGTCAAACTCGTTCTGACTTCATTTCGCCCCTCAAGGGAGGTTCCTTGACGCTGGTGAAGGGCTCTTCATGTAGGGAATTGGATCTGTGCTCCGATTCCCTGAATTGAGTCTGAATACCTTCCACCTTCCCCCCCCCCCCCTCCCTTCCATGCGCTGTATAATCCTACGGGTTTAGTGCTTCAATAATAATAATAATAATAATAAAGGCTTAATTTCTGTCACTGATTTTCGCTCTCCTCCGAAGGCACGAATATTTCCCTAGATGTCTGCGAATCTTTGTGTCTATCTCTGCTTATATTGCCGAACACCCATAGTTCAGCCGCGTCAGTGTTGTTTGGGTGGAAAACAAGTATACACGTAATTCTAAGAATTATCCACTGCAAATGTTTACTAAAGAGAGGAGGTGGAGAGGAAACTGCAACTAACTCTCAGTTACGTGCCCAAACTTAAATAAAATCGGAGTGAAAACATACATTTACGACAAGTGGATAAGTATAGCAATCTTGCAGTTTGCTGGATTTATCTAGAGTTTTGTTGTGCTGGTCGCTCTGGCTAGTTCCTAGAGAAATCCTTGATAATTTTTCAGGTATTTTTAAGGGTTGATAGAGTACAGGCGGGGTGTTTGTGTGTGTGTGTGTGTGTGTGTGTGTGTGTGTGTGTGTGTGTGTGTGTGTGTGTGTGTGTGTGTGTGTGTGTGTGTGTGTGTGTGTTAATGAGAGTATATTGTCATAATTGCTTAACGAACGTATGTTAATGTCTGAATGTTAAATGTGTATTCATTATGTATGTGTGTGTACTCAACTAGTTATATTCACCCAGTTGTTATTGCAGGGGTCGAGTCACAGGTTCTGGCCCCGCCTCTTCACTGGTCGGTAGTATGCACAGAGTGTGTGTGTGTGTGTGTGTGTGTGTATACTCACCTTTTTGTACTCACCTATTTGTGGTTGCAGGGGTCGAGACTCAGCTCCTGTGTGTGTGTGTGTGTGTGTGTGTGTGTGTGTGTGTGTGTGTGTGTGTGTGTGTGTGTGTGTGTGTGTGTGTGTGTGTGTGTGTCTGTGTGTCTGTGTCTGTGTGTGAGCGTGTATGTAAGGATATAATTGTAAAGTCAGCAAAATAATCACTGACCACTCAACACACCAACGCAGCTCAACTCATCACGCTTACTAAATACACTGGTCATTGCCAGCTACATTACCAAATAAATATTAACTAGAAAGTAAGCGAGTAACTCAGTCAAAATGCAAAAACAAACCATCTATATGATGAATCGTGCAAATGAATGAACTGCGTGTTTATTATGCATGAACGTTACATTCTGAACGCTTGTTGTGTTTATTGTCACAATGTTGATCATACTACGGGCTTTCAGTTTATTGAACTTCCTATTATGAATTGAAATTTATTAATTTATTGGTATTATTATTAGTAGTAGCATAATAATAATAATAATAATAATAATAATATTATTATTATTATTATTATTATTATTATTATTATTATTATTATTGTTATTATTATTATTCATGATCCTGACATTGTGTATATTTACACAGGACAAATGACCAATTTGGCGTAGAGTAGTTGCATGTGTGTGTTGGTCTGTGTGAATAGAGGGTGTGAGAGGGCAAAATTCTGAGTGATAAAAAATAAAAATAATCTCTATACCTTTAAATATAAAAGCAATCAATATAATAATAATAATAATAATAATAATAATAATAATAATAATAATAATAATAAAATTATTATTAATGTAAAAATAATTATAATAACGATATTACTACTAGCATCGTGAGTACTGATATTTCCAGAAACACAAATTCTCTAGCAATATCAACATTAAACTGAAATACAAAAACTCGAAGAATATTTCTTCCCCCACAATCAGTGGAAGAAATTGAATTTTAGGAATATCCTATTCCCAAAGAGGGCTATTTTTTTTTTTTTTTGAGAGGGGGGTGGGGAGGGGGGTCATCGACCAGTCGGAAAGCTGAGATTGCGTGACATCATTAAAATCTGGCACTCAGATTAGCTAATCTAATCCTCCCTTCCCCCTAACCCTTCCACCTCCTAGCCCTTCCTCCATCCCTGGAAGATGATCGTAAACTCTACGTCAATACTGCTGTCCCGTATACATCTCGAAGTTAATGAATTCAATTAACCGGCCAGTCAGACGGGACCTGAGTTCTGATTATCTTAACCGGTGTCCAGGTTATAGTGGAAAATTGAAAAATGGAAAAATATAACGGCAGTATACACAGTAGTATTATTATTAAAAGTTATATTTGTAGTTATAGTAAGAGTAGTTAGTGGTAGTAGCACCAGTTGTTATAGAATCATAATAATAATAAATAATAATAATAATAATAATAATAATAATAATAATAATAATAATAATAGGGGAGGAAGAGAGAGATTTCAACTTCGTCTGTATAATCGTCCGACCCGGGCCTTTTCCAAGAGGTGGCCCGACCTTGGCTCCCTGTCGAAGGAGTGTCTCAGACAAGTGTCTGCCATGAAAGGACGTACAAGTACCTCCTCGTCTTCTGGGACTAGCTGTTCCCAGGCCTAGCCCCATTCCTTGTCCTCATGGGGCTCGGAGGGAGAAGCTTGGCACCTTGGGCTGCCACAAACCCCGCCCACACTGGGCTTGGTGTGGCAGCTGCATAACAGCAGACGATGTCAGGAGATGGAAAGGCAGCAGGCATTACAGGATCCTTTTGGAGTCACACCCCAGCTTTGGGCATTAAGCCCGAGCGATGGGAAAGCTCGAAAATGCCGCTTGCTCTGTGTTGTTGCTGCTACTACTACACTTGTCCGTTGCACTCTCCAGAGAGAGAGAGGGCAAAATAAGTCGCCATGAACGGCTTTCAATATATAAACACGTTGAAGATGACGCAGTGATTGAAAACTATAGATAGACCCTCACAAGCACTGGCAGCAACGTTCCTAGCAGATAAGTATACACCGGCAAGTACAATGGTGTATAAACTTCCTCACATAAGAATGCAGTACAGGTTCTGTGATGGCATGGCCAGAATATTTGCATTTATGTAAAACAGAGAGAGTCAACTGGCGGATAAAATCAGACTGTGGAAAATTAAGAATACCCCTAACAATGCCTTAAAACTTCATCAGCACCCTTCAACCAATAATAATATATATATATATATATATATATATATATATATAATATATATATATATATATATATATATATATATATATATATATATATATATATATATATAGTACTAACTTACATAGCATTTCGGTAATATCGTTTATCGGGAGACGGACAGATTCGCACTGAAGGGAAAATGTGCGCATTTCGATGGATACCGGGGAATCACTAGTTTGGCAGCAGAGTTGAAGAGTGGAACAAACTGCATAGAAGGTTCATTAAAGTGAATATTTTGCTCATCTGTAAGGGTGGGATGGAGAGATATACGAGTAAGAATGGTTGGGAATGATTTTAACCTGCCTACAGTTGATATTCATTGTATTCTTGTGTTTACCCTCGCTGAATCATATGTTGCAGTTAATTTTTTTTTATATTCTCAAGTTTACCACTTACCAATTCAACGGTAGAAAAACCAGTGAGAAAATTTTTTTTTACAAAGGAACGAAGAGATAGTAAATTTAAACTATTTTGCCTCTTCTACCTACTTTTTTAAAGGCTTCCTAAAGCACATTCTTCGGCATCCATTGTAAATCATTTCTTGGATAAACTCTTAAGTCATTCATAGGAATGAGAGAGGAGGGTTCGGACTACCTCTGATTTGCATACGGGAATTCGTAATCTATAGGCTCCAATTACAGATCATTTCCTGAAGGACTTCCAGGAGACATTGGGGACAGTGAGGATAATTCACCTCCATGTTAGGTTCCTTCCCTTGTGGGTCTCTGTGACTTTAATATCACGCGAGTATTATCATGCAAATTGAATTTCAATCAATGTGATCGAGTGTAAATTATCACAGTATTAAAGAAGGATTTGCTTGGTGAAACGAATATCGTAGAAGAGAAGGGTGGTAAGAGAAGAGAGTTTTCGTATGTGGATAGTGTGACGAATAGTGACTTCAAGAAGAGAGGAGGATGAAAATTGCTTAAGAAATGTAGGAGAAAGGGATACCCACACTGAAATTGGGGGTCAAGGTAGATAAAATGAAAGAACATCCACATAGGAAGGAAGTAAATGCATAAAGAAAAGAAAGAAGGGATGAGCTGAAGAAATATAATGGAAAGGGAAGTTACATTAGCAGAGCTTCCCAGGAGGACTGATTTAAGATCCATGAGGAGGAGGGGGAGAGGAAGAGGAGGAGGAGGAGGAAGAAGAGGAAAATGAAGAAGTATAGGAAGAGAAGAAGAGGATGAGGAGGAGATTGTGAAGGGGAAAGAAGGGTTGTGATAGTTGTGAGGAGAGTAAGGGAAGGATTAGGAAGGTGCATGGAAAATGAAGGGACAGTAAAGGGAGGAGGGGTGTTGGAGGAAGAATTGAAGATTGTTGGAGGAAGAGGTGAGGAGTATTGGACGGGCAGTATGTGAAAAATGGTGTTAGAAATGGTGAGGAGTGGTGGATGAGGTGACAGGAGTACGGAAGGGAGTGACGATGAGTTGTGTTGGAGAAGGTAAGGAGAAGGGGGATGTTGGAGGAAGTCAGAAAGGGGACGAGTGGTGTTGGAGGGACAGGAGGTGAGGAGTAGTGTTGGAGGAGGTGAGGAGGAGGAGGAGGAGGGGGTATGCGTCGGCACGAAGGTGGGACTTACCAGAGTTACGACCTGGCACCCAAGATCTATGACCGTGTATAGATTGGGGGACGTCGCGTTCAATGCGACTCTGGAGAATCGCGGATGATATATCTATATATTCCAGGCTCGGCATTCTCGGGTAAATCTGGGGGATATAATTACCGCAGCAGTATCTGTAGCTGACAGTTGCAGGGGAAGCTGTGGCTGACAGCTCGAAGGGAAACGGTTTCTGATGAATTTTCTCAATTTTCACTGAATGATACTGGGGTCCTGCCAGAGTTTGGCAGCTTGCTGGGATTTGCAGGTCGTGTTGTCAACACTGCACCCCGCCTGGTGCTGCCATCTCTTGATGCAATTTTTCTCTAAATATCTGCTATTTTCACAATTTTTCGGAAGAGATGATCTGGTTATTGAAATACTTGTAGACTAGGTTTGTGTGTGTGTGTGTGTGTAATAGAAAGAAACTAAAAACGAACACAAAAAAAGGCAAGGTGCTAGAGTAACAAAAAGTTTTAGGCAATGAAATATCGTTCATCATCTTGGAAGGAGGAAATATGGAGAAAGAGACTGTGTTTATACATTTGAGAGTGAACGCGTTGGCAGACGTGTCTGTGACAAACGAGGTGAACCTCAGAACAGATGAAGGGAAGTAGGTGGGGTGTGTGCTGCAAGTGTCTGTGGAAAGAAAGAAATTTATCTATGAAAGTAAAAAGAGGAATGTACCAGATTATGGTAGTGCCAACCCTTTCATAAGGGTGTGAGGCGTGGACTTTAAACGTTGAAGAGAGAAGAGGTTGGAGGCAGAGGAGATATCATGTCGAGAGCAATGTGCGGCGTGACTATTATGCAAAACATTCGTAGCTAGAAATTAGAAGACTGGGGTTACGAGAGGCATTATTCGGAGGGGACAAAAGAAGTTGCTGGAGTGGAAGGGGGATTTAGGAATTCTAGAGAGGATAAAGCAGAACAGGATGACCATGTGGATATATGAATTATAGAGGGAGGGGTATGGGGCTTCCTATGGAAGGGTGGGTGGGAGTATGTGATGTAGTTTTCATGTCGCATTGGCTTCAGCAACCAGCAGGAGTGCATGACCTTATTAGATCGGGATTGTAGAGACAAGTGGTTTTAGGGATCTTACGTGCTGTTCATGTGAGAACAATGTAACATTAAATGATTCAGGGAAAACTGATTACCAGACTTGAGTCCTGGAGGTGCACACTGAATAAGAGGTGAAAAATGAGTACGGAGGGTCATTTGAATTGCGATGTCTGCATATTTCTGGCATGACAGCCACTGAATGAAAAATGATGAGTGTTTAAGAAATGAATTCTGGAACTAATTTTAATTAACTTTTATGAATACAAAATCGTACCAAAATCACTTAAGGAGAGCTTTCTCGTGCACCCAATTAGTTGCCAATAAATCGAACAGATAATCTCATTTGACTTTTCAAGGTGTGGCCGCTGACGTCATAAATCCGGCTGAAATATGGGAAGTAATTTAGAGAGAAAGTTATAGCCAGAACGCATCCAGAGTAATAGTCTGAACGCGGCCAGAGTCATAGAATGTTTGGAAGTGCCCACAGCAGAGGTATTGCCTGAAGGAAAACATGAATGTCTAAAAGCACCAAACGAGATATAATGTGAGCTAGCCCAAGAATGTTTGAACGTGTCTAGAGTGAAAGATATTGCTTGAATGAATCCTAGAAATTCTGATGGCACCCACAGTGAAATATATTATGTGGATGAGTCGTAGAGTGCGAAATACTGACTATTCGGAGCACTGAATTCATGACTGTGATAATAGCCTGTCTGATGTTTATAAAAAAAATCACCTTAGAGGTGAATGTGGGTAGATGGGGAGAGGAGGTAAGTGAGTAGGTAAGTAGGTAGGTACGTAGGTAGGTTGGTAGGTAGGTATAGGAAGACTAAGAAGGTGGGCAGTAGTCACCTTAGTGTACTCATGTACTCCTGGCTCCCGACCCAGTCTCTCAACTACTGAACTTAGCAACAGCTTACACTCTTGCCTCATGAGCCCCGTCATACTTTCTCTTAAAAACTCTGTTAGGTAAGGTTTGTCAGGAAACAGGACAGGTGTTTCCTGACGCGGGTCTTAGTCATATGATGACCCGTAGCTGGAGCTTTTGGTCATTTGAAGGAGGCCTTCCGCTGGCTTACCGGTCCACCCCTTTCAAAATAATGGCTATAATTATCTGCTCTCGTTGCTTTCTAATCTCCGTCATTCCGCTTTCTATCCACCCTCAAACTAGAGAATTACTTTCTGAGATCCGTGACTTATTTTATTCTTTGACTTCCATCTATGTCCCCTTCTTCCTGGTCCCCTCATTTTAATCTCTTTGTCTGCTCTACTGAGTTCTCTAAGTACCTTGCGCCTCACGTTTTCCCCTGTTTTCTCTCTTTTCCTTTAGTCTTCCTTCATAGATCATTCCTGTTGGTTCCAGGTCTAATCTCGTAGCGAACCTCTGTCTAATGTCCAAATATATTTTCTCTGGTCTTTCCACATAATTTTTTCTAAGGTTTCTCTGGCTCTGTGTACCACCCTACTCCCCTTAGTCAGTTTCTCATATCCGATCTTCATTCTCCTTCCTCGTTTATTTCATATTCTTGCAAATGCTGGGGTCAAAGTTCGATAATCAGTTATATCTGGCTGTTCGTGCAGTGTGTTCTTTCACTTACTATGCCGTTTATTTACTAGTAAGTAAACAGAAATACGTAGGTGAAAAATGGCGAAAGACCGACAAGTGGAAAAGATATGCACGACTCACAGAGATGAATTTCATGAAGATGTTTCACCTGCGTAACAACCGTCTTCAGTCACCTGAAGTATTTGAAGAAACCTGTTCCTTATGCGATACTTCTTAATAAATTTCCTCTCTGTATATTCTGAATCTTTTCCAGGGATATGTATTATTGTTTCGTTAGGCATGTTGTTTACATGTATTACTGTTTCGTTAGGCATGTTGTTTATATGTATTACTGTTTCGTTAGGCATGTTGTTTATATGTATTACTGTTTCGTTTGGCATGTTGTTTATATGTATTACTGTTTCGTTAGGCATGTTGTTTACATGTATTACTGTTTCGTTAGGCATGTTGTTTATATGTATTACTGTTTCGTTAGGCATGTTGTTTATATGTATTACTGTTTCGTTTGGCATGTTGTTTATATGTATTACTGTTTCGTTAGGCATGTTGTTTATATGTATTACTGTTTCGTTAGGCATGTTGTTTATATGTATTACTGTTTCGTTAGGCATGTTGTTTACATGTATTACTGTTTCGTTAGGCATGTTGTTTATATGTATTACTGTTTCGTTTGGCATGTTGTTTATATGTATTACTGTTTCGTTAGGCATGTTGTTTATATGTATTACTGTTTCGTTAGGCATGTTGTTTATATGTATTACTGTTTCGTTAGGCATGTTGTTTATATGTATTACTGTTTCGTTAGGCATGTTGTTTATATGTATTACTGTTTCGTTAGGCATGTTGTTTATATGTATTATTGTTTCGTTAGGCATGTTGTTTATATGTATTACTGTTTCGTTAGACATGTCGTTTATATGTATTACTGTTTCGTTAGATATGTTGTTTATATGAATAACAGAAACAGTGCCAGTCTGAGAATGGATCCGCTTGTCATATTGTCTATCTTCTCTTGTCATATTTGTCTATCTTCGCTTGTTATACTTGTCTATCTTCGCTTGTTATACTTATCTATCTTCGCTTGTCATACTTGTCTATCTTCGCTTGTCATACTTGTATTATTTCCAGCTTAGATATTCTTTGATCCAGCGAAGTACGTTTACTGTTATAATTGACTACTCGCCCAGTTTATGGCATCAAATTCATTTTTGCAGTCCAGAAATATTCAATCCACCCATCACTGTCCTTCCTAATTTTTTACTGAAAGTGATGTTGAACTTATGTTGCGAGGCAGAATTTACTTTCCTTAAGCTCATCTTTATTGCTGTTGCTCATTATTGAGTCTGTGTCAATCAGCCAAGATGGATCATAAACTTATTTGACTCACTCATTGACTTATTAAATGCATCTTTACAGTTTTGTCAATGACTAAAATATTGTGTCCTTGATTCAAGGTCACAATTCACGGTCTGTTTTTTTTTTTGTTAAATTTTTTTTGCAAATGAGTTAGGGTCGTCTATAAACAAGTTAATTTAATTTGTCATTGCTTCTGGCAAGTTATTGATAACAATTAGAAATATTGTCTGGGCAAACATTGATCTGTATGGCAGCTATGACGCAATAACGAATAACCTTCTGAAGGATGATTTGTATTTCATAAAAAATAATACGCTTTGGCGCACCATGGGTCTTTCTCAAGGGCGTTTTACGCACCTGTGGTGATAACAACGACAACCGCACTATTTTCTTTAGAGCACTGATTTTGAAGCCTTATTAAAGTGTTTTATACTTTACAGAGCACTGATTTTGAAACAGTGTTTCATTAATTTTCTCTCCTTTAATCCCGAAACAAAAAAAAAAAACAGTCGAGAGGGGCCTGTTTTTCAGTACAGTGATGACGGAGGAGAACAGTGAGAGGCGCATGGGCAGTAGCAGAGTGTTAGTTTACCAGAGATCGAACACCCATCCTCCCTATCGATACACCGCCGTGCCTCCCTCGTTATCGCCCAGGGAGCGACCTTACCTGTCATCTGGGTAAAGAGATGACACACCCTGCAAAACAAGCTTTTTATTGAAACAACACTTCCTGTGT
>NC_069427.1:24197612-24222612 GCF_026875155.1 Cherax quadricarinatus | reverse complement strand
CACACACACACACACACACACACACACACACACACACACACACACACACACGCACACACACACACACACACACACACACACACACACACACACACACACACACACACACACACACACACACACACACACACACACACACTGACTTAGCTCGCTCCGCTGGTACACACTCACCTATAAAGCACCTTGCGAATTTACGTCAAGCAATATATTGCAAGGAAACCCGAGGTAGGTGTCAGTCGTAAACATAAGTGTGATTTAATTCTCTTCCCACCCCTTTATGGGCTCTGTAATTGCACAATGAGAGAAAATGTTATTATAATCCGCTGTTGTAATAATCGCTGCCCGATTATCCCACAGGAGGCCCAGCGAGGGAGATTGATTTACCCTACGTCGTATTATTATTACGATTATATTCACGGAGAAGCGTTAAGCCCACAGGGGTCACACAGCACCTGGGGAGTGGAAGGTAATAAGGTTTGATCTGGAGGAAATGGGGGTTGGACTGATTTTTTTTGGATTAAGAGCCATTCATTATCACTGAAGTTACTTACACCTCGGGAGTGTCCTGAGGATCCGGAGATGGTGTTGAAGATAGTTAAGCTCTACACTACATAGACCAGACACAAAGCACTACATAGACCAGACACGAGGCACTACATAGACCAGACACAAAGCACTACATAGACCAGACACGAGGCACAACATAGACGGATCCCAGGGCACAACATAGACCAGACACAGGGCACAACATAGACCAGACACGAGGCACAACATAGACCAGATACGAGGCACAACATAAACGGAACCCAGGGCACAACATAAACAGGACCCAGGGCACAACATAGACGGGACCCAGGGCATAACATAGACGGGACCCAGGGCACAACATATACTTTGCCCCGGGCACAACATAGACTGGGTCCGGGGCACTAAATAAGCCGGACTCAGGACGCTATATAGACAGGACTCAAGGAATTGCATAGACAGGACTCGGGAGAACTACATAGACGGACCCAGGCACAACAAAAACTGGGCCCAGGGCACTACATAGGCCGGACCCCGGGGTGAAACTGTATCTACGCGACCCAGGGTACTACATAGACGTGATGTGAGGCACATCATAGACAAAACGGAGATCTATACAGAACATATGCAACATAGCACTTACACACACGCTCCTAACTTTTCCCTGCTATAAATAGGTAACTTTTCCAATGTTTTGGGCCCATACAAAAGCCCCATCAATTCCATGAAGCAGAATGATAATAAATAGTGAATCTTCAACAGAATTACTGAGTTCTTTTAATGTATAATTCCTTAATTTGTTTAATGGCGTTTAAAGCCTATCGACTACACTAAGGTCATTAAGGCTGCATGTATCTTATACACCACTAAACAAGAATATTTCGATCCGTAAAACCGGTATTAAAGAATACTCTTAGTATATATACAACGATTACAACTAGACATACACTAAGACGTACAATATAAGAAGACCTTAACCTACATGAACGTTGCATGCGTGATGACCGGGGCAACAAGATGGGTAGTTATGAAGACATGTAATGCAATCAGTTTAGAGTAAACATCACTTAGGTCTGATTTGGCTCAGTAATGAACCAATCGTCGTCGAAAATATGGAGTTGATCTGCAGTGTGTCTATACGTATAAACCACGGAACGGTCGGGGATTGAACCCACGGTTTGTTTGCAATCGTGTCATTACGATTTCTTGAGTCTATACTTATACTAGGTAGCATTACCGGTTTTCTGTTTTAGAAAGATTTATGTATAATAATTACTAAAAAAAATGATGGTTATATTGCACACATTCGTAATGAACGCTGTGCGGAACTGTGTAACTTGTGGTGCGGATGTCTGTAATTTGTGGTACGTATTTGTAAGTGTGGATGTACTCACCTAATTGTGGTTGCAGGGGTCGAGACTCAGCTCCTGGCCCCGCCTCTTCACTGATCGCTACTAGGTCCTCTCCTCTCTGCTTCCTGAGCTTTGTCATACCTCTTCTTAAACTATGTATGGTTCCTGCCTCCACTACTTCACTTGCTAGGCTATTCCACTTCCTGACGACTCTATGACTGAAGAAATACTTCCTAACGTCCCCGTGACTCGTCTGAGTCTTCAGCTTCCAATTGTGACCCCTTGTTTCTGTGTCCCCTCTCTGGAACATCCTGTCTCTGTCCACCTTGGCTATTCCCCGCAGTATCTTGTATGTCGTTATCATGTCTCCCCTGACCCTTCTGTCCTCCATTGTCGTCAGTCCAATTTCCCTTAACCTTTCCTCGTACGACATTCCCCTGAGCTCTGGAACTAGCCTTGTTGCAAACCTTTGTACTTTCTCTAACTTCTTGACGTGCTTGACCAGGTGTGGGTTCCAGACTGGTGCTGCATACTCCAGTATGGGCCTAACATACGCAGTGTACAGTGTCTTGAACGATTCCTTATTAAGGTATCGGAACGCTATTCTCAGATTTGCCAGGCACCCGTATGCTGCAGCGGTTATTTGGTTGATGTGTGCCTCCGGTGACGTGCTCGGTGTTATGGTCACCCCAAGATTTTTCTCCCTGAGTGAGGTCTGTAGTCTTTGTGCACCTAGCCTATACTCTGTCTGCGGTTTTCTTTGCCCCTCCCCAATCTTCATGACTTTGCATTTGGCATGGTTTAATTCGAGAAGCCAGTTTCTGGACCACGTGTCCAGCCTGTCCAGGTCTCTTTTCAGTCCTGCCTCAACCTCATCCGATTTAATTCTTCTCATCAGTTTCACATCATCTGCGAATAGGGACACTTCAGAGTCTATTCCTTCCATCATGTCGTTCGCATATATCAAAAATAGCACTGGTCCTAGAACTGACCCCTGTGGGACCCCGCTCGTTACAGGCGCCCACTGTGATATATAAAATAATATATATATATATATATAATATATATATATAATATATATATATATATATATATATATATATATATATATATATATATATATAACAGCCATGAGGCTGTCAAGTGTGATAAAGAGGGGGAGTACTAATGGATTAATCGAGGAAAGACAAGTGAGAGTGTAGAGAGCAGAAGGAAAGGGAAGGTGAAAGAGAGGAGTCGGCAAATACGTGAGAGAACAAGGAGAGAAGGATGAGGGAGAAGTGGAAATTGAGAAAGAATTAAGGGAGAGCGAGAGGAGATAAAATGTTCTAGGGTAAGATGTAATAAACTGGAATGAAGAAGGGCGATAAACAGGAGGAGTATGAATGAAGAGAACGATTGGATAATTGAATAAAAACAAGGAAGGGGACATTGAAGAGAGGATGAGGAAGAAAGATAGAGTCAATGATAGATGGGAAAATATAAGAGAGGGCAGTACACAGTACTCATATATAAATATATATATATATATATATATATATATATATATATATATATAATAATATATATATATATATATATATATATATCGGTGTTGAGCTTATGCAGGCTTCCAGCCGTCTCGCAATCCAATCTTGCACTTCAGGCTAAGACACTAAATTTGTCCATGGTCAGTTTATTTTGGTGCAACATTCTGGTGGCATGTTGTTGGTGTGATTCTCAAAACTCAGCATTTCTGCCACAGCCCCCTCCTCTTCCTCCTCCTCCCTCAACCCCCCTGCAAATTCACCCTAAAATGTAGCCGGGTCGTGAAATGTCGAATTCATGAGGCATATTAAAACTTTTTAATTGCGCATTTGTTTTCCATAATACCTGTCCACTGTCGAACTTGTACAGTAAATAAACGTAGCTGTGACGTGGGGGTTTGGGGGGGTTTGTGCGTATCGCCGGGGGTTGGGGTGATGATTGGAAATAGGGAGCGTAGGGAGGGAATAGGATAGGGAATAGGGAGAGTGGTTGATTTAAAAGCGTTGACTAGCATCGGTTGGAACGTGATAAATAAAGGATGCTGGGTGTGATTAATGAGAACAATCGAGAACAACAGCAACGTTTTGTCCAGGGCGAAAAGAAGGAAGGAAAGGGAGGATAATGGTCGGAGAATAAATTAAAAAAAAATAGAAAGAGAGAAAGCAGAGATAAAGAGGACAGAAGAAAAAAAGAGACTAGTAAAGGAGGAAAGATAGACAGACATATAGAAAATCGTAGAGATAGAGAAGACATGGCAAGATATATTATCCCATACGCACTGTGTACATTTTGAGATACATGGGAGGTCAACGCCTGGCCAGACGCAGAACGCAAGCGCACACAAACCACTGACCAAGTCTCTCTCTCTCTCTCTCTCTCTCTCTATTATATATATATACGCATGAACTGTACAAGATCCAAAGGGTCGGTGAAAAAAACGGAACCGGAAGTAGAGGAAATAGACTACGAAGAAGAATCACCCCTTGAAGGTATAAGGTCACTAGAGCATATGATCATGACATACTAAATACTCAGGGGACTAGACAGAGCGAAAAACAATTAGCTCTTTGAGAAGGAAGAGGGGTAAGTGGCATATATGTCGTGCCGAACAAGTAAAATTTGTTATTTTGGCTTAAATAGCAGAGCACTTTTTGCCGAATAGGGCAAGCGAAAATTTGTGTATGTAATGATTTCGCAAAAATTATTCTGAACCTAACGAGAAAAATATATTTAGTTGGACCAGGCTAAATTAAATTGCGCTTGTTATAATAAGGTTAGGTAAGTTTCCTAAGGTACTTTTGGTACAAAATCATTAAAAAGTCATTAAAAAAATATATATCTTTAAATGTATACGAGAAAGTTTTAGGACTTAATTTTAAATGAGTTTTTGCTAATTGATCAATTTAACCTATTCGGGACAATATATACATATGTTTTCTAAAAAATCGTTGAAGGGAGAGACCCAACTACACTTGATTCAAAGAATTACCGCTAATCACTATCTTCCATTTCCCAGGACCCTTATGACTCGCAGTTTTTGTATTTTCCCAGTAAAAACAATAATAATTATAATGCCTGACGTACAGATGAGTCTCTGGAGCATTAGAAAAATGTTTTCATGATTATCATTTGCGATTTGGTTGAATGAAATAGATGAGGTAGGAAAGGCAAACACCATATATCCAGTTACCCTTGAAGCCAATGATGAAAAAAACGTCGGAAGGCAGTAGATACGATGTTAGCCCAGGAACTATGAATCAACCCTTAGAAAAAAAATCTAGCCCAGTACAAAGAGAAGAGTGAAGACAAAATCACATATTTTGCTCTCGATAAATTATTTAACTCAGTTTCTGACGCAAAACGACAAAGATCACATCTTTTTTTTATTTCCTTCGATAAACTATGAGCCATATGACATATTTCTAGCTATAAATTACACGTGGGGGGGAAAAAAGTGATATATACACATCAATGTTTATCGTTCTGAAAAAGTGACGAGCATAGTTGTGGTTACCACACTCTTGTGTCTAACACTCTGCTCCCTATACTTTGTTGTGATGCTTCCTGACACACTATTCATTACACTAGTGTTGGAACGTGCAACATGTTTACGTATTTAAATTATATATATATATATATATATAAGAAAGTAGTATCAAGCAAGCAAGTCTATGGTCGACAGGAATATAATTGAATCTTTTTTCATAAAAAGCAGTTTTGACAATAATATGAATATTTCCTTTGGTTTATATAAATTAGATCCATTTATAATTAATAGAATTTGGGAAGACTTTAATAATACATTGGACAAATAATAATTTTTTAAATTTCTTATTTCTTGAGTAGAATAGTTTGTTGGTGGGTTGTATGAAGGACCTTTTAGTTTGGGGCCCGGGGGCCTGCTGGGGAAGTTAGATATTAAAGGGAAGGTTTTTTGAAAATTTTAATTTGGGAAATAAAAGGGTTTCGGGGGGGAAGGGGGGAAAAACACCTTTGATTAAAAACCATTTTTAGGGGGGGGGGAAACTGACGAGTTTTAAAAGGGGTAAACCTTTATATAAGTGAAATGTTAAAGCATAATTTTTTGGGATTTTTGCAATTTTTAATAAATGAGGGAGGGGAAAGGAAAACCAATTTTAAGGTCAGTTCCTTTGAAAAGGAAAAGGGGAAAAAGGATGAAAAAATTTAAGGGGGAAAGGTTGAACCTGAAAAATTGGGGAATTTTAAGAAAGAAAAAAAAAGGAAAATATTTAAAAATAAAAAATTTTAAAAGGTATTTAATTTTCATGAAAAAATTGGGAACAATTTAGAAAAATAAAGGGGGGGAAGGATTAAAAAAGGTATGGGGTAAAGGGGGGGCAATGTGGCATTTGAAAAATTTGGGTTTGTTAGAAAGCATAAGATTTTTGGGTTTAAACCAAATTTAATTGGGAAAAGGAAATTTTTTTCCCAGAAAAATATTAAAAAATTAATTATTTTTAATATTTTATAATTTTAAAAATAAATATTTGGAAAGGGGGTAGAAAAGTAGTTCACAAAAAAGGGGGATTTTTCAAGGCTTTTGCTATAACTTTCCTTTGGGGGTTTAAGAAATTAAATTTATAAATTGGGGGGTGTAAAAAAGAAAAAAAATAATAAAAATAATTTGGGGAAAAAAAAAATTTTGGTGATAAAAGATTTGTATAGGGGGGGGGTATGGGGGAAAAGTTTTTTTTGGGGGACGGTCAGGGGGGTTTTTGAAATTTAAATCAAAATTTGTGGGGAAAAAGGGTAGTGGGCCTTGGAATCTTTTAAAAAGTTTTGTTTGACAAAAGGGTTAGGAATATATTTTAAAAATTTTATATTTAATTTTTATAATTTAAAAATAAGGGGAGATGTCGGGTTGGGGAAGGGTTTGTGGTTAAAAAAGCAAGAATTCCTTTTTGAAAGAAAAGGGGGGGATCCAAAATTTTGCCAAGGCTAGAATTTTATGGTTTGGTTAGAAAATAGGAAAAAAATTCAAATTATAGGGGTTGGAAAAGGGCGGGTATGGCCAGGGGGGGTTAAGGGGGGGAAAAAAATTTTTTCACTTATTAAACTACTTTTTGAAAAAAAAAAGGAAAAATTTTTTAATATTCCCTTTCTTTTATGGAGAAAAATAAATTTTAAATTGGGGAAAAGGGAATTATTAATAATCATTTTACTTAAATTTTTAAAAATTTATTTAAAAAAATTTTAAAAATTGGGAAAATATAGGGGGAAGGGGAAATTTTTCTTTGGCCACCCCCTGCCTTGGGGGAATGGGGTTTGTGATAATAAAAAAAAAAAAAAAAAAATTTATATTTATTTTTTTTAAAAAATAAATTATTAAATATTAATAATATATTGAAAACCCCTTAAAAAATGGTTAAGGTTTGTAATTTTAAATTTTTTGGGCAAATTTTTTAAAAAATTGATACAAAGGCAATTTCTTATTTTTGGGGGTTTGGCAAAATTAAATCCCCTTTTTTAGGGATTTATTGCGAAAAATATATATATATATATATATTATATATAAATATATATATATTATATAATAATATATAAATATATATAATATATATTAAAATTTGAAACCTAAAAGGAAAACCAATAGAATTAAGAAGACAAAAGCCTTCGAGAAAAAATATTTGTAAAAAAAAAAAAAAACAAATTTGGGAAAACAGGATAACACTCACAGAAAAGCAAGCAAATTTTTAAGAAAAAAGTTTAGCTCAGAAAAGCCTATAAACTTTTAGTTTTTTTTAAGCCCCAAAAATGAAAAATTTTTCCTGCGGGGGAAAAAAAAAGCTATTAAATTTTTGCAAAAAAAAGGGAAATTTTTCAAAAAAAAAAAATATTTTGCAGGCCATCTTCTAAAAATTTCTCACAAAAAATAGAACTTCCCGGGTTTTTACGCCATTAAAGGTTCGCGCCCCCTCTTTCAAATTTCCCAATATCTCTCAAGACATTCCCAAGGAGGTGGGGAGTGGTTGGGGGAGGTAGAAGAATCCCTCCTTTCCCCTTTCCCACAATATCACCCCTCCACCACCCCTCCCAACAAACACATCTTACCCCCACTAAAAACATAGCCTTAGAAATACGGTAATGCGTATTTCAAGTGGAAAAATACGATCTTTAACCCCCACATTAATTGATCCTGGGAGTCCTATTTTTTCTCTCTGTAGTGGAGCTCTATTCATTCTCCTGTGTAGTATTGTACTGCGTTGGCGTGCTGTCGAGGTGAATCTGATTAATCTGCGCTAAATCATTTAGCAGGAGAGGCTTTCATTATTATTACTGTTGTTGCTGTTACTGATATTATTATTATATTATTTTACACTAAAATAAAAGGCATAATGGCGATAAGTGGTAAATTAACACTTAATGCAGAGAAGTCTTTACTGATAAAACGTTTGGTGAACGACTGATAAACGTTACTCGAGAACGACTGATAAACGTTACTCGAGAACGAAACGTTGAGTCAGTGATGACTTGTGGCATTAAGTGGCTGTTTACTACCATTGTTATTTTTTTACGTGAAGCGCTCAACCCGTGTGTGTCATTCAGAGAAAGAAATTATAAGAGGCTCCAGGAAATATGTTCAGTGAAATTTTCTTTATATCTTATAACAAATCTGATTTAACAGAAAGAAAAAACGTGTATGTACAGCTCAAAGAGTTTGTACTTGGCACTGTCAGTGGTGAAATACTTGTGTTGTAGTATAGATAAGGATATTGGCACTGGTACTGGCACTGGCACACACATACACACACACACACACACACACACAAACACACACGTGTGAATTATATGATGGAAGGGATAGACTCAGAAGTGTCCCTGTTCACAGATGATGTGAAGTTAATAAGGAGAATTAAATCAGATGAGGATCAGGCAGGACTTCAAAGAACCCTGGACAGGCTGGATACCTGGTCCAGCAACTGGCCTCTTCAAATTTAACCCCACCAAATGCAAAATCATGAAGATTGGGGAAGGGCAAAGAAGACCGCAGAGTGAGTATAGGCTAGGCGGCCAAAGACTGCAAACGTCACTCAAGGAGAAAGATCTTGGAGTGAGTATAAGACCGAACACGTCTCCGGAAACACACATCAACCAGATAACTGCTGCAGCATATGAGCGCCTGGCAAACCTGAGAATTGCGTTACGATACCTTAGTAAGGAATCGTTCAAGACACTGTACACCGTGTATGTCAGGCCCATACTGGAGTATGCAACACCAGTTTGGAACCCACACCGGTCAAGCAAGTCAAGAAATTAGAGAAAGCGCAGAGGTTTGCGACAAGCTTAATTCCAGAGCTAAGGGAAATGTCCTACGAAGAAAGGTTGAGGGAAATCGGCCTGACGACACTGGAGGACAGGAAGGTTAGAGGAGACTTGATAACGACATACAAAATGCTGCGAGGAATAGACATAGTGGACAGAGATAGGATGTTCCAGAGAGAGGACACAGAGACAAGGGGGTCACGCTTGGAAGTTGAAGATTCAGATGAGTCAAAGGGATGTTAGGAAGTATTTCTTCAGCTATAGAGAAGTCAGGAAGTGGAATAGTCTAGGAAGTGATTAAGTGGAGGCAGGAACCATACATAGCTTTAAGACGAGGTATGATAAAGTTCATGGAGCAGGGAGAGAGAAGACATAGTGGCGTTCAGTGAAGAGACGGGGCCAGGAGCTGAGTCTAGACCCAAGCAACCACAATTAGGCGAGTACAATTAGGTGAGTATACACACACACACTCACAGTGCAATCAGTGAAGAGGCGGGACCAGGAGATATGAATTGATCCCTGCAACCACAAATATGTGAGTAGAAATAGATGAGTACACACAGACACACATTCACACACACACAACACACACACACACACACACACACACACACACACACACACACACACACACACAACACACACACACGCACACACACACACACACACACATACACACACACACACACACACACACACACACACACACACACACACACACATACAAAACCCATATACACAACATTGCACCGTAAGTCTGCTTACCAAAAGAAATATATCTAAATACTTCTTCTGCCAGGCCGGAACTGCAGTATTCCTCTCCCAATATATATAAATATATATAAAGGCTTGACTCTGAGCCTTATGTACCCGGACAAAATGGTCGGAATTAACTTACGTTGATAATGGTCCCGAAAACATTTCAAACGTAGAGTCAAGGGTTTTAATTTAACTCAGGTTATTAATGGTGGTAAAAAACACATTAGGGGGTTGCATAGTTAAGGGGTAAAGGGATAAGCAAAACCAAACTCGCACCCCCTTTTTCAGTTTTATACTTCGTTGTAGATGTTGTAGCTGCAATTGTCGTTGTACTTGTATATATACCCGAAGTAGTTATTGTAGGTTTGTCATTGTTGTCGGTGTCACGTCGTATAATCCCTCTAGCGGTAAATTAAAGAGGTAAAATAACTTTTATATTTCCATTAGTCTTCTCCTACGAGAAGATGAGTAAAACCAGCGATTACTACTCATGAAAGAAGTCATTGATGTCGTTGATGTTGTAGCACAAGGCACAAAAGATTAAGATTTAGTACCTGCCTTCAACAATGAATAGCCCATAGAGGTTTAATGCTTCACGTAAATAATAATAATAATAATAATAATAATAATAATAATAATAATAATAATAATAATAATAATAAATGACAATAATAATAATGGTAATAATAATAATAATATAAAATAATAATAATAATAATAATAATAATAATAATAATAATAGTAATAATAATAATAATAATAATAATAATAATAATAATAATAATAATAATAATAATAATAATAATAAGATAATAATTAGCAATAATAATCTCAGCAAAAATTTCTGTGGATAAAGTAACACAGTGTAGGTAAAACCATCACTTAATCTTTCTAATGGGCTCCTCGCTGAGTTACCCATCTTGTAAATGTCAGAGTTCGAGTCATCGGCCACAACGAAGTCAGTTGTTTGTAAAATGAGCTTCATGGTGCTGGCGTTTTCCGAAGAGCTTCTACATTACAAACTGGATTGTAATGAGCTGAAATACTTGATCATTACTGATGTTATCACTGAAGACACTTTGTTCACAGAATGAATAACAATATACTTACGGGAGAAGCCATGTAGTGATATTAATTACATATCTTATTGATTCTGTCGTGCTTTAATTACCCATACATGATAAATATGATAAATTAACTTTGGGATGTCTGTGTCAAGCACTAGAACTAACATTAGGAGAAAGGTAAATAAAGAATCTGAATATTAAAGGAATAGACCCAGAAGTCTGACTGGATCTATAACTCACCATAACAGAAGTAAACTTGCCATGTAAACAGTTTAAATGGCATCATAGGCTTCGTTACGAGTACTTTTCCACTCTGGCATATACAAAATGAACTAAATAAATGTAAATATTGTGGTCAGCTTTACGGTCACTATCGTGACGCTATGTGCTTGATTGTCCACATATTCAGAATTGTAAACATGATATGACAACCTACGTGATATAACAAGGTACCTTACTAATGAAAATACAGACATTTTAAGAAAATACACTAAAATTGGCTTTCAACTGACGACTTGATGAATATAGGGTATCACAGCTGCTCTGTCGACCAAATTTAAAAATCTAATTGTGAATATATATATATATATATATATATATATATATATATATATATATATATATATATATATATATATATATATATCATCCCCTGCATGCATCAGCCTCACTAGAGATTTGAACAATGCAAGGAATGAGATGAAAAGCTGTAAGCCTTCTCCCTGAAAGCTGGCTGCCTTGGATCAAACGTGTAGCACATGCTACACGCCAAGGTATTGTCCAGTGTGGTAGATTGGTAAAGCACTGCGTACCTTGTCCTAAGGTTCGAGTCTTCCTTCAGCCAGAGATCAGTGTATATATATATATATATATATATATTAATATATATATATAATATATATAATTATATATATATATATATATATATATATATATATATATATAATTTGAAACTATCCTTTTGATGAGTTTCCTACAGACCCCCACCTCCCCACCTCCTCATTCCCATGGCAACAATTTCAGATTTTATTTCCCTACTCTCAGTGATTTATGGTGGCTCGTTTCCCTCCTTCCCCCTTCCCCACTCTTCATCCCCTCTTTACTTACTCACCCCATCCCCTTCACCTATCTCTCACTTCACTTTCCACTCACCCATCCTTTCCATCTCATTCACTACTCCTCCTTAACTCCCCCACCCTCATATACTCCTCTCCCCCCTCTCACTCACATGTACTGCTCTCCCCTCACCCACCTCTTTCCTATCACCCATCCTTCCCCTCACTACCCATCTCGCATCCCGTATTGCCAAACCAGAAACGAAATCCTTTTTAGAGAAAGTGATTGAGATTTTGCAATGTAACACTTTATTCTTGGGGGTGGGTTAGGAGATTACCAAAAAAATATGGGAATGGGAAGGGGACGAGAGGGAAAGGGAATAGGAATGGAAATGGGAAGATGAAGGGGAAAGAGGAGGGGAAGAAAAGGAAGATGAAGTGATTGGTGAAACCCGGTAGAAGAAAACGCCGGAGTTTTCCCCTCATTTTGTACTGGTTGTGTTCCATTGTAACTTTGGTGTACTAAATTGTCTTGCTCAGTACATATATTACTGTTTTCCTTATCCCGTGTAATACACCTCCTCCTCCTCCTCCTCCTCCTCCTCCTCCTCCTCCTCCTCCTCCTCCTCCTCCTCCTCCTCCTCCTCCTCCTCTTCCTTCTCCTTCTCTTCCTCCTCCTCCTCTTCCTCATTTGACAATTATGATCTCTCCAGTTTGCCTCTTTTCCTCTCTCTCTGCCAGATAACCTGATAATCTATCTGACTCTGTACTTGCCTCTCTGTTTGCCTGCAGCAGTGCTAGTTCCTCCTTAATTAGGTGTAACTTGGACTTGCTTAGCATAGGCCAGTAGGCCTGCAGCAGTGCTCCTTCCTTCTTAAGTGGGTGTAACTTGGACCTGCTTAGCATAGGCCAGTAGACCAGCTGCAGTGCTCCTTCTTGTATTAAGTTAGGTTACTACTCTATCTGCCCTTCTACCTACTTGTTTGTTTAAATGTCTGTATCTGTCTGCCGGTCTGTTTGTCGCAGCTTCTTGACTAAACATCCTTCCAGTGAGGGATGGCGACATTTCTCGCCATGTCAGTTTCTTTATTTTTATTCCCCTCAAGGAAGGTTCCTTGATGTTGGTGAGGGGCTCTTGATTTAGGGAATTGGATCTGTGCTCCAGTTCCCCGAATTAAGCCTGAATGCCTTCCGCATCCCCCCCAGGCGCTGTATAATCCTCCGGGTTTAGCGCTTCCCCCTTGATTTTAATAATAATAATAATTTATTTTTATTAACGATACGGCTCGTGGCTCAAGTGGTAGCGCCCTGGGCTGCAATCTGAGGGACTAAAGTTCGATACCGGCACGAGCGAAGACGTTGGGCCTGTTTCGTTGCACTTATTGTTTCTCTTCACCTAGCAATAAGTAACTGGGTGTTAGCCAACTGTTCTGGTTGGCGTCCCAGGAAGGATGTTGACGCTGGGCTTTACAGTGAACTGAGGTTGAAGAAAAGTTTTTAGTCTGTGGAGTCAACGGTTGGTTTAAAAAAAAATGAGTCATAGAGTCCCTTTAAATGCAGTATGAAATCTTTTAGGTGACTTTACGGAGTTCTGTTGCTCTATAAAATCTTTCTGATGATGGTATATAGCCATTTTTATTGTTGATAACTATATTGAGTCTTTTGATGATAAACAGTCCTTCTGATGAGAGCATCAAGGGTTTCTCACGACCGAATAGTCTTTCAGTTAAGGTACAGAATCCTCCAGATGACGGCAGTCTTACTGACGACGACGCACAGTCCCTACACTCCCCTAGAATCCTTCAGATAACAGCAGAGTCTTTCTGAAGACAACGGAGAGTCCCTACACTCCCGTAGAATCCTTCAGATGACGGTGCAGAGTCCTCCTGGAGACGGGGGAGGCTGCACCCCTGCAAGTGGCGGCGGCGCCGGGTAGAAACATAAATCTGGTGTTAAGTTAGTATAGGTCGGGCAGAGTGCCCCCCATCCCCTCCTTCCCGGCCTTGCCTCATGGCCAGTCATATAGCACCGACCAACACTTAATAACCACCAGTTTTGCCACACTCCAAAATGTTGCCAGCTCTTAAAATGTGAGAGTTGTAGAGGCCATCATTAAAGCCCTTGAACGCTGGGGTTTGTTAGTTGGTGTTCTGGTTTTGTGGTAGGAACGAGAACGGGGTGAGGGTAGGGGAAGGAGAAGGATTGGGGTAGGGGAAGGAGAGAGAGATTGGGGTAGGGAAAGGAGAATGATTAGGGTAGGGGAAGGGAGAGCGATTGCGGTAAAGGAAAGGAGGGCAATGGGGATAAGAGATTAGAAGTGGAAAAGAGTAAGGGGAGGTGAGAGTATAGAAATAGGGGAGAGGAATAGAAATGGGGAATGGAGAGAAGCTGCAGAAGAAAAGGGTTGGGGAGTGGGAGGAGTGGAAACGGGTGAATTAAAATGGGATTAGAAAAAGGTATAAATAGGAGAGGGCAGGGGCAGGGATAAAGAAGGGAAATGGAAATGAGAGATTCGAAGCGGAATGGGAAAGGCGTAGGAGAATAATCAGGGTAAAAAAAAAAGAATAGTAGAGGAGTTAGAGAACGACTTGGGGTAGAGAAGAGTGGAATAAGAGAAAAAGAGCGGAAGAGTAGAGAGGAATAAGCTAAATACAGGGGACGAGGGAAGTAAAATCCTGATAGTGGTACTGGTGGCTGGAAGAGAATTTGAGAATATAGAGCAGTGGATAGAGCCTTAGTTTGCAGAACTCTCCAGCAAAGTCTGCGTATTATTTTCTGTTAGGCAAATGGACATACATGCAACTAATGTAACATTTTATTGTAACAACGTTTCACTCTCCGGGAGCTTTGTCAAACCATTACGGCTTGACAAAGTTCCTGGAGAGCGAAACGATGCCACAATACAATGTCACATTAGTTGCATCTGTATTCATTTACCTAACATTCTGTCGGCAATTCTATCACTGTTATCTTCTCCTTGTGTTTTGGAAAGACTGAATGGAAGTAAAACACAAAAGCTGTATTAGCAAAGGACACTAATTACACAGACACTTCGCACAGTAAGGCTTTTATTTACCTTAGCATAAAAACGAAGCAGACTGCATGTTCCGTGACACGATGACTGCGTCCTGGTTGAGCAGTAGGAACCTGGTTACAACTTCCGGAATCCTTTAATATGTGCGATGGAATTGAGCTGATTTTAAACAGCGCCTATTTTAATATTCTTACGTGTTTTTTTTTCCGTTTTATGCACTGATGTTTACACTGAGCGCCGCGCCCCCTACGTCATTAAGCAGATCACACGCAACAGGTCATTTAAACACCGTTTGACGTATCCGCCACAGATTTATTCAGCCCAAATTTATTCGACTCCATATGTATTCATATCGTGCGATTACCGCTTACCTTTCATCAACTACGCGGGAGGAAAAGAGGGGAAGAGAGGGAAAGGGAGAGGCAGGGAGGGAGAGAAACGCTTGGTATATATTTCGATAACAAATCGTCATCGAACTTGCGTACTGATTGACAAATCTGGCATATATGGGAAACAGGGGTTATGAGACTTTACTAAGGAAACGTTTCGCCCACTGTTACCATTATAGTGACCAGAGAGCAATAAACCCGAATGGGAATTGACCTCGTAATAAAAATGGACTTAAAATTTCCAGGATGAGCAATTAGTGCCCAGAGATAGGACGAGAAACGACCACTAACTCTTACCTTCCTCGCGCTGTCAGTCACACAGTGGATCACTCTCATAATCATGGAGAAGCGCTAAGCCAGTATGGATCCTTCGGAGCCTGAAGAATGGGAGGAAATCAGGCTTGAACAGAAACAGTTGGAAGTGGCTCCAATTCGGTGGATCAAGAAACCTTCACCAGCCTCTAGGCTGGTATATATATATATATATATATATATATATATATATATATATATATATATATAATATATATATATTTATATATGTCGTGCCGAATATGTAAAACTGGCCAATTAGCAAGATATATTTTTTTCATTAACGTTGATGTAAAAATTTATAATTTTGCACCAAAAGGTACTTAGAAAACTTACGTAACCTTATTATAACAAGCGCAATTTATTTTAGCCTAACCCAGCTAAATATATTTTAGATTTGTTTACAGTAATTTAATACTAAACAAACACAGTGAAATATAGTTTTTTCGTTAGGTTCAGAATGATTTTGGCGAAATTATTGCATACACAAATTTTCACTTGTCCTATATGGCAAGATGAACGTTACTATTTAAGCCAAGATGGCAAGTTCTGCCTATTCGGCACGACATATATATATATATATATATATATATATATATATAATATAATATATATATATATATATATATAACACATACATAATAATCTGACTCACGGCTGTAATCATGATGTCGCTAGAATTATAGAGAGTCATTACTACGTCTGCATGCCGAGTACAATCCGATTATAAATTGAATCTAATTATAGAAGTCAGGCTGATTACGGAATTATCCGCGCGGTTGTCTAAATGGGATTACGAAATAAATCAGACCGCGACACAAATCGGCAGACGCGACGGGCCCCAGATTACGAAATAATCGGATTTGTGCGGCGTATAATTGACGAGACGGGAGGAACTGTCCGTCCAGACGGAGAAGGAACCGTCCGCTCCAAGACGGAAGGTGATCACTGGAATTTGTATCTGTTTGTCTTAAGAAACAAGAAGCCAAAGGAATATTTTTTGTTGGCCCTCCCCTCCCTCCTAAAAAAATCCAGCGATGTTTTTGATGGCATTTTGCCCAAAATTATTTCTTTAAGTATACTTAAAAAACTAATGTTGAGCGAAAAATTTTTTAGATAAAAAAAAAAAGCTGTTGGAAGTTTTATGTTGACAATCTTTTCTTCCTTTTTCTTTGGTCTGATGAGTAAAATGTGCAACAAGTGGATATCTTTATCTGAGAGACGTTTCACCCAACAGGAGACTTTAGACTGATAATGCCCTTATTGGGCGAAAAGTTCCTCAAAAATTCCCAGGCGCTGCACATGGGTCTTATTTATAAACTTGCTGGTGTTATATAAGTTTAATCTAATTTATTTCTTATATTTCTTCTTCTTCCTTCCTTCCTTCCTTCCTTTTTTTGTTTTCATTTCTCGGGAAAATTTAAAATGTCAAAATTGTCGTGATGGTTTTGCAGTTTTGTGATTTTTTTTATTCCATTTCTCATTTTTTTTCTCATTTATGCTAATCTGTCTACCCTTCGTCATTTTTTTTTTCTCTCTCTCTCTCCTCCCCCCCCCCTCTCTCTCTTCTCTCAGGGTTTATAAAGTTAGGTTAAGGATTCCTAACTTTATTTACAAGCTAAGAGCTGTTATATTTATCAACTCTCTCTCTCTCCCGCTCATTCTTTCGCCATTTTTTTTAAAAAGAGAAAAGTGGAGCAAGGACTCCAAATCCAGGGACAAGAGAAAGAGACATCGTAACTCATCTCCTGAATTCACATCAGCTATTAAGTCTCTCATTTTACTTCCATTTGGCCAATCAGGAAAGGTTCTGAAGGGCCATGAAACCCATAACCAATGACGATTATTGTTCGTGTCTTTACGAGGCTACTGGTAGCCGTGATGCGGAACTGTCAACCAATGACCGACAAGCATATATCATGCCACGGTCACGCACTCACTGTAGGGGTGGCAACACCCTTGTATCCACACTCTGTGTAGTTTCTTGAATGAGAGAGAGAGAGGGGGGGGGGGTTCTGGGAAAGGGTGATGGAGATAGTTAACTAGTTGTAGTAGAACATAAGAATGGAGGAGCACTGCTGTTAGGTTACTGGTTCAAGATACGCAAGACATTGTCAAATACAACCTTTATCACTTACGTATTTTTTTTTTTTTTGTGTGTGTGTGTGTGTGGAAAAAGACACATTTATTACAGGAAGCGTTTCGCCACGTGGAAGCAGTAGTACAGTTGAACTACTTCTACTACTAATACTACTCTCACGCTGCTTACCACTTGATTTCTGCCACTATGTATCCTCGTTTTTAGTTTAAGAAGCCATATGTGGCGAAACCTTTCCCTTAATGTTCTGAATTGTACATAAGAGTTTTTTTCCACATATTTTCGGTATCATCATACGATTTTTCATATTTACTTGTATTTGCGGGTGTCAAGACTCAGCTGGAAGACCTCGGTCAGATGACCAAAAGCTCCAGCGGCGGGTCAACATCTGAATAGGACGCGCGTCAGGAAAACACTTCCTCTCCAGTTTCCTGACAAATCTAACCTACTAGGTCTTCCACTCCAGAACCGACCGTCATTTACTGGTCTGTAGTCTCTTGGGCTACCCCATCACGCCTACTCAATCATCTCCTCGTCCAACAAGACTAAGGAAGTGTTTCCTAAAAGTCATTACAGAGAAGACGTCTAAATGGCTCATTTACGTCTGTTTACCGAATCAGTAATTTTATATTTCCAGTTCTGTATTCTTATACAATGTGTTTGTGTCTTAGATGAAAGAACGTACGAATTATTAATATTATTAATATTATTATTATTATTATTATTATTATTATTATTATTATTATTATTATTATTATTATTACTATAAAGAAGCAGTGAACCCAGAGGAGTCGTGCAACTCCTTGGGACTTAGAGATAATCGAGTTTAATCTAGTGTAGAATGAGGTACGTCTAATTCCCTTGAATCAAGAGATTTTCGCCGATTTCAAGGCATCCCCTCGAAGAGACACGAATAGGGAAAGGCAAGATTTATTGTCTGTTTCATTAACCAACTGCAACCAAAAGAAATGTAATTACTGAAGGACAACATGCGTCGAGCTAGTTTTCCAGACATACACATTAGTATATGTGAAAAACAACCACGAGGGAAGTTGAATGACAGTTCTAGGTATTTCGTGTTGCAATCAACACATCTTCAGGAGCTTGCAATGGACTTCCTACTCATTTCTGCAACACTGAAAGCTCCTGAAGATGTGGTGATTGCAACACGAAAAGCCTAAAGTTATCATTCAAATCCCCTTATGGTTGTTCTGCATCTTGTATCGTTTGTTCGCAATTATTGATTAGCGTATGTATGTCATGTAATTATAATCTAGGTATTAACGCATAAACGCACTAATCGTTAAAAAACATAGGTTTTCGTAATACTTTATATGTTTTTAACAGTTTTCAACATTTTTAGAAGGTAGTAAATCCTTAAAATTATGATATATGATTGAAAACATATACGAACTGCTCCATCTGTGGTACAACCCGATTCATTTTTCCTTTCTCGTTCTTTCCTCCATTTCTTCCTCCCTTCCCTCGCTCCTTCTCCTCCATTTCTCTCTCCTCACCCCTTTAACAAGAAATTTTCAAACATATTACAAATTCCAGACGAAAGATGAGCATTCACGTCGTGTCTGAAGAGACGACGGAACAACTAATACAATAATGATATTTTCTGAGGCTATTAAAAATGTTGTTTCTAGAGGATAATTCAATGTTACGGTGTTTCTAGAGATTAATAGTGTTACGGTGTTTCTAGAGATTAATACAGTGTTACGGTGTTTCTAGAGATTAATAGTGTTACGGTGTTTCTAGAGATTAATACAGTGTTACGGTGTTTCTAGAGATTAATACAGTGTTACGGTGTTTCTAGAGACTAATACAGTGTTACGGTGTTTCTAGAGATTAATACAGTGTATACGGTGTTTTTAGAGATTAATACAGTGTTACGGTTGTTTCTAGAGATTAATACAGTGTTACGGTGTTTCTAGAGATTAATACAGTGTTACGGTGTTTCTAGAGATTAATACAGTGTTACGGTGTTTCTAGAGACTAATACAGTGTTACGGTGTTTCTAGAGATTAATACAGTGTTACGGTGTTTTTAGAGATTAATACAGTGTTACGGTGTTTCTAGAGATTAATACAGTGTTACGGTTGTTTCTAGAGATTAATACAGTGTTACGGTGTTTCTAGAGATTAATACAGTGTTACGGTGTTTCTAGAGACTAATACAGTGTTACGGTGTTTCTAGAGATTAATACAGTGTTACGGTGTTTCTAGAGATTAATACAGTGTTACGGTGTTTCTAGAGATTAATACAGTGTTACGGTGTTTCTAGAGATTAATACAGTGTTACGGTGTTTCTAGAGATTAATACAGTGTTACGGTGTTTCTAGAGATTAATACAGTGTTACGGTGTTTCTAGAGATTAATACAGTGTTACGGTGTTTCTAGAGATTAATACAGTGTTACGGTGTTTCTAGAGATTAATACAGTGTTACGGTGTTTCTAGAGATTAATACAGTGTTACGGTTTTCTAGAGATAATACAGTGTTACGGTGTTTCTAGAGATTAATACAGTGTTACGGTGTTTCTAGAGATTAATACAGTGTTACGGTGTTTCTAGAGATTAATACAGTGTTACGGTGTTTCTAGAGATTAATACAGTGTTACGGTGTTTCTAGAGATTAATACAGTGTTACGGTGTTTCTAGAGATTAATACAGTGTTACGGTGTTTCTAGAGATTAATACAGTGTTACGGTGTTTCTAGAGATTAATACAGTGTTACGGTGTTTCTAGAGATTAATACAGTGTTACGGTGTTTCTAGAGATTAATACTACGTGTTGATGTTTACTGAAGTTAATAAAAGTTATGATGTTTATTGAAGTTATAGACATATTATTGTGTTTCTAGATGTTAATAGAGTCATGAAGTTACTTGAAGTTATAGAAATGTTATGGAATTTTTAAAGATCAATAAATTTTGATGGTTCTCGAGGTTATTAGGCTGGTGTTATATACCTGCAGTGTTAGTGATAGCGAGGGAAGTAACGAGTTATCGAGTTGTTTGGTACAACGTATGCGGGTGATGTCAATCTGACCTGTTTTTTGGGGAAACCAGGCCGGAACGAAGTTTAAATGTGATGTCTGTGGTTACGTAAGAAAGGAGGAAGACTTCAGCAGGCCTACTGGCCCATACTAGGTAGGTCCTTCTCAAACCCAAACTCCCTAACAAAAATATTTGCCCAACGCACTGTCTATGCTACCCAAGAAATATTCTTTCAAAACCCAATTAACTCATGTTGTACAAGTCTCACTTAGATTCAACCACTCTCACCCATGTATTTATCTAACCTATATTTGAAGCTACTCAAGGTTTTAGCTTCAATGACCCTTCTAGGCAGACTGTCCCACTCATCGTCTACTCTACTACGAAACCAGTACTTTCCACCATCATTTCTAAACTTGAACTTATTCAGTCTAAATCCATTATTTCTAGTTCTTCCTTGAAGGGAAATTCTCATCAGAGCTTTATTTATATCTCCTTTATACATGTCTATCTTCCACTTACACACATCAGTCATGTCTTCCTTGATTCTACGTCTTACAAGAGACTGTATGTTAAGGACTCTCAGTCTATCTTCTTATGAAAGATTTCTTACGCAGTGGATTAATTGTTCTCTTAATGTTGATGTACAGCATTTTTATTGAAATATATTCATGAAAAATAATGCTAGACACACAGACAAACAAACAGACAGACAGACACACACACACACACAACACACACAACACACCACACACACACACAACACACACACACACACACACCACACACACCACACACTCACACATGGAATAGCCTAGAAAATGACGTAGTGGAGACAGGAACCACTACACAGTTATAAGACTAGGTTTTGATAAAGCTCATGGAGGGGAAGAGAGGGTCCAGTAGGAAACCGGTGAAGAGGCGGGGGCAGGGCTAAGACTCGACCCCTGCAACCACAATAGGTGAGTACACAACGCACACACACACACACACACACACACACACACACACACACACACACACACACACACCACACAAATACACACATACACACACACATACATACACACTACACATACACACACACAAACACACACTACACACACACACACACACTACACACACCACACACAACACACACACACACACCGCCATAATAACATCACTTCACTCCATAACTGTAATAAAAACAATAAAAATAGCTTAAAAATGCGGTCATAAATTTTAAAATATTTAAAACCACGGTCAAACTTTTTTTATCCAACCATCAATTGTGTTACTAAGCACGATATTGATTCAGATATCTCGGTGTTTATATATATATATATATATATATATATATATATATATATATATATATATATATATATATATATATATATATATCTGGCTGACACCTATTATCCATCACAGTTGAGTGGCGACAGGAGGAGCTGCTGGACCACAGCGAGGAGTACAAGATTCAGCAGGTACAGGGACATAAAGCCAACAGTATCAATTTTGTCCCAGTGGGATCAGAGACCTTGGGATCATGGGGATAAAATGCCACACGTTTCCTTAAAGAATTGGGTTCCAGACTCATCGACACCACCAGCAGAACCCAAGGCAGCCACTTTCATGTTCCAGCGCCTCAGCGTAGCCCCATCCAGATGGGGAAATGCTTGCTGCATACTTGGCTCGCGGTCCAGTCTCGGAGGAGCTGGAGGAAACTCATGATCTTTGATACATTGTGCCATTGTATTCATGTATGTTTTTTTCTGTAAATGTATTCTGTTTTATTAATAAATGTTCACATAGAATATAAAACATATAGTGGGTGGTAGGAGAAGAAAAATATTCAAACAGCTCCGGGGAGATCCTTGAGTTTTCCCTGAGGTACGTTATTGTCTTCTCTGAGGATGAGGGTTTCCCATTCCAGCTATAGAGGTGGTACTTCCCTATATATTTTATAATCCTATATAATATATATATATATATATATATATATATATATAATATATATATATATATATATATATATATATATATATATATATTTATATTTATATATAATTCTGTTCCACTTCCCCATGGAGGTGGAACTCCATGGGGAAGTGGAACAGAATTTTTCTCCGTAAGCCATGCGTGTCGTAAGAGGCAACTAAAATGCCGGAAGCAAGCTGCTGTAACCCCTTTCCTGTGTTATTACTAAATGTAAAAGGAGAAACTTTCGTTTTTCCTTTTGGGCCACTCCGCCTCGGTGGGAATCGGCTGGTGTGTTTGAAAGAAAGACATATATATTATATAATATATATATATATCATATATTATATATATATATATATATATATTATATATTATATATTCAACAAGTCGGCCGTCTCCCACCGAGGCAGGGTGACCCAAAAAAGAAAGAAAATCCCCAAAAAGAAAATACTTTCATCATCATTCAACACTTTCACCACACTCACACATTATCACAACAGTTTAGAAGCATATACGTATAAAGATACACAACATATCCCTCCAAACTGCCAATATCCCAACCCCTCTTTAAGTGCAGGCATTGTACTTCCCATTTCCAGGACTCAAGTCCGACTATATGAAAATAACCGGTTTCCCTGAATCCCTTCACTAAATATTACCCTGCTCACACTCCAACAGATCGTCCGGTCCCAAGTATCATTCTTCTCCATTCACTCCTATCTAACACGCTCATGCACGCTTGCTGGAAAGTCCAAGCCCCTCGCCCAAAAACCTCCTTTACCCCCTCTTTCCAACCCTTTCGAGGTTACCCTACCCCTCCTTCCTTCCCTGTAGATTTATATGCTTTCCATGTCATTCTACTTTGATCCATTCTCTCTAAATGACCAAACCACCTCAACAACCCCTCTTCTGCCCTCTGACTAATGCTTTTATTAACTCCCACCTTCTCCTAATTTCCACACTCCGAATTTTCTGCATAATATTTACACCACACATTGCCCTTAGACAGGACATCTCCACTGCCTCCATCAGTCTCCTCGCTGCTGCATTTACCACACCCAAGCTTCACATCCATATAAGAGTGTTGGTACTACTATACTTTTCATACATTCCCTTCTTTGCCTCCATAGATAACGTTTTTGACTCCACATAATACCTCAACGCACCACTCACCTTTTTTCCCTCATCAATTCTATGATTAACCTCATCCTTCATAAATCCATCCGCCGACACGTCAACTCCTCAAGTATCTGAAAACATTCACTTCTTCCATACTCCTCCTCCCCAATTTGATATCCAATTTTTCTTTATCTTAAATCATTTGATACCTCATCACCTTACTCTTTTCTATGTTCACTTTCAACTTTCTACCTTTACACGCATTCTCAAACTCATCCACATAACCTTTGCAATTTTTTTTAGAATCTCCCATAAGCACAGTATCATCAGCAAAAAGTAAGTGTACAATTCCCATTTTGAATTTGATTCCCCATAATTAATCCCACCCCTCTCCCGAAACACCCCTAGCATTTACTTCTTTTACAACCCCATCTATAAATATATTAAACAACCATGGTGACATTACACATCCCTGTCTAAGACCTACTTTTACCGGGAAGCATTCTCCCTCTCTTCTACATACCCTAACCTGAGCCTCACTATCCTCATAAAAGCTCTTTACAGCATTTAGTAACTTACCACCTATTCCATATACTTGCAACATCTGCCACAATTGCTCCTCTATCAACTCTATCATATGCCTTTTCTAAATCCATAAATGCAATAAAAACTTCCCTACCTTTATCTAAATACTGTTCACATATATGCTTCAATGTAACACTTGATCTACACATCCCCTACCCACTCTGAAGCTCCTTGCTCATCTGCAATCCTTACATTCTGTCTTACCTCTAATTCTTTCAATTATAACCCTACCGTATACTTTTCCTGGTATACTCAGTAAACTTATTCCTCTATAATTTTTACAATCTCTTGTCCCCTTTCCCTTTATATAAAGGGACTATACATGCTCTCCGCCAATCCCTAGGTACCTTCCCCTCTTTCATACATTTATTAAACAAAAGTACTAACCACTCCAACACTATATCCCCCCCTCCTTTTAACATTTCTGT
>NC_069427.1:24177612-24192612 GCF_026875155.1 Cherax quadricarinatus | reverse complement strand
ACAAATGGTTTTTAATACTTGACGTGCTGTTGGAGTGTGAGCAAAGTAACATTTATGAAGGGATTCAGGGAAACCGGCAGGCCGGACTTGAGTCCCTGGAGATGGAAGTACATGCCTGCACTCTGAAGGAGGGGTGTTAATGTTGCAGTTTGGAAACTGTAGTGTAAAGCACCCTTCTGGCAAGACAGTGATGGAGTGAATGATGGTGAAAGTTTTTCTTTTTCGGGCCACCCTGCCTTGGTGGGAATCGGCCAGTGTGATAATAAAAAAAAAATAATAAATATAAATATATATATATATATATATATATATATATAATATATATATACTATTGTTAATTATTTCCGCTTGATGTTTCATTCAAAATTCACATTTAACATTTAAAAAACCTGACGATGAATGAATGAATTAGTTCTCTCTTCATCTGTTTTACCGTCTGTTAAAATACCCTCCGTCCTTTTAATTCGCAAAGTCCTCCATGCTCGCCCACGCCGTTCGAATCATGTCCCTGGACGTTATAGATTACGGATCCATAATTACAGTGAATCAGAGGAAAGTGAAGCTTATGTCGTGATAAACTTGCCAGCCACTGCGACCGGCCTAGTGGATGGCGATCAAGATAGCTGTTTCCACTTGTGATTTTGAGAAATGGCATTGCAGGGTAGGTTAAGCATGAAGAGAGAGAGACAGAGAGAGACAGAGAGAGAGAGAGAGAAAGAGAGAAAGAGAAGAAAGAGAAGAAGAGAGAAGAGAGAGAGAGAGAGAGAGAGAAGAGAGAGAAAGAGAGAGAGAAAGAGAGAGAGAAAGAGAGAGAGAAAGAAGAGAGAGAGAGAAGAGAGAGAGAGAGAGAGAGAGAGAGAGAGAGAGGAGAGAGAAGAGAGAGAGAGAGAGAGAGTGAGAGAGAGAGAAGAGATGAGAGAGAGAGAGAGAGAGAAGAGAGCGAGAGAGACAGGAGATGAGAGAGAGAGAGAGAGAGAGAGAGAGAGAGAGATCTAATGGTTCTAAAGCGGGAAAGACATAGCTGAAGAACTTAAGACGAATATCGATGTTATTTACTATCCACTCACTTCTCTTCGAGCTCTAGCCATACGAAGTCCTGATAGCATGGAGGTTGTACACTCACAAGGGTGAAGTCAGCTGATATTCACTTGTCAGCCATACTGGGCGTGATTCCTCGTGAGCTTGTCTTAATAAACTTTGCGGTAAACACATGATTTGTATCGTCACTTGGTGAACAAAATCTCTATACTGGAAAGGAGGTGAAAGCCTACAAAAGTCTCGTTTGAGTCCAGTACTTTGGGTACTGGTATCGTGACATTTCGTATTTTTCTAACGTTTTCGAAGGATTTTCTAACATTTATTGGACATTTCAATTTTGATTCTAAATTAAATACATCTTGTTTTTCGGTTAAAGAAAAAGGATTTATTACAGATTAAAAGGGATAATCATATTCCTTTTACTGAATTTCCATAATAACTCTACCTCACTGGCAAGTACTTGAAGCTTGTAAAGAAGACGTAGTAGAGCAGACCCGTTATGTGAATATAAAGACGCTTTATTAAGGCCACAATAAAGTCTTGTAGGTGAAACGTAGTATTTAACAAACCATACCACGGGCGGGGATAGAACCCGCGATCAGAGAGTCTCAAAACTGATCGCGGGTTTTTTCCGGGCCCGTGATATGGTTTGCTTGCAATTGTGTCATTACGATTTCGTGAGTCAGTATTTAACATATGATCTACATTTGCTGTACTTGTCTTTTCCTATCACTTGTGGTCACACTGCCTCGCTCCAGCCATCAACCTGCACCACACCATCTCTGAGAGGTAAACATTTGCAAAATGAAGACTTGAGGCTTGATGGTCCATGTATGAGTTAAAACCAAATGATGTGAAAGTGTGATGCAACAACCTAATCAGATAGCTACTTAACTATTAATCATCACATTTTTAACAGAATTTATAAAATCTAAATATTAAATATCCACTACACAGACGGTTGTATTCTATTATTATTATTATAATTATTATTATTATTATTATTATTATTATTATTATTATTATTATTAGAAATTAATATAATTACTATTATTATTAAATTCATGACGAAGCGCTTAACCACAGTGGGTCAAGCAGGGCCTAGGGAATGGTAGGTAATCAGGTTTGATTCTAGGAAAAGAGGATAACTCCAACTCTTTTGATCAAGAGCCCCTTACCCCCCATTTGTAGGAACTACTGATGTACCAGCTGTGACGTACTGTGTGTTAGACTTGTTTATTCCTGCCAAATAGCGATTCCTTTTTCCACTTATTATCATTAGTGAAAGTTCGAAGGTTTGCAGACTGTTACTACAACTGAGAGGAATGCACTATGAGGAGAGGCTGATGGAAGTAAACCTGACGACCTTGGTGGGGAAAAAGTCAAGGGGAGACATGATTACGACAGGCAAAATCTTTAGAGGAACTGATAGAACAGACAGGACGGACTGAATTAAGAGAAGCAGTATCAAGATAGGTGATCTCAGGGCGGTTGAGAAGTCGAATGACCTGGAGGCAAACTCTATTTACAGCTTCAAGTGTAGATACGATAAGACCCAAGAGACTAAAAATCATTTATGATGATCAAAGTAGTCTAGGAAACGGGGACAGGACCTGAGTCTCGACTCACACCAAATATGGGTCGTCAAGCACACACACACACACACACACACACCACACACATACACACACACACGCACACACACACACACACACACACACACACACACACACACACACACCACACACAAAGGAGAGAGAGAAAGCTTTGTTTATTATATCAAAGATTACGACTAAAATGGAAATGCAAGGAAGCGTCCTCACCAAAATTCTACAGCCAGTGAGCCAGTGAGCCAGTGAGCCAGTCAGTCCAATGAGCCAGTGAGCCAGTGAGCCAGTCAACCAGCCAGTCAACCACAGCCAGTCAGCCAGCCAGCCAGCCAGTCGACCAGCTAATTAGCCAGCTAGTCGACCAGACCGGCATCCACACATCCTTCCACCCTTTCCTCTTTCCTTCCAGTCATCCTTTCTTCTGAACGAGCCATCCATTCATCATTCCTCCATCCATGAACCCATTCATCGGTCTATCCATCCATCAATCGATAAAATCATAAATCCCTCCCTCTATCCATCCTTCCCTCCATCCTTCCCTCCCTCTATCCATCCTTCCCTCCATCCTTCCATCCATCCATCCATCCTACCATCCATATATCCTTCCATCCATCCATCCTTCCACCCATCCATCTATCCATTCAGACAGGGAGGTAGCCATCTCTCACTCACCTTCATACCTCACAGCCTGAACCGGCCATTGTTCGCAGGTGTCTTGTTTCGTTTAATGGCGGCACGGCAAAAAGTTTTATCATCATATTTCACGCAGGTGTAAATTTACGGCGGGTTTTATATCCGGGATTATACATGCATATGAGTTGTTTGCAATATTAGCCCGTTGTCTGATCAATAGGAGCACATCTGAATGGTGGGGCCGGAGCGTTTGGGTCTTCCGAACGGAAGGTCTAAGGGATGGTAGTGGTAGGGAGGGATGGTGGTGGTAGGGAGAGTTTGTGGCGGAGGTGGTGTTGGTGGAGAGTGTTGGTGGTGTCTGGTGGAGAGTGGTGGTGGTAGTGGTACTGAGAGGGTGGGTAGTGTTGTTTTTGTACGAGCTGTTGGTGGTAAAGGGGAGAGGAAGTGTTGGTGTACATTTGTTTCTAGAGGTGTTTGTTGGTGTTGAGCTGTAGCTCTACTGCTCTCCTATTTTTCTTTCGTTTATCATACTTGCGTTAAATCAGAGAGTGATTCTGGTTACTAGTGTATTCATTTCCCTCTTGATTTCACTTCTTTGCTTCCCTGACACACTCAAGGCGCTTTCTAAGATGTTCTTTACAAGTTCTATGCAGCGTGTGGTCGCTTCTCACCCGCACCGGATTTTAGTTTCTTTGGCTGAGGGTTTGAACTCTAGCAACCACTTCTAGGGCCATTAATGCAGCCTGTTCAGATATTTAGTACCCCGCTATCTGCCGTTTGTTTGATGCTTGTTACAGTACTTCAAATATTCATTGGAAAACAGAATATAACACACACACACACACACACACACGTATACAATTCTCCTCTAGGTATGATGTTACTAAACTATTGAAAAACTACCAGAAGAAAAAATAATTATACAATTGTGCTTGTGGATGATGTAAATATGTTATACAAAATAATAAATCAGAAAGCAAAATTTTGGTGGAATAGTTTGAAAAAATGATCACATGAAGAATATATTAGTAATGGATTTTACCGATAATAAATTACATTTAAAAGAAATGCTTAAGAGCGTGAATATGTTCCATAAATATTTTTTTCAGTAAAAAGATAGAAAAAAATAGCACTGAGAGTCATAATAACTAGTAATGAAAAACTCTGGCGCTTTTCTCGATAATTTTAAAATGCCTTTCAAATGAATTATAAGAAAAATGTTGATTTCATTAATATATGTTAAAGCAAAATTGAAATCTGTTGCTGTGGTATTGTGTCCAAACCTTCAGGAAGAAGCTGAAATACAAAATGTTTATAGATATGAAAAAAAAAACTTAGATTCTATAAGTGAGAAATTTGAGTATGGAAGACAAGAGGGCGAAACGGCTCATGGAAGACAAATACGGACGCAAAGACAATTTTGTTCTGAGCTTCTCTTGCAATTTATGAAGCTCTGGTCAAAGTGAAACACTGTTCTACCGCCTAAAGAAAACTTGTTTTGCAAGTTTTGTCTCTGTAATCATTCAGTTATGAAGAAACACTACAGGCATTGAAAGTGTTTGTGTTGGAAGACTTCAGAAGCAAAGGAGATGCCATTATCATGTATGAAGCTGTATTAAGGTGTCAAGAAGTGAACAAAAAGGGGGATAATATGGAGAATGAGGACGATGCGAGAAGTAACCTAACGTAGATAATGTACAATAGTTCATCGCAAATAAAATGTAATACAGCCATAATGAAATCGGAAAAGAAATACCGTATCGGAATTATTTTAAAAGTTAATTGAGACATTTACAACTTTATAATAACATATAATAATAATAATAATAATAATAATAATAATAATAATAATAATAATAATAATAATAATAATAATAATGATAATGAAGTAAAACAAATATGTAAGAACACACACACACACACACACATAAATACAGACAATGTCTCTCTATTATTTATATGGATTTATAGAAAGCCTGGAGGAGGAGTCAGTATTTATGGAAGACAACATATACCTTTTGAAGCTGTCTCATTAACATGTTGGAGTGGTTCTTCCCTCACCTCATCATTGTGTGTAGCTGCGGGTAACCGTGGAAAGATTTGCGAGTGTAGCTGTTGGTAGGGGTGGTGTACACGGTGTTTATAGGGCTTAGGTGGTGGTAGGGATGGTGGAAAAAAATGTTCCTGAAGTTTAGGTATGGCAGGAGAGGTGGAAATGATATCTGTGAAGAGTAGGTGGTGGTAGGAGATGGTGGAGAGTGGTAATGTATTGTGAGAGTTAGGTGGTGGTAGGAGGAAGGTGGAGAATGGTATCTGTGAAGAGTAGGTGGTGGTAGGAGAGGTGGAAATGGTATCTGTAAACATTAAGTGGTGGTAGAAGAGGTGGAAATGGTATCTGTGAACAGTAAATGGTGGTAGGAGAGGTGGAAATGGTATCTGTGAAGAGTAGGTGGTGGTAGGAGAGGTGGAAATGGTATCTGTGAAGAGTAGGTGGTGGTAGGAGTGGTGATGGTGATGTATGTGGGGCCCTGGGTAGTGGTAGTGGATGAAGTAACATATGTTGGATGTAGATATTGGCAGGAATAGTGGCAGTAACATATGAGAAATCTAGATCGTGGAAGCAGCATGTAAAATCTAGGTGATGGAAGAGGTGATAGAAGTAAGATTCTTTCGTAATCTAAGGCTGCAGCTGAGGAGGTGGAAGTGATAAGTCTGGGGTGTCAAAAGCCCGATTTGGGACAAATCTGACGCTCGTAGCAGAATCTGAACACTCATATGCGACACCCTGGGAGAGAGTGATGTTGATGTCTTCCTTCCCAGGCAAAATGCCTCCTGAAGTGTGTTATAGTTACACGAAGATCAATACATCACTTCAGCCACCAAGACCCACTACGAAATGCGGCAGCCACCAACGTCATTGACATCAATACGTCACCAGGATCAGAAAGACGTACTGCAGACAATTTTGAAGGAAAAACAAGCTGCAAATTAAGCTTTTATAAAGACAACGTATCTCTCTGTTACAGCTTTATTTCTCTAACAGAGCTGATGGTTGCTCTGCAACTGTTTTTTTCACCTGTATCATATTTTATCTAAATATTTTGCAACTCTATAAATTTAATTGACCTTTATTTTGATAGATGTCAGGAATCACAATTTATATAGTGCCAAACTATTACCTATAATACTGGTAATATTCAGTACCAATGTCATTATTGCTTATTTAATTAAATAATAATATTGACTTTATTATCAATAATACGATAATAAGGTTTTATTCGAGGAATAGAAGAGTAACTCCATTCCCCTGGATGAAGAGATTATGACACGCCTCAAGGCGCCCACCTTGAACGGATTGAAGATAAAGAATTTTAATATTAAAGTCGAATCTTTCTCTGATCAAAATATATGAAGGGAAAGATTCATTATTTTTATGAACGAGACATTGGATAGAGCAGATGGAGTGAAAGACTAGGGTGGAATGGAGGAGGACGGGATGAAAAAGGAAGGGATGGAGGAGGATAGAATGGACGATGATGGGTTGCAGGAGAATTTCATGGGGGAGATGCTTTTAGAGAGAGCAGGTGAAAGGAGAGGTAGGAAGGGATGGAAAGGGATTTGATGGGTAGGATGAAACATGGGAGAGCAAGTGGATGGAAGAGGAGTAGATCTGTAGGACTCTGCCCCGTTCCGACTTGAGCCTAAATCTTGCTCAATAATATTGAAGACTGGAATAAAATTAGACCATTTAATAAAAAAAAACATAGAATAAATAAATAAATAAATAACCTCATCTTTAATTGCAATTTGACCATAAAATATCTTGCATTAACGAAGGACTAATGAATATTCCACTTATCGAGCTAATTAATATATATACATACGACCTGTCAAACTAATATATACTCGCATATATAACAAAGTAAGGAATATTCTAACAATTAAAAGACTTCGTCTCTTTCTCAGCCCTTCCTCATTCAGTTTCCATCCCACCCTCTTCTCTCCCTCTTCACCCTCACTCCACCCTCATCCTTCTCATCCCTCCCTTCTCACCCATGTTAGGATAAGTCTGATAAATTCGAATAAGAAACAGAAATTGTAAGGAAGTATAGAGCGAAGTCCGGAAAATTGGTCACATTAATAGTGTGAGGGATGAAAAGGAGAAGAAGAGGAAGAAGAAGAAGAGAAGGAGGAGGAGGAGGAGGAGGAGAGGAGATGATGAAGAAGAATGGGTGGGGAGGAAAAGAGTGAAGGATGAATAATAGAAGAGCTAAAACAGGAGAAGAAAGGTGCATAGGAAGTGAAGTAAGAGGAGAAGAGTATAGCAGCATGCAGATGAGAAATAGAAGGTAGAAGCGGAGGAAAAGGAGCAGGAACAGATGAAGAACGTGGATAAGGAAGAGGAAGAGGAGGAATAAAGGGGTGCAGAAGAAAAACAGAGGAAAGCACGACGACGAGAGGCGTGCAAGGGTAAGAAGAGGAATAAGAAAAGCAAGAGAAGTGCAGGAAGAGGAGGAAGTAGAGTAGGATGAAGATGCTGAGGAGAAAAAAGAAAGAGAAGTGCAGGCTCTCCAGCCAAGGGCGTGAAAATAAGAGAGTATCGCACAGGTGAAATTTAAGGCATCAGAAAACACTAACTAATGCACTGACAGGACAACGCATGCAAACTTTTAGGTTATCTGGGGCGTGGAATACTGTGTGTGAGAGAGTGAGAGAGAAAGTAAGAGAGAGAGAGAGAGAGAGAGAGAGAGAGAGAGAGAGAAGAGAGAGAGAGAGAGAGAGAGAGAGAGAGAGAGAGAGAGATAGAATCATTTATTCCTAGGCTGACTCGAATCTAGGAAAACGTTCGAACAGGATAATGATATCAACGAAATAAAGTCGGATGATCGAATGAAATTACTGGCCCACAGATGGCTTCAACTTCATCCCGATCCCTATTTGTATGTTTCGTAACAATGAAAAGATTTTTAAATGAGGTGATGTTGGTAACAGCTCTTAGCTGTTAGTGAGTGAGTGAGAGAGAGAGAGAGAGAGAGAGAGAGACCAATATCGTAGGTGTGTGTGTGTGTGTGTTTTCGACAAAGACAACAAACACATGCTAATAACACCTACAGACTCGTGTCTTTTACACCCCTTTCCCCCCCCCCCCCAAAAAAAAAAAAATCCGAGACGGGTATTGGATCTATAATAAAACGAAATTTTTATGTTCTTTTTTTAATCAGTTCAAAATGGGTATATCATTTTATGCATAATTTCCTATCTAATTTTCAAAAGCCAGGTAATATACTTCTAATGGATTTCAGAGCCATTACGAGTATAATGGGCTGATGATATTTTGGAAATTGGAAATTTGATGAATAAAAGACCATTGAAATCTCTGTCAGTAATTGAAGACATTTAATTACCACGTCATAATCTTATATAACATATATATATATATATATATATATATATATATAATATATATATATATATATATATATATAATATATATATATATATATATTGTGTATGTCCAAGCCCAGCGTAGACTATAATTACCTGTAAAATTTAAGATCATTAAGCTTTCATCGAGGTATATATTAATGCGCTCTATCTTCATATATTATTGTTAGCCATTAATACTGTTCTTACAAGATTAAATATAATGGATTTTTCCAAAGTAATTCCACACAATTATTTTGAACGTTGAGAGCATACACTCCACTGAGTCGTAAGTCGAGTAAGCTAAGCCCTTTCGAGCATTATTATAAACAAGATAACCAACTAGTTGTTAGGAGTTTTAATTGGTAGTAAAATACACTGTCTTTATGGTATTAACATAAGTATAACGTAATAACAGGATAAATTTGCTCGTGACAGGAGTATTGCATTGAGAGTGTGACAGAGGCAGGTGTCTGTCTGGTTCCTGTCGAATTTCATTTTTTTTTCATGTTTATCAGGACTTGTCAAGAAATGTTCATCTCGAGTCAATGGCATTTTTGCAGGATGAGGGTTGAGATGTAGTTCTTGGTCTTGTATCTTAACTTTCGCGTGACTGGCGTGAAATACCATTGTCAAATCTATTTTTGTTTAGCTGCTGCGTGGTATCCATCTGTCAGTGTGTCACTGGTCTGGTATTTTCCCTGAGAGACAGAGAAAGAAAGAGGAAAAGATGTGTGTGTGTGTGGGGGGGGGGGGGATCTGTATGAGTAAGTGTATATGTGTGTATGTTATGTATGAATGTACGAGGTCGTGTGTACTTGTGTATGTGCGTTTCTGTTTCTCTTTCTCTCTGCCTTTCTATCTTTCTATCTGCCTCTCTTTCTCCCGTCGTGTCTGCATTCACCAGTTACTGTCTATGTCTCTTCCGTCTAAACTGTACGATCCATTTCCTCCTAATTTCCTGGCCATTTCCCTGACACAGCGATTTTTCAGTGTGAATAATATTTAACCATGACAAAAATCAGCCTGTTGTTAACCTGTCCGAAAAGCCAGAGTTTTATTCCTCTGTGTGTATTGTGTAGGGCGAAACAACGCTACGTATGTTAACAATACACACAGAAAAACTATGTGAACAATATTTCGCTCAAAATTTATTTTTTGATGTCCTGACTTGAAACTGCTATCATTAGAGTGAAACGTTCAAAAAAAAAAAAAAATTGTCAAAATAATTCAAGTATGAGACGCGGCTCCAAGTTGCTGGTCGCGTGACTGCAAGAGTCGTGTAGTGGGGATGGTGGTGGGGATGGTGGTGGGGATGGTGGTGGGGATGGTTGTGGGGATGGTAGTGGGGATGGTGGTGGCTATGGTGGTGGGGATGGTGGTGGGGATGGTGGTGGGGATGGTAGTGGGGATGGTGGTGGCTATGGTGGTGGGGATGGTGGTGGGGATGGTGGTGGGGATGGTAGTGGGGATGGTGGTGGGGATGGTGGTGGGGATAGTGGTGGGGATGGTGGTGGGGATGGTGGTGGGGATGGTGGTGGGGATGGTGGTGGGTTTGGTGGGGATGGTTGTGGGAATGGTGGTGGGGATAGTGGTGAGGATGGTGGTGGGGATGGTGGTGGGGATGGCGGTGGGGATGGTGGTGGGGATGGTGGTGGGGATGGGTGGGGGATGGTGGTGGGGATGGTGTGGGGATGGTTGTGGGAATGGTGGTGGGGATAGTGGTGAGGATGGTGGTGGGGATGGTTGTGGGGAAAGGTGGTGGGGATAGTGGTGAGGATGGTGGTGGGGATGGTTGTGGGATGGTTGTGGGAATGGTGGTGGGGATAGTGGTGAGGATGGTGGTGGGGATGGTTTGTGGGAATGGTGGTGGGGATAGTGGTGAGGATGGTGGTGGGATGGTGGTGGGGATGGAGGGGGAAAGACTCGAAATCCGGTGTTTTTATGAGTGCTATTATGCTGCTGGTATGTATGTATATGTGTATGTGTGTGTCGTGTATGTGTATGTGTGTATGTGTTGTGTGTGTGTGTGTGTGTGTGTGTGTGTGTGTGTGTGTGTGTGTGGGGTGTGTATGTGTGTGTGTTGTGTGTGTGTGTGTGTGTATGTGCATGTGTATGTGTGTATGTGTGTGTGTGTGTGTGTGTTGTGTGTATGTGTATGTGTATGTGTGTGTGTGTGTGTGTGTGTGTGTGTGTGTGTGTGTGTGTGTGTGTATGTGCATGTGTGCATGTGTGTGTGTGTGTGTGTGTGTGTGTGTGTGTGTGTTGTGTGTGTGTGGTGTGTATGTGTGTGTGTGTGTGTGTGTGTGTATGTGCATGTGTATGTGTGTATGTGTGTGTGTGTGTGTGTGTGTGTGTGTGTGTGTGTGTGTGTATGTGTATGTGTGTGTGTGTGTGTGTGTGTGTGTGTGTGTGTGTGTATGTGTATGTGTGCATGTGTGTGTGGTGTGTGTGTGTGTGTGTGTGTGTGTGTGTGTGTGTGTGTGTGTGTGTGTGTGTGTGTGTGTGTGTGTGTGTGTGTGTGTGTGTATGTGTTACTGTACTGAGTTGATCATGATTCACTACGTTATATAAATTTTAAGCCATGGCTCGGGCACAGAGAAATATGAGTACACAATGGTATCAAGATGTATGCACAATGGTACCAGGATGTGTACACAAGACACGCATACACAATAGTGTGTACACAATGGTACACGGGCAGTCATGCACACAGGGATGCATGAGGAGACACGTACACCCCAGACGCGCACACATATCGTGTGTGTGTACTCACCTAGTTGTACTCACCTAGTTGAGGTTGCAGGGGTCAAGTCCAAGCTCCTGGCCCCGCCTCTTCACTGGTCGCTACTAGGTCACTCTCCCTGAACCATGAGCTTTATCGTACCTCTGCTTAAAGCTATGTATGGATCCTGCCTCCACTACATCGCTTCCCAAACTATTCCACTTCCTGACTACTCTGTGGCTGAAGAAATACTTCCTAACATCCTTTTGATTCATCTGTGTCTTCAGCTTCCAACTGTGTCCCCGTGTTGCTGTGTCCAGTCTCTGGAACATCCTGTCTTTGTCCACCTTGTCAATTCCTCTCACTATTTTGTAAGTCGTTATCATGTCCCCCCTATCTCTCCTGTCCTCCAGTGTCGTCAGGTTCATTTCCCTTAACCTCTCCTCATAGGACATACCTCTTAACTCTGGGACTAATCTTGTTGCAAACCTTTGCACTTTCTCTAGTTTCTTTACATGCTTGGCTAGGTGTGGGTTCCAAACTGGTGCCGCATACTCCAATATGGGCCTAACGTACACGGTGTACAGGGTCCTGAACGATTCCTTATTAAGATGTCGGAATGCTGTTCTGAGGTTTGCTAGGCGCCCATATTCTGCAGCAGTTATTTGGTTGCTGTGCGCTTCAGGAGATGTGCCTGGTGTTATACTCACCCCAAGATCTTTTTCCTTGAGTGATGTTTGTAGTCTCTGGCCCCCTAGACTGTACTCCGTCTGCGGTCTTCTTTGCCCTTCCCCAATCTTCATGACTTTACACTTGGTGGGATTGAACTCCAGGAGCCAATTGCTGGACCAGGTCTGCAGCCTGTCCAGATCCCTTTGTAGTTCTGCCTGGTCTTCGATCGAGTGAATTCTTCCCATCAACTTCACGTCATCTGCAAACAGGGACACCTCGGAGTCTATTCCTTCCGTCATGTCGTTCACAAATACCAGAAACAGTACTGGTCCTAGGACTGACCCCTGTGGGACCCCGCTGGTCACAGGTGCCCATTCTGACACCTCGCCACTTACTATGACTCGCTGCTGCCTTCCTGACAAGTATTCCCAGTCCATTATAGTGCCTTCCCTGTTATCCCTGCTTGGTCCTCCAGTTTTTGCACTAATCTCTTGTGTGGAACTTTGTCAAACGCCTTCTTGCAGTCCAAGAATATGCAATCCACCCACCCCTCTCTCTCTTGTCTTACTGCTGTCACCATGTCATAGAACTCCAGTAGGTTTGTGACACAAGATTTCCCGTCCCTGAAACCATGTTGGCTGCTGTTGATGAGATCATTCCTTTCTAGGTGTTCCACCACTCTTCTCCAGATAATCTTCTCCATGATTTTGCATACTATACATGTCAGTGACACTGGTCTGTAGTTTAGTGCTTCATGTCTGTCTCCTTTTTTAAAGATTGGGACTACATTTGCTGTCTTCCATGCCTCAGGCAATCTCCCTGTTTCGATAGATGTATTGAATATTGTTGTTAGGGGTACACATAGCGCCTCTGCTCCCTCTCTCACGACCCATGGGGAGATGTTATCTGGCCCCATTGCCTTTGAGGTATCTAGCTCACTCAGAAGCCTCTTCACTTTTTCCTCGGTTGTGTGTACTGTGTTCAGCACTTGGTGGTGTGCCTCACCTCTCCGTCTTTCTGGAGCCCCTTCTGTCTCCTCTGTGTACACTCCTTTGAATCTCTTGTTGAGTTCCTCACATACTTCACGGTCATTTCTTGTTGTCTCTCCTCCTTCCTTCCTTAGCCTGATTACCTGGCCTTTGACTGTTGTTTTCCTCCTGATGTGGCTGTATAACAGTTTCGGGTCAGATTTGGCTTTCGCTGCTATGTCGTTTTCATATTGTCGTTGGGCCTCCCTTCTTATCTGTGCATATTCGTTTCTGGCTCTACGACTGCTCTCCTTATTCTCCTGGGTCCTTTGCCTTCTACATTTCTTCCATTCCCTAGCACACTTGGTTTTTGCCTCCCTGCACCTTTGGGTGAACCATGGGCTCATCCTGTCTTTTTCATTATTCCTGTTACCCTTGGGTACAAACCTCTCCTCAGCCTCCTTGCACATTGTTGCTACATATGCTACATGTGTGTGTGTGTGTGTGTGTGTGTGTGTGTGTGTGTGTGTGTGTGTGTGTGTGTGTGTGTGTGTGTGTGTGTGTGTGTGTGTATGCGTGTGTGTGTGTGTGTGTAAAAATCACCTTATCTTAAAGTGGTAAAACAAAGTGGGAAAATGCCACTTTTCTTCCTTAACTAACACTTAGCAAGGCATATCACGACCTCAGTACAGAGAAAAACCTCTTAACCACTCGACGTAATCTCCGTATCTAATACATTTAGATAAGAGAGAATAATAAAAGAGACAAATTATGAGACTGGAAGGGCAATTTGCAGCAACTAGGAGGCCTATTCTGTTTAACTGCCACCAGTAGGCCTAATAAAGCCGTAGCGATGAAATGCTGTTATCGATGAAAATAACGGCCTTGATGCTGATGATGGGCGCCTGATGAGTGAATTCAAACTGCCCTTCATTTATTCTGATCAAGTCTGGTTACCTCTCAGTTTCCTGACGCTGCATGGCCTCTTAAGGATTTAGTGCCCCCCCCCCGTCAATTTAATAATAATAATAGTAATAATTCTCCACGGGGAAGTGGAAAAGAATTCTTTCTTCGTAAGCCATGCGTGTCGAAAGAGGCGACTAAAATGCTGGGAGCAAAGGGCTAGTAACCCCCAGTTCGTTGAAAACAAAAACAATAAAATTAATAATAATAATAATAATAATAATAATAATAATAATAATAATAATAATAGGTGTGTGAAAGTGTATAATCTATGAAACTGAAGTCAAATATTGAGTTTAAAATCAAAATTTTTATGTTTGATATTAAAAAAAATTTTAAATTTTTTTTTGGGGGGATAAGAATTATTTTTTATTTTGAAAGTAAAACATCTAAGTTTGATAGTATATTTTACTTTCTCTAACTATAAACTGAGGCTTGTGATCCAGAGTTAAAGTCTACAGAGTTTCTTGTGTTTTTTATCTTAAGAAATAGAATTTTTACATAATTTTAGACATTACAGTCTAAATGCCTTCGTTATTTATTCTGCCTATTAGTTGTAGAATTTATGAAACTGTCCGATTTTTTAGACGAAATACCATATTGTCGAGAAACGGAAATAAAGCCAGATAGCATGAAATAAAGCTTTTATTGAGGAAACGTTTCGTTCTGTGTAGAGCTTTAGTCATGACTTCATAAAGCTCTACAGAGAGCGAAACGTTGTCACAGTAAAACCTTGCTCTACTATTTCTCCTCTTCACATGTGATGCTTTAAGAAATGGCTCCATATTGCTATTAAAAAGTCTGACCTTTTTTTTCTTTCCTCTAAGAACTTTCGTGTTTTCTACTGCGTAAATATAACACAACATTTAGACATTTCTCTCAATTGTTATAAATCGTTGCTATGAGTGAGAAACCCTAAAGAAACCATGATAAAAATGAAAACCTGTTTCAATACGCATATATCCTT
>NC_069427.1:24127612-24172612 GCF_026875155.1 Cherax quadricarinatus | reverse complement strand
TGACAGGGATTAACAGGTGAACATGACAGGATAAATAGGTAAATATAAAAAGATTAAACGGGATAAGGCGATAATTACAAAAGAAGTTTATGATAATGGTGGGAATAAATAGAGAAGAAAATGAAATAATGGTGATGGTGACAACGATGTCAATAATGACTGTGATAGTGATAATGTTAATAATTAAAATGCCAGGAATATTGGCAATAGAGATAATTATAAAAAGATATTAAGTCAACAAAAATGATACGCTTAACACATTGTCCATCTCCTGCCAAGGCAGGTGACTCGAAAAAGAAGAAACTCTTTCACCATCATTCACTCAGTCACTGTCTTGCTTGTGCCGACTTTGCAAGTCGGATGACCCACCAAACTGTAACATCCCCAATAATCGTCAGAGTAAAGAAAGTTTGCCTTTCACCACCAGGCCGCAAAGCCGGATAACCGTTTTCTATGTGTCTCTCTCTCTCTCTCTCTCTCTCTCTCTCTCTCTCTCTCTCTCTCTCTCTCTCTCTCTCTCTCTCTCTCTCTCTCTCTCTCTCTCTCTCTCTCTCTCTCTTTTACACAGGGTTTAACAAGGTTAAGAATCCCTAGCTTTATTGACAAGCTATTTACAGGTTAAGGATTCCTAACTTTATTGGCAAGCTAAGAGCTGTTACCTACATCAGCTCATTTGAAAGCATTTTTATTGTTATGAGACATACAAGCAGGGAACAGGATGAAGTTGGAGCCATCTGTGGGCCAGTATTTTCATGTGATCGTTGACATCATTATGCTGTACGAATGTGTTCCATACTCGAGTCATCCTGGGTATATATGATCTCAGATGGAGTGATGTTCTGGAGAAGGGTACAGCCAGAGTGAAGTTGCTGCTTTCTGCCCGTCTTGTGGCATAACAGCTTGTTTCACGCTGTCTCTCTCTCTCTCTCTCTCTCTCTCTCTCTCTCTCTCTCTCTCTCTCTCTCTCTTCTCCTCTCTCTCTCTCTCTCTCTCTCTCTCTCTCTCTCTCTCTCTCTCTCTCTCTCTCTCTCTCTCTCTCTCTCTCTTCTCTCTCTCCTCTCTCTCTCTCTCTCTCTATCTCTCATACTCTTCTCTCTCTTCATCATCTACTTTCTCTATATATATATATAATATATATAATATATATTATAAATATATATATATATATATATATTTATATATATATTATGTATGTATACAATAAGATCACAGTAAACAGGTGATATCAGAATAGACAAAACAACCACTGTGAACGAAAAGCGAAATTCCAAGCGCTTTCGTGACTTCTCACATTCGTGAGAAGTCACAAAAGCGCTTCCCCTAATTTTTTTTTTTTTTTGAACATCCCGAGAATATCTTTAGCATTTGGTGTGCGAGACTTGGTGACACAAGACAGATGTTAAATCTTGGGCACAGACATTAAAACCATCTTAATGATGCGTTCCAACCATACAATAAACATGCGTATTTCAGTTAATAGTTAGTCACTTATTTCTTAAACATACTCATCAGACTCCCTCTAAATATCTCCATTGTCGTGTTGAATACTATTGTTAATAATAATAATAATAATAATAATAATAATAATAATAATAATAATAATAATAATAACAATAACAACAGCAACAAAAGTAATAATAATAAAATATATTATTATTGTTCTTACTATTAATATTATTATATTATTATTATTATTATTATTATTATTATTATTACTTGTATTTGAAACTGAGATTAGAAAACAATATTACATAACAGAACAATCAACATTTTACAACCTAATCAATAAACCTTATTTTCTTTCGATAATCAATGGATAACCTTTAAAAAACTGATCAGTAACATCACACAGTGGTGGCACTTAGAGGGGGTCCTGATACTTTCAATGTTATAACCATACTAACCTTATACCCGTCATCATGCATCAAGGCGATGTGTGTTAATATGGGATACAAGTTTAGGCAGATCATTGGTCATTATTCGCATTAACAAAGAGGAATCCACGACCAAAGGACCACTAAGGTCCCTCGCTCTCAACTGGAGAGTCTGTTATTGCGAAAATAAATATAATATTTGAACACACACTAATTTCCTGACCTGAATTAATTACAGCACGGTTGTTACAATTAAATTTAATTTACGAGCCGACTAATGACAATTAATGCAAGCTGACTGGACCCAAACAAACAGAGACATTAGTTTGAACACATGAGAGTTGGTTTTCTTATATAGACAACATAGGAGGGAGAAAATGGCATTGTTTATAAATTCACATGTAAACTTATAAAACCTAAGAACATGTAAAATATTTATATATAATCTATAACCAGACTGAAAAGCTATATTATTATCAAGAAAATTTAATCAATGGTTTACATTTGAAAAATCTTTATTGACAAGTAATATAAACAGTTTGAATAGAGGTTTACAGAGACACTTTAACTTCTCGACAGGATGTGCAGTTCTAGTAAATGAAATGTTAAATGCAACGTAGAAACTGAAAGTGCTATTCACATTGAGTCAAATATGGAGTGAGGAGTTTATGCTATACTTCTTTTATGGTAAAAAATCTGGTAGAAAATTATGCATTTTATTCTCATTATGAAATTCAGTAATTTATAATGCAGCTTTTCTATTCAGTGAAGTGGTTGGTTTAAAGTCTCATATACTGCAGATACAAATAAAATCCAGTCAGCAAGAGAACTCTTCTAAGAGAATATGTGTAATACAAAGAAACACAGCTGCACTCAGAAGTCAAAAATCTATGTTAATGAAATTATGAAGCTACTCGGACTCAAGATCCGTCAGAGGACAATTATGAAGCTACTTGGACTCAAGATCCGTCAGAGGACAATTATGAAGCTACTCGGACTCAAGATCCGTCAGAGGACAATATTCTTACCTGAAGAAGAGCTCGGAAATTATCCATCATTGACGTCCCGGACATAACCTGCAGAGAGAGAAAAAGAGAGGCAGTGAGAAGAGGGCTACAAGAAATTTATATACAGAGAGGAACACAAAATATCCTAAATCTATTAAAATTAAATATTAATTTGTAAATAATATATACGCAAATGTACTCATGATAACAATAATAGAGCCCTATTCTTAGTTTTTCTGTATATCCATATACTAATGCCCTTCCATCCATAGGATGGTTATGAGGTGCACAAAAAAACCAGCTACAGCCCATCCACAGCATGAATTAGAGGTGCACAATAAACTAGTAGCTGTGGAGGCAAAATCTAAAATCTAAAAGTGTATTAAATACCGGTCACTGGCATGACCCAACCTATCGAAGAGACGATGAGACGGTAAATGAATATTGATAATTTTAGACTCACAATAAGGCCTCCTATAATGTGTATACTGTATACGAAACATGTGGTGCTTATATTTTTTCCTCTATGAGGATTTGTACATATCACATACACACTACCTGGCAAGGGGCACAAGTACACACAGCCATCACCACCCTATGACGTGGAAATATAAACACATATGCAGTATAATGTGATCCTTTATTGACAACGTTTCGCCCACACAGTGGGCTTTTTCAAGTCACAAACAGATCTGTTTGTGACTTGAAAAAGCCCACTGTGTGGGCGAAACGTTGCCAATAAAGGATCACATTATACTGCATATGTGTTTATATTTCCATTGTGTCGGTATTTTATACCATTTATTTCCACCCTGTGACGTACAAGTTTCATCGGTACTCAGTTCATCTCCTCATAACTCATCACGTTTGTTATTCGTCACATACTCAATTTATCACGTTTATAATTCATTATGTATATAACTCATCACGTACATAATTCATTACGTATAATAATCATAACGAAAATAGTCATCCACGCATAAAAATCAACACTCATACATGACTCACGAAATCGTAATGACACGATTGCAAACAAACCATAATATGGGCGGGATAGAACCCGCGGTCAGAGAGTCTCATATATAATTCAAATAGAGACACAAAGATTACAGGGGATGGGGGGGGGCGAGCGTTGTACAGACATGATTACGAAGACTTTTTCTAGGAAATAACTGCGTTTCAGAAACACAAAATAGACACAAGGATACATACATGATAACAGACTTTACAGACGATGCAGAATACCTTTAGTGGAAATCAAGGAAACGGTGTGAGAGAGCTCAGTTAGCGTCAAGGGATCGCGACTCTTCAGCACACTCCCATTATACATAAGAGATATTACCAATAAATCCTCCCTAGCTGTCTTCAAGAGGAAACTCGACTGATTCCTCCGAACGGTTCTTGGTCGGCCGAGTTTTGGTGCATACGATGGACTACAGGCGGCTGGGACTAACAGCTTGGTTGATTAGGCCAGTGAAAAGAGGCTTGATCTGGGACCGGGCCGCGGGAGAGTTGGACCCCAGAAGCGACTCCAGGTATATGCACACTTACACACACATATGTGCTTGCCAACGCACCCACACAAACACATACACACACACACACACACACACACACACACACACACACACACAACCCCACACACACACACACACACACACACAAATATTTATAACTATCATTATCGGGAAGAAAACATTGTTATTACAGACCAGTTATTATCATAAATGCGTCTGAGAGAGAGAGAGAGAGACAGAGAGAGAGAGAGAGACAGACAGAGACAGAGACAGAAAAAGGCACAGGAAGGGAAAGTTTCATTACTATCGCTTATTGATTATTGTTCTTCCTATACACAAACCTTCGTTTGTCTTTGTATTTACCTTGTTTACCAGCCTTCTCATCTTATCCCAAACCCTGTATCACTTTGGTATATATTCCTCTCTTTCGTCTCTCTTCCTCCTCTCCATAGATTAAGACAATCTTAATTTATGCTTTATTAATTACTTTGTTAATAATATATAATAAAATATTTACAAATTTATCAAGTGTTGTGTCTCACTTTCGCTTTCAGAAACTTATGTTTGACTTCAGGATTTCATTCTAAGTCCCGCAAAAACAAAAAAAATAGTTGCAAAATATTCTTCTGTTTGGGGTACTTTTCTGTGTACAGCTTCAGCAAGTAAACGTAAGTCTCTATTACAGAGCGAAATGTTCTCCCATAAATGCCTGTCCTTCAACGTGCCTTTTCCTCACTATTGTCTTCAATGTACTCTTTCGGATCCTTGCTGCAAGCTGTTTCTCTTTCTCAACATCATTCTTCTAATTTACTGTTCCTTTCCCACTCCTTTCACTCACACAAAACTGGTCACTACGCCCCCATTTCCTAAACTTCCTTTATCGTTCACTAGAGAATTTCATAACCTCCATAAATGAAATTTCCTTAAATTTGCTTGCGTAGCCCCCCTCCCTAAAATAGCCTTCGTAGCCTTCGTTCCCGAAAACTTCAATGCTTAACATCCCTCCCTAAAACTTCCACGAGCAGCTTCCTCCCTTCCTTCTCTCCTTACCCCTCTCCATCCCACTCTCCTGAACTCCCTTCAGTATACCATCCTCACTCGATTCTTCTCCCTCTCTACATCTTCCGTCTCTCCCTGATTTCCCCACTCCTATCCTCCCATCATCCATACTTTTCTCCCTCTTTCCCCTTTCCTATTTCTCTCCCTCCCTCTCTGCAAGTCGCCATATTGCTGACAAACAGTGCAAAAGATGCTATTTGAACTGAGTAATGGTAACCCCGATCATACCTGAAGTTTGTTTCTCGGATGGAGGAGCAAGTTAGAGGCAGGTGGTAGCTAGCAGAGAAGAGAGAATATCTAGAGTAGGGAGGGAAAGGCAAATGTAGTGAATACTATTAGAGAGAGGGAGAGAGAGAGAGAGAGAGAGAGAGAGAGAGAGAGAGAGAGAGAGAGAGGGAGAGAGAGAGAGAGAGAGAGAGAGAGAGAGAGAGAGAGAGAGAGAGAGAGAGAGAGAGAGAGAGAGAGAGAGAGAGAGAGAGAGAGAGAGATAGGAAGACAGACAGACCGACGGAATATATGTGCAAATGCGATAATGGAATCCAATTTGAAAACGAGAGTGTTAGGTTAATGAGAATGCAAAATTCCGACTGGCAGCAAATTATATAGAGACTTATATCAAAGGACAAACTTTTATAAGACCGCATTTCGCTCAACGCCGAGCATTTCATAAGCGATACGTCGTTTAATAAAGTCTCGCTATGCTGAAGACAATTTTGTATTACCTAAATGTTTGGTAGGCAAGGAGGAATTTAGGGAGAAAAGATGAGGAGAGGAGAAATGGGGAGGAAAGGTAAGAAGAGGAGAAATGGGGAGGAAAGGTGAGGAGAGAAGAAATGAGGAGGAAAGATGAGGAGAGGAGAAATGGGGAGAAAATGTGAGGAGAGGAGAAATGGGGAGGAAAAGTGAGAAGAGAAATGGGGAGAAAAGGTGAGGAGAGGAAAAATGGGGGAAAGGTGAGGAGAGGACAAATGGGGAGAAAAGGTGAGGAGAGGAGAAATGGGGAGAAAAGGTGGAGAGGAAAAATGAGGAGAAAAGGTGAGGAGAGGAGAAATGGGAAGAAAAGGTGAGGAGAGGAGAAATGGCAAGTAAGAGGCCAGGATAGTGAAGAAGTGTGGGAGGGTTGCTTTTTAATATCGTGATGGGCTGGAGCAATACACATAGCTTTCGATTAATTGGTTTAGCATGTAGCATTGCTGCAAGTTATTGTTCTCCCGACCACCAGGGCCAGGGAGTGGTAATGTGATCAAGGATGTTTCTTGAGACAGAGGGAAGTGTGTGTGTGTGTGTGTGTGTGTGTGTGTGTGTGTGTGTGTGTGTGTGTGTGTGTGTGAACAGAAGAGTACACATTTCCTGTCTTTCTCCTCCTTACCTAATCTTCCTTTTCTTCCGTGCCTTTTCTCCCTCCTTTTCCTTATTTTTGTCTATCCGCCTTATAAAAACCTTGAGCACTTATAAAAGGTCAGGAGTATGGAAGAGTTCGGTGGCACTCGGGAGCTCAATTGTTAATTCCAGGTGATGCTGGGAGGGCCAAACCCCCGCACGGATTCCATATAAACAACATTAAGGTCAATAATAGGATAATTTCCCCAGGGCGTCGGAGGCCCTGCGTGGGACCCTACCAAACAACCTCATCTCTTCTGCTTACGTCCTGGCTACCAGTTCAGGCTCGCATATCTTCATTTGTGTGTGTGCGTGTGCGTGTGTGTGTGTGTGTGTGAGAGAGAGAGAGAGAGAGACAGATTGCATAACATCCACTAACCCAGTTTTCATAATAATTTCTTTTTCCTTCCTCACGGAAACATAGGCTGAAAAGATTAAATGAAACACTAAACATTCAAAAGCCATTATTTTTTCAAGTTTCACCTACAGTGGAGCATAATCCAGCTTCATGGAGAAAGAAACGTGGTGAAATGAATATTATACTTGCTTATGCATCTTTGAGTTAACAGTATTAAGTCATCTCCTCCCTTTTATGGAGTTCCCATTGCAGGATGCTGGCCCCGTAGATTATTTGTTTTTTACAGGTGGCTTCCTCTCCCCTTTACGTGGAGACAAGAAACACAGATTAAAGCCACTGCGATACTGACTTAAATTCACCTACTTAATTTCTCTTTATCTCCTGATCTTCCTTTAATACCTCCCTTCCTTCTGACTCTCCATTATTGCAGCCTTGCTTTCTGACCATCTCTTAATTACCCTCTCCGTCTTAACCATCCCTTTCGTCTCCCTTTCATGCAAACACTCATTTTCTGCCCCTTTAACTCCATTTTCATCATTGTTCTTCCCTTCCCTTCCAACACTTCTTTCCTACCTCTGTTTTATTTGACTACCCCTCATTGCCTCCCTTCCCATCTAACCTCTCTCACTGACTCACTTCCCTTGTAACCTCCCTTAACTTCCTTTTCGCTTCTTGCCTTCCCATTCTGCCCACTTCCATCCTCAACCCACCCTGATGACTCTTTCCAAATGTTACTCCACAAGAAGATTCTCTACTCCAGCATCTCCTCCCTCTCCTCTACATCATTCATTAAAAACACACCCTAACCTCTCTTTACCACCACCATTCACACCCACAATTTCTCTATTTCTGTTGATGCGGGTGTCTTTTGATATGGACTCAGACCTTGGTCTAATGAGGTGTATGTCTCACTGAAACTTACGGGGCAGTAACTTAGAATGAGAGAGAGAGAGAGAGAGCGAGAGAGAGAGAGAGAGAGAGAGGGAGAGAGAGAGAGAGAGAGAGAGAGAGAGAGAGAGAGAGAGAGAGAGAGAGAGAGAGAGAGAGAGAGAGAGAGAGAGAGCAAGACAATCTCTCTCTCTCTCTCTCTCTCTCACCTTACGGAAACCTCTGGTAAGATGGGTGTCCTAGCTCGTTCAGGAAGTAAGGCGAAGAGCGAATACTATTGAAATAAGGGGTCCACAAGGCCATCCCAGAGTTTAGGGAAATTGGAAAGGGACTGCTATTAGGCAGAATGGGCAGCATGAGCCCATTCTAGAGATAATGGGAAGGAGACGGAAGAAAATAGGTCAAAGTGTGAACGAACCCACAGAGAAAGGAACGAGTGCCGAAGAACGTATAAACTCTGGTATACTTCCTTATCATGAACTGTAAATTGAGGGTCAGGGACATGCTCGTTTACTGCATAATTTTAATAAAATTCTCGTCATTTCAGTGTGTGTTCTTAAGATTATTGGAATGGTAGTTTGTAAACTACCGTAATACCAACGACGTATCATGAATATATATATATATATATATATATATATATATATATATATATATATATATATATATATATATATATATATATATATATATGTATGTGTGTGTGTGTGTGTGTGTGTGTGTGTGTGTGTGTGTGTGTGTGTGTGTGTGTGTGTGTGTGTGTGCGTGTCGTGCCGAATAGGTAAAACTTGCGATTTTGGCTTAAAGAGCCAAAATCGCAAGAGAGAGAGAGATAGGAGAGTGGCTTTTGAAGTCAGTGATCTGTGACTGCAAAGTAAGAGAGCTGCTTAGATAGGGTAAAAACCCTAAGAAAATATTTACCCTTATTCTTTGAGATGCATTGTTTTACGGTTTAGTGATGTGTCGCCCGGGTATCCAACACTTCAGCAATTTAATCGATATCATTGCAATCTGGTTTTCTTTTTCTAATTCTATTTCTTTTTTTAACTTTTTTTCTCAGTGCTGAGACAATGTCCTTTTATAAAAAAAAAAGTAGATTTTTTTTAAATCGTTTTCATAGTATGTAAAAAGAAAAAAAATCAAAGAGAATTATGATGCTTCGATTTCCACAGATGAGCAACAGTCGTCCACATTTTTTCTTCAAAACCAGACCGCCAGAACCCGTTTTTGGTGCTGCTATATCTCTAATAGCCAGGAGGGAAGGAGAGAGAGAGAGAGAGAGAGAGAGAGAGAGAGAGAGAGAGAGAGAGAGAGAGAGAGAGAGAGAGAGAGAGAGAGAGAGAGAGAGAGAGAGAGAGAGAGAGAGAGAGATCAAAAAAACATTTAAAAATATTTTAATGAACGTACAACTTTTACAAATTAAATGAATATAAAATGTGTTGGAAAAATAGCCCTTGGTTGTTGCTGCTAATGCTGCTCTTTTGTTCCTGCTGCTGCTGCTCCTCCTCCTTCTACTGTTGCTGCTTCTGTTGTTGTCGGTGCACCTGCTGCTGTCGCTGCTCCTGATGTTGCTGCTCCTGCTGTTGTTGTTCAGTGCTTCTCTTGCTACTGCAGCTGTTATATTGTTGCTGTTGTCCTTGCTACTCTCGCTGCTGAAATCGCTGTTGCTCCTTCTGTTATTGCTTTTGCTGCTGCTGCTGCTGCTGTTACGGCTGCTGTAGTTACCCTTCATTCCATTGCTGCTAGTTATACTTGTTACAGCTGCTACTCTACTTGTTGCTAACTCTGTTGCTGCTAGTTTTGCTACTGTTACAGCTGCTGCTCTTGTATTACTTCCATGTATCCTTCTCCAAGCCAGTCAGAAAAAAATCTCTTTATATATATGTTTGTCTTGCTGCCTCGGGCGAGCGTGTATGTTAGTTTGAGTTATGACTCGACCTAATGGTTTGTATACAGCAGCCAGTATGTTAGCATGATGTGCTGCCCAGTGTAATGGGCTGCTGGAAGGCGTTGTGTGTGTGTGTGTGTGTGTGTGTGTGTGTGTGTGTGTGTGTGTGTGTGTGTGTGTGTGTGTGTTCACCTATTTGTACTCACCTATTTGTGGTTGCAGGGGTCGAGTCATAGCGCCTGGCCCCACCTCTTCACTGATTGCTACTAGGTCCTCTCTTTCCCTGCTCCATGAGCTTTATCAAACCTCGTCTAAAAACTATATATGGTTCCCGCCTCCACTACGTCACTTTCTAGGTTATTCCACTTCTTGATACTCTATGACTGAAGAAATACTTTCTAACATCCCTTTGATTCATCTGATTCTTCAACTTCCAATTGTGACCTCTTGTTTCTGTGTCCCATCTCTGGAACATCCCATCTTTGTCCACCTTGTCTATTCCGCGCAGTATTTTATATATCGCTATCATGTCTCCATTGACCCTCTTGTCCTCCAGTGTCGTCAGGCCGATTTCCCTCAACCTTTCTTCGTAGGACAATCCCCTTAGCTCTGGGACTATTCTTGTTGTAAACCTTTGCACTTTCTCTAATTTCTTGACGTGCTTGACCAGGTGTGGATTCCAAACTGGTGCTGCATACTCCAGTATGGGCCTGACGTAAATGGTATACAGAGTCTTGAACGATTCCTTGTGTGTGTGTGTGTGTGTGTGTGTGTGTGTGTGTGTGTGTGTGTGTGTGTGTGTGTGTGTGTGTGTGTGTGTGTGCAAGATGCTACAATGAAAATAATCAGTACCATTGTTTTTTTTATTATGTGGTAAGCGTGGTGATTTAAAATAATAGCAACTGATGTATCGAGAGCAATAATTAAATTTACTACGAAGCTTAAAAAAATATTCAAAAACATATTGAGGGCACAATAAATTTAGCCTAGAGAACAATCAAAATTTAAACTGCTACGATAAACACATTAAAACGGGTGTGGCGATTAATAAATAACTATAAAAGGAAAGTAAATGACTTAATATAAATAAAATTAATTACTATGTAAAATTACTAATGTTAAATCGACCCCAAAACACAATCTCTCAAGTCAATCGATAATTTACATCAATAACATGAAAAATCAAAGTTACTTTATAACTCTGGGACAATAAATATAATCCCTCATCAGCTACCACAGTAGCAAATCAACCTGACCATAAATCCCCTCAACAAGAGTCCACCATCAAATTAAATCACCCCAAGAACAAGGTTCCTCTCACATAACTCAGCTTGTAAGTAAATCTCCAGTAGTGGTGATATTTTGTGAGGAGAAATGGGCTTTCCCTGACGAGGGTCTTGGTCAAATGATGACCCATTTACTGGACTTTTTGGTCATTTGACCGAGAACTTCCACTGGCTTACGGGTCTACCAAGGAAAAAAATTAAGATCACGTAAGGTGCTCAGTAAATGTACTTTCTTTATTACTAATATCATCGTATGTGGTAAATCCCATTTATATCACTATAATCCATTTTCATAATTCTTAAATAAATCCTTCCCGTTTCTGACATTTTCTTTTTATTATAATGAAAATATATTAATCCCATTTCTCAAAACCCACATTTAGAATAAATTCCTTCGATCGTAAATCCTGTTTCCTATTATCTACCTCGGGAATAAATCCCATTGAATGGGAGATTAAGCCAAACCTCGGAATATATCCACATTTCCCATGTGCCAACTCTGGGATAAATTCCCCTTCCCCCTTGAAACCGACCCGGAATACACCAACTCTCTGAATATATCGGCTGCTGTATTCTGGGTACAGAGAGGCATTGGACCTGGCATCATAAGTCACCTGAGTAGCACAGGCTAGACAAAGCTGCTGCTGCTACTGCTGCAGCTGCTGCTATTGCGCCAATTGCTGCTGCTGCCTGTGTGTTTTCAGCTCCTGCTGGTGTTGCTGCTGCTGCCTGAGTGTTTTGAATTCCTGTTGGTGTTGCTGTTGCTGCCTGAGTGTTTTGAGTACGTGTTGGTGTTGCTGCTGCTGCCTGAGTGTTTTGAGTACGTGTTGGTGTTGCTGCTGCTGCCTGAGTGTTTTGAGTACGTGTTGGTGTTGCTGCTGCTGCCTGAGTGTTTTGAGTACGTGTTGGTGTTGCTGCTGCTGCCTGAGTGTTTTGAGTACGTGTTGGTGTTGCTGCTGCTGCCTGAGTGTTTTGAGTACGTGTTGGTGTTGCTGCTGCTGCCTGAGTGTTTTGAGTACGTGTTGGTGTTGCTGCTGCTGCCTGAGTGTTTTGAGTACGTGTTGGTGTTGCTGCTGCTGCCTGAGTGTTTTGAGTACGTGTTGGTGTTGCTGCTGCTGCCTGAGTGTTTTGAGTACGTGTTGGTGTTGCTGCTGCTGCCTGAGTGTTTTGAGTACGTGTTGGTGTTGCTGCTGCTGCCTGAGTGTTTTGAGTACGTGTTGGTGTTGCTGCTGCTGCCTGTGTGTTTTGAGTACGTGTTGGTGTTGCTGCTGCTGCTGCTGCTGCTGCTGCTGCCTGAGTGTTTTGAATTCCTGTTGTTGTTGTTGCTTGTGCTGTTGTTGTCGCGGCCTGTATGTTTACTGCTCCGGCTCCCTGTCTGCTTGCTTCTGTTGCTGCAGCTGCTACCCCTCTTTGGCTGCTTCCTTCTTGTTAATGATATTGCTCTATTACGTTTCTTTGCCTACATATGCATGTGCGTATGCATGTATATATATATATATATATATATATATATATATATATATATATATATATAATATATATATATATATATATATATATATATATATATGTCGTGCCGAATATGTAAAACTGGTCAATTAGCAAGAACTCATTTAAAATTAATTCCTTTCTGAAATTTTCTCTTATACGTTTAAAGATATATTTTTTTCATTAATGTTAATGTAAATTTTTTTAATTTTGCACCAAAAGAATCTTAGAAAACTTACCTAACCTTATTATAACAAGCGCAATTTATTTTAGCCTAACCCAACTACATATATTTTAGATTTGTTTACAATAATTTAATATTAAACCAGCACAGTGAAATATATTTTTTTCGTTAGGTCCAGAATGATTTTGGCGAAATTATTGCATACACAAATTTTCACTTGTCCTATATGGCAAGATGAGCGTTGCTATTTAAGCCAAGATCGCAAGTTCTGCCTATTCGGCACGACATATATATATATATATATATATATATATATATATATATATATATATATATATATATATATATATATATATATATATGTGTGTGTGTGTTGTACAAGCATATGTATACACACCCCTCTGGGTTTTCTTCTATTTTCTTACTAGCTCTTGTTCTTGTTTATTTCCACTTATCTCCATGGGGAAGTGGAACAGAATTCTTCCTCCGTAAGCTATGCGTGTTGTAAGAGGCGACTAAAATGCCAGGAGCAAGGGGCTAGTAACCCCTTCTCCTGTATATATTACTAAATATGAAAGGAGAAACTTTTGTTTTTCCTTTTGGGCCACCCCACCTCGGTGGGATACGGCTGGTGTGTTGAAAGAAATATATGTGTGTGTGTGTGTGTGTGTGTGTGTGTGTGTGTAGGTAATTTGGATGAACCCATAAGAAATCCATTTCTACCTTATTAGAGATGCTATTCCTTATTTTACCACAGAAGGAATATATGAGATGTTTCGGGAAGTGAGCAGGATAATCCACACACTGGATAGGTGAAGTGGATGGAATGAAGAGTTGGATGGGATGGGAAGGGGCAGGGTATGTGACCTGGAAGGGAGGTCGGTTTCGAGATACAAAACTGTGAGGTACAATTTATTGTTTATTGGTCTGGCAGTTTGGACGACCAATTACTGAAGTCGGTCTGGTGGTGCATAAAATACCAAAAACTTTTGTCTCAGCTGATATAATACCGCGCGGGCGGCCACTATATCCCTTTTTTTATTATTTTTACTTGTTTATTCTTGTCAGTGTTTTTTTTATGCAAAGTGTGAGTGACGAAATTGGCAATAAAAATATGTGTAAGCATTTTGCTGTTTGTTTAGTCTTGCCATTTTCAGTGCATATGGTCAGTGTTGGATAAGGTAAAAAAAAAAAGGTGAAATTAAATAGTCAGTAAATGGATAAATCTATAGCTACAATTGACTCCTTAATGTCATTTAACATATCTTGGTTTAATCTTTAACCTTACGATTATCTTTCTTTTATACCGTTTACTTGTTGATGAGATTCTCTACAAGACTCGTATTACTGATAGTCTTGTACCTCAGACATCATTCCCTATCAATGCTGAGAAACTGATCACCTCAAAATTATTTGTACTGGCTAAAGTTTTATATCCACCTCTGTTTGACTGAATAATCTTGTCGAGCAGGCGAAAAGTCTTATTCATCATTCTACAGCTAAAAAAAAAAGCATTGTGAATCTACAAAAGATGACATTCATAGAATGAATAATGGAAAAAACTGACAACAATAGCAATGGCCATGAGGGTATGATAATTACATGCTGGATACTCAGAGGAAACGCTACGGGAGACAGAAACTGACTGGACTGAGAGGACCTATACCAGGGGTCAAGGAAACATACAGGTGTAGACAGAAGCTGAACTCTCAAACAAGTCAAGGGACATCAGAATGTACTTCTGAGGGTGACGTGGAGGTGGTATAGTCTGGCTCTCTGAGATGGAAGCAAATCAAATATGCCGTTTGTACAGAAGGTATGATTGGGCCCAAGAATCCAGGAATAATGTGTGGCTGTTTATGTGACGCTGAAGTGAAGTGTCAAGACCCGAGATTCTACAAATGGGTGAGAAATTACGTACAGAAAATGCAAAAACAAAAAAAAAATCCAAAACGATAGGTAAAAAAAGCAATGGAAATGTATTCAACAAGGATGAAAACAGAATATGATGATAAACAGAAAAGCTGAGGATGAAAATTCTTAAATAAGAAAGGAGGCTTTGCAGTAGAATGACAATGATTGCTTCCCATCTATACAGGAAAGAAGACAAGGGTTAAGGACCATATATAATAAGTGAAGAAAAAAAGAGGAGCAATCGCAGAAGATTAGAAATGTGTAAGGAAATTAATAGATTATTCAGTGGATAAATTGAACTGGTGATTCAAGTAAATATTTATATATGAGACAGAAACAGTAACAACAAACCACGATAGAAGAGACTGAACGATGGAAATTAGAGAACATCCACAAGTCTGAGGAGGAAGAAAGAAATCTTTCGAGAGAATTGTACACAGCAAGAAACGAAGGGACCTATATCCTTTGATGCAGAATGGAGATGATGCACTGAATGAACTTATAGCGAATATCTGAAACAAGTCACGAGAGACGATGCAACTACGGAGAGCTAGGAAAGCTCCAAATGTGGTATCTGCGACAAAACAATGAGGAAAGGGAATAGAAGCTTATTTGCAGGACAGCCTCATTGACATATATACTCTTCTAAGAAATGGAAAATTTCGCACGAGTTTGGACAGGAGACACTTCGTTACAGAAAAAGCAACACAGATAAGGAATAGAATTTCCTGCATCACAAACCTATGGGAATTTTATGAGGAAATAACGACGGTCTAGTACAAAAAAAAAAAACAATGATGGAAAGACCGCATCTTCACGGACTGCACTAAATACAGTCCCACACATGAGACTGGTCCACAAACTGTAAGAGTAGGCAGCGGTACAAGAAAGTGAAAATATTTATCAAACACCAGGTATATATACCGAGTAAGACATGTTTCTCAGCGTCTATATACTGAGAGTTTACTGCAATAGTTATATAATACCTCTATGGTAAATTTAAGTATTCTTGAGGTGGTGTGCAGGTGATATGCTGCCATAGTGACCCTCATGCTGTCTATGAATTTTAAACTGTAGGAACCAACTAACCTGTTAAATCAAGGTTAATTAATCATGTTTGATCGACCTGACATATACCTACGCATTAATGCAATTTACTAATACACCTGTGGATAATAAACGCACACACACACACACACACACACACACACACACACACACATATATATATATATATATATATATATATATATATATATATATATATATATATATATATATGTCGTGCCGAATAGGCAGAACTTGCGATCTTGGCTTAAATAGCAACGCTCATCTTGCCATATCTGGAGTTTATCTGGGGTGAGTTTCGGGGGTCAACGCCGACGCGGCCCGGTCTGTGACCAGGCCTCCTTAGGTCAGTGTCCCAGGATGCGACCCACACCAGTCGACTAACACCCAGGTACCCATTTTACTGATGGGGAACATAGATAACAGGTGGAAAGAAACACGTCCAATGTTTCTACTCTGGCTGGGAATCGAACCCAGGCCCTCATCGTGTGAAGCGAGAGCGTTAACCACCAGGCCACCAGGACAAGTGAAAATTTGTGTATGCAAGAATTTCGCCAAAATCATTCTGAACCTAACGAAAAAAATACATTTCACTGTGTTTGTTTAGTATTAAATTATTGTAAACAAATCTAAAATATATTTAGTTGGGTTAGGCTGAAATAAATTGCTCTTGTTATAATAAGGTTAGGTAAGTTTTCTAAGTTCCTTTTGGTGCAAAAATATAAATTTTTACATCAACATTAATGAAAAAAATAAACCTTTAAACGTATAAGAGAACATTTTAGAAAGGACTTAATTTTAAATGAGTTCTTGCTAATTGACCAGTTTTACATATTCGGCACGACATAATATATATATATATATATATATAATATATATATATATATATATATATATATATATATATATATATATATATATATATAAACTAGTGAAGAATTGCAACCACGTAGACAAATAAATAGTTAAGCGTTGAGAAAGTTTATGATTCGCTTATGGTTGTCAAACAGTAACAAATTGACTGTTTGTTGAAGGCCAACATCGTCGATATGTGGATGGAGTTTATGGGTCGTTCACGAAAAAATATGAACGTCCTTCCAGGGAATTAGAGTTAAGGGAGGTAGGAGGTTTTGTGGTATTGGTGAAGATGGCGATGATGAAGAGGGGGGGGTAATAGTGAAGAGAGGGGCGGTGATGGTGAGGGCAGTTATACTGAAGGTGGTGATGGCGGTGGTAAAGGTAGTGGCAGTGATAGTGATGGTGAAAGTGGTGGTGGAGGTGATGGTGCTGGTTGGTGATGGTGCTGGTTGGTGATGGTGCTGGTTGGTGCTGGTGAACGTGGTGGTGGTGAAGGTGGTGATGGTGAAAGTAGTGGTGATAATGAAGGTAGAGATGGTGTCGGTGAAGATGATGGTGGTGGTGCTCATGGTGGTGGTGCTCATGGTGGTGGTGCTCATGGTGGTGGTGCTCATGGTGGTGGTGGTGGTAAAAATGTGAAGTAAAGTAAAACGAAAATGGAAAAACAGATAAAGAATATGTTCCGACAAAACACACAAGCGGGAGACTGAAAAAAAAATGAGAAATAAATTCGTGTACACCAAAACCATCAACAACGTCTGGAAGGAAGATTAAGGGAGTGGATAGGAGCAAAGGAAGAGGAAGGAGGGTGAAAGAGGTAAAGATAAAGGGGAGACTGACTCCCCTGTCTCTACAACAACAGTCAGACAGAAAACGATTCCGGTCATTAAACAGTCGAGAAACGAATACGATGATACCGTCCCAGGAACCGTAGTCATAGTCTCTCTCTCTCTCTCTCTCTCTCTCTCTCTCTCTCTCTCTCTCTCTCTCTCTCTCTCTCTCTCTCTCTCTCTCTCGTGTGTATTCGGAATATAAATTTCGAGTCACCAAAAGAATGGCGGGGGAGTCATCCTAATGGGCCGCCCCACATAAATTTTACTGGGCAGGAAAAACACAAGGAGGGGAAGCACAAAATAGCAACAATTTAGGATTTTTATTTTTTTTACAGATAGTTTAAGAATATCGGTAGACGACTCCAAGGTCTATTATCCCAAAAAGCAATAATAATAATAATAATAATAATAATAATAATAATAATAATAAATAAACTACAGAAAGAACAAAAACAATAATAATAATAATAATAATAATAATAATAATAATAATAATAATAATAATAATAATAATAATAATAACAATAGAAATTATGCAGGAGGCGCAAATATTCACAATTTTCTTAACTTTACGTTATGAGCATCATTCGGTTGCTTCGTCTGTGATACGTTTGTCCCTTTCTGTGTTACGTCTGAGTTGCTTCCGTGTTTCGTTTGCGTTACGTCTGAGCCTCGTCTGTGCTACGTCTAAGTAAACGCAGATTATCATAATCCGTTGAATAATTCCTCCTCCAATAATAAGCAATTATCCGCAGGTGCCGTTTGTCTGTCCCATTTCTCTCTCTGTACGCTGCAACCAAGGAATGGGAAGTACCACCCTCCTAATCGGATCAAACCTCATTACCTCTCACTCCCAAGGAACTGTATAACCCCGTACGGGTCTAGAGCTTTCTGAGAGCAGGTGTATTATGCAGGTGTTCAAGAATTAGGCAAGGTCGTGTTTGTGGAGAGAGGGAGGGAAAGAGAAAGATAGAAAGAGAGAGAGTGAAAGAGAAAGAGAAAGAGAAAGAGAGATAGAGAGAGAGAGAGAGAAAGAGAGATTAAGAATTAAATATGAAAAGCAGTGAGCAAAAGACTCGATTTTATCTGATGAAGTGAACTATCTGCTTCTGTCTTATCTGAGAATTGTCTACAATGATGTAGATTCTACGTGCCTGAGACAAAGATAGTAAATTTATCAGTACCAGAACACGAACCAGTGACCTTAAATATTCTAGTAAGTCTTAGAATCCACCACCTATGGTCTACCTGGAGGGTCTGAAGAACGAGGGAGTGGGTGGAGAGAGTGTGGGCCAGGCCGACGCAGGTTGCAGTAGTGAGGGAGTGGGTGGAGAGTGTGGGCCAGGCCGACGCAGGTTGCAGTAGTGAGGGAGTGGGTGGAGAGAGTGTGGGCCAGGCCGACGCAGGTTGCAGTAGTGGGGGAGTGGGTGGAGAGTGTGTGGGCCAGGCCGACGCAGGTTGCAGTAGTGAGGGAGTGGGTGGAGAGAGTGTGGGCCAGGCCGACGCAGGTTGCAGTAGTGGGGGAGTGGGTGGAGAGAGTGTGGGCCAGGCCGACGCAGGTTGCAGTAGTGAGGGAGTGGGTGGAGAGAGTGTGGGCCAGGCCGACGCAGGTTGCAGTAGTGGGGGAGTGGGTGGAGAGAGTGTGGGCCACGCCGACGCAGGTTGCAGTAGTGGGGGAGTGGGTGGAGAGAGTGTGGGCCAGGCCGACGCAGGTTGCAGTAGTGAGGGAGTGGGTGGAGAGAGTGTGGGCCAGGCCGACGCAGGTTGCAGTAGTGAGGGAGTAGGTGGAGAGAGTGTGGGCCAGGCCGACGCAGGTTGCAGTAGTGGGGGAGTGGGTGGAGAGAGTGTGGGCCAGGCCGACGCAGGTTGCAGTAGTGGGGGAGTGGGTGGAGAGAGTGTGGGCCAGGCCGACGCAGGTTGCAGTAGTGAGGGAGTGGGTGGAGAGAGTGTGGGCCAGCCGACGCAGGTTGCAGTAGTGGGGGAGTGGGTGGAGAGAGTGTGGGCCAGGCCGACGCAGGTTGCAGTAGTGGGGGAGTGGGTGGAGAGAGTGTGGGCCAGGCTGACGCAGGTTGCAGTAGTGGGGAGTGGGTGGAGAGAGTGTGGGCCAGGCCGACGCAGGTTGCAGTAGTGGGGGAGTGGGTGGAGAGAGTGTGGGCCAGGCCGACGCAGGTTGCAGTAGTGGGGGAGTGGGTGGAGAGAGTGTGGGCCAGGCCGACGCAGGTTGCAGTAGTGAGGGAGTGGGTGGAGAGAGTGTGGGCCAGGCCGACGCAGGTTGCAGTAGTGAGGGAGTGGGTGGAGAGAGTGTGGGCCAGGCCGACGCAGGTTGCAGTAGTGAGGGAGTGGTGGAGAGAGTGTGGGCCAGGCCGACGCAGGTTGCAGTAGTGAGGGAGTGGGTGGAGAGAGTGTGGGCCAGGCCGACGCAGGTTGCAGTAGTGGGGGAGTGGGTGGAGAGAGTGTGGGCCAGGCCGACGCAGGTTGCAGTAGTGGGGGAGTGGGTGGAGAGAGTGTGGGCCAGGCCGACGCAGGTTGCAGTAGTGAGGGAGTGGGTGGAGAGAGTGTGGGCCAGGCCGACGCAGGTTGCAGTAGTGGGGGAGTGGGTGGAGAGAGTGTGGGCCAGGCCGACGCAGGTTGCAGTAGTGGGGAGTGGGTGGAGAGAGTGTGGGCCAGGCCGACGCAGGTTGCAGTAGTGAGGGAGTGGGTGGAGAGAGTGTGGGCCAGGCCGACGCAGGTTGCAGTAGTGGGGGAGTGGGTGGAGAGAGTGTGGGCCAGGCCGACGCAGGTTGCAGTAGTGGGGGAGTGGGTGGAGAGAGTGTGGGCCAGGCCGACGCAGGTTGCAGTAGTGGGGGAGTGGGTGGAGAGAGTGTGGGCCAGGCCGACGCAGGTTGCAGTAGTGGGGGAGTGGGTGGAGAGAGTGTGGGCCAGGCCGACGCAGGTTGCAGTAGTGAGGGAGTGGGTGGAGAGAGTGTGGGCCAGGCCGACGCAGGTTGCAGTAGTGAGGGAGTGGGTGGAGAGAGTGTGGGCCAGGCCGACGCAGGTTGCAGTAGTGAGGGAGTGGGTGGAGAGAGTGTGGGCCAGGCCGACGCAGGTTGCAGTAGTGAGGGAGTGGGTGGAGAGAGTGTGGCCAGGCCGACGCAGGTTGCAGTAGTGAGGGAGTGGGTGGAGAGAGTGTGGGCCAGGCCGACGCAGGTTGCAGTAGTGAGGGAGTGGGTGGAGAGAGTGTGGGCCAGGCTGATGAAGGAGGCTGTGGTGGTGATTACTGAACAATGGGTGGCCCACGCCTACTTTATTAAACCAGGCGAGATGCGAGGTGAGGATATGTTCCTACCTGTGAAATAAAGACACCTCTACACCAATTCGGACATTTTATTAGACGTCTCGCCCACTGCTGACATTCTCAGTCAACTGAGGAAACCTAAAGCGAAACGTCCTCAAATAAAATAATCCCAAGTGCTGCATCCATGTCTTTTTTTTTTTCTTTTCTTTGCACAGTTTAGGGTGTTGACGCCTCGAACTCTATCCGTAATTCTCGAAAAAGAGGAAGGGTTCCTTAATGCCATCGAAGGTCTCTTGATCCAAGGGCTGGAACCGTCCTTCCTTTTCTCGGACCTAATTCAGACGTTATTTCATCCCTATATCTTCTTGTAGACCATAAAGCAATGACCACGAAAATTTTCAACCATCTCCTCGGTAGGAAGACATGTTCTTGATGTTCTGCCTCGGTATACCATGCAGTAACATGTGCATTTTCGCTCGTAATATTATTTCTATAATGCTACCGAGATGTTTTTTACACGAAAACTCGAAACTCTCGTTCGGAGACGAATGAGACAGGTACAGTACTTGAGTGATTGTAAATATACCCAGATGTTGCGTTTTTTTTTTTTGTGTGTGTGTGTGTTTCTATTCTTCTGCTTCTGAATTTTGTAAATCATTAATTGAATAATCTCATTTGGGTTTGATTAGGTACCAATCCTCTGGCACTTAATATACCGAGTCGAACACAACGCAATTAAGGGAAGTGAAACAGACTTGCCAATCTAAATGCTAATTGCCTGCCAATATTATTATTCTCCCGTCTCCTTTCAGATATTTATATAGAAAATAACGTTAGAACCAAGACGGATGAGCTCTGTGGAGAATGTATATGGGATCAGCTATATATATGCAAATGAAGCCAATATTTTGTTTAACAATATGCCAATCGGCAGATTTATAGGTAAAATTATCAATATTCGGCCCCTGAAATCGACAATAAATAAGGAAGGCAGCGATAAAGCGGGTAGCGTTATATTAGTGAGTCCGGTTATTTTATAGACTCGTGCGATGTATGGAGATCGAGGCGAAAATTTTACATAAACACTGCCACTGCTTTAATGAACGACGACATATAAATTAAACCTTTGCAATTATATATATATATATATATATATATATAATATATATATATATATATATAATATATATATATATATATATATATATATATACATATATATATATGAGAGGAATCACCTCTACATATGTAATTTTTTTCAAGGCATATAACTAATGGACGAACTAAATCTCCCCAATTAAGCCAAATTCGTTTTATTTTATTTTTAATAAAAAGACAATTACCTATGGAGACTTGCAGGATATTTACGATAGCCATTACACCGTTTGTGTGCTTCCTGCCAGAGACTTACTGTGGACCGCTCTATGCCGGGACCTGTAATAAATACAGGGAACGGGGGATATGGGGGGGGAGAGAGAGAGGGAGGAGAGAGAGAGGAGAGAGAGAGAGAGAGAGAGAGAGAGAAGAGAGAGAGAGAGAGAGAGAGAGAGAGAGGATAGGAGGGGTCACGGGAGAGATCGGAGGAGAACGGGAAAAGGTTTAAAAGAAAAAACAGGAACAGGTCTGAGGGAAAGGTGGTACAGGTGTGTGAAGTCGCACTGTCATCACTATCATCACAACAGCCACCGCAACCACATGCTGATTCTGGGAAGGTAGTAAGGGAGAGGGAACTCCCCCCCACACCTCCTACCTATCCCATATGATTCCCATTCCCTATGTTACTTTCCCCTCTAATAACCGCCAAATATAATTACCGATTCTTATTGGTCCTGGAAACTAAAAATTTTTTCGTTAAAATTTTTTTGCCTGTGTCTAAGATCTACTGTATCTTGTTATATATCTTTATTTTATGTTACTTGTTCACTACGGTGAATAATTTTGTAATCCCTAAAATAGGGATTAAAATAAGCTCTCAGTGTGTATAGATATACCTCTTGGTGTATACGTATTACAGGATATCCCTGCCACACTGAAGCCATGCGTTTACATTTAGCTACTACGGTTAACTTAAACATAGGTCAGTTTAAGGTAACCTAACCTAATCTACACTATGAAATCGATGCAATGAGACAATGTTATGCCACACTGCGCAAGTGTTTATTTTACCCATTGCAAAGATGTTCTTTGTACATTTTTTTCTCCTGGCAATGGCTAAGTGAAATGTTCCTTGAATGATTGTTGTGGTGTTCAGCAGTGTTTGTTGACAAGCGTATGAGTGCTGGTAAGTGTATGAGCGATTCTTGACAAGTATATGACTGTTGACAAGTGTATGAACGTTGGTGTATGAGTGTTGACAGTGTGTGTGTGTGTGTGTGTGTGTGTGTGTGTGTGTGTGTGTGTGTGTGTGTGTGTGTGTGTGTGTGTGTGTGTGTGTGTGTGTGTGCGTGCGTTTTGACAAGTATATGCTTGTTTAGAATCGTAATTTATACAGTGGCATGTTATGTATTAGCAGCGTTTATACGTGTTGACGTATAATTTAGAAGCGGAGTATAAATTATCACCGTGAATGATATATGTGGGTAATTTCGAGAATTTCAGAGTTCAGTGGTGAGGAAGACGATTCTCTGTCTTGCTTTTATTCCCTTCTCCGATTTGCTTTTATTCCCTTCTGTGACTCGTTATTACTACCTCTTCTGACTCGGTTTCCTATTCACACAGTTTTTTTTTTTTCTCTTTTTCTGCCTCACTTTTATTTTCTTCTATGAGTTATCTATGTACATATGCTTACTGCGATTATTTCAGCCATTAAGCTACATTTCACTAGTTATATATATATATATATATATATATATATATATATATATATATATATATATATATATATATATATATATTATAGTATAACAATGTGCAAAACAACCACATGTACTCCAATGCACAACCATTTTCTCTTATATACTCTTTCGACTTTTATTCTATCTTCATAGCCCATATTGCAACCTCATCAGTTTTTTCTTAGTAGTTATCATTTCTTTCGCTCTGCTTCAATTTCTTTTAAGAACATAAGAACATAACATAAGAACATAAGAAAGGAGGAACACTGCAGGAGGCCTGTTGGCCCATACTAGGCAGGTCCTTTACAATTCATCCCACTAACAAAACATTTGCCCAACCCAATTTTCAATGCCACCCAAGAAATAAGCTCTGATGTGAAAGTCCCACTCGAATCCAACCCCTCCAACTCATGTACTTATCCAACCTAAATTTGAAACTACCCAAAGTCCCAGCCTCAATAACCCAACTAGGTAGACTGTTCCACTCATCAACTACCCTATTTCCAAACCAATACTTTCCTATGTCCTTTCTAAATCTAAACTTATCTAATTTAAATCCATTACTGCGGGTTCTCTCTTGGAGAGACATCCTCAAGACCTTATTAATATCCCCTTCATTAATACCTATCTTCCACTTATACACTTCGATCAGGTCTCCCTCATTCTTCGTCTAACAAGTGAATGTAACTTAAGAGTCTTCAATCTTTCTTCATAAGGAAGATTTCTAATGCTATGTATTAATTTAGTCATCCTACGCTGAATGTTTTCTAAACGAATTTATGTCCATTCTGTAATATGGAGACCAGAACTGAGCTGCATAATCTAGGTGAGGCCTTACTAATGATGTATAAAGCTGCAGTATGAACCTCTGGACTTCTGTTGCTACACTTCTTGATATAAATCCCAGTAATCTATTTGCCTTATTACGTACGCTAGGCATTGCTGGTCTTGGTTTAAGGTTGCTGCTCACCATAACCCCAAGTCCTTTTCGCAATCTGTATGGCTAAGTTCTACTAAATTTAACTTATAAGTACTAGGGTTATGGCACTCCCAGGCTTCAAAAACCTTGCATTGTCTACATTGAACTGCATCTCCCACTTTTCTGACCAAGAATAGAGTTTGTTTTAAATCCTCCTGAAGTTCCATAACATCTACGTTTGAATAAATTTATCCTACCTATCTCTGTGCATCGGCGAATTTGCTCATATCACTAGTAATTCCCTCATCAAGATCATTGATATATATTATAACAAAAAACGGGCCCAGGACTGATCCTGTGGAACGCCACTTGTTACAGATCCCCACTCGGATTTAACCCCATTTATGGACACTCTGCTTCCTGTCAGTGAGCCATGCCCTCGATCCACGAGAGCACTTTTCCCCCAATGCCATGAGCTGCCATTTCTTTAACAGTCTATGGTGAGGAACTCTATCAAAAGCCTTACTAAAATCTATGTAAATAATGTCAAATTCTTTATCGTGGTCAACAGCCTCAAAAGCTTTACTGAAGAAAGTTAATAAATTAGTTAGACAAGACCGGCCTCTTGTGAAATCCATGCTGAGTATCATTAATCAAGCTATGCTTATCGAGATGGCTTCTTATAATCTCAGCTATAATTAAACTCTAGTAATTTGCCTACAATTGAGGTCAGGCTTATTGGGCGGTAATTTGACGGTAACGACTTGTCCCCTGTTTTAAAAATAGGAATTACATTAGCCATCTTCCACATATCAGACACTACACCTGTTTGAAGAGATAAATTAAAATATTAGTTAATGGTTCACAGACTTCCATTTGCATTCCTTAAGAACCCTTGAAAAAACCTCATCAGGACCCGGCGACTTATTTTGCTTCAGTCTGTCTATCTGCTTCACAACCATTTCACTAGTGACTGTGATGTTACATAATTTATCTTCTAGCCCACTATAAAAATTAATTACTGAATATTGTTAGTGTCTTCCTGTGTAAAAACTGAGAGAAAATAATTATTAAAAATCGAGCACATTTCATTCTCTTTGTCAGTAAGGTGCCCATAGTTATTTTTAAGGGGACCTATCTTATCTCTAACTTTTGTTCTATAGACCTGGAAAAAACTTTTTGGGGTTAGTTTTAGAATCCTAGCAACTTAATTTCATAGTCCCTTTTAGCTTTTCTTATCCCCTTTTTAATGTCCCTCTTAATGTCAATATACTGATTCATAAGATGACCCTCACCTCTTTTGATACGCCTATAAATTCCTTCTTATGCCCTAGTAGATATTTGAGCCTATTATTCATCCATTTTGGGTCATTTCTATTTGATCTAATTTCTTTATGGGATAACGTTCTTGAGCAGCATGTATAGAGTTCAGAAAACTGTCTATTGATAGCTCACTTCGTTACCCCAGTCAACAGATGATAAGTGTTCTCTAAGCCCATCGTAATCTGCTAAGCGAAAATCTGGGATTGTTACTGAGTTATCGCTACTATCGTACTTCCATTCAATGCTAAATGTAATTGATTTGTGGTCGCTAGCACCCAGTTCCTCTGAAATTTCTAAATTATTAACAAGGGATTCATTGTTTGCCATAACTAAGTCAAGCAGGTTATTTCCCCTTGTAGGTTCTGTCATAAACTGTTTCAAAAAACAATCCTGAACTACTTCTAAGAAGTCGTATGATTCTAAATTCCCAGTCAAGAATTCCAATCAATATGACTAAAGTTAAAGTCTCCTAGAATTACTACATTATCGTGCCTTGTGGCCGTAACAGTTTCCTCCCATAGTAGTCTCCCTTGGTCCCTATCTAAGTTTGGGGGACGGTATATCACTCCTAAAATCAGTTTTTCATGCCCCTCTGAAAATTCTATCCAAACAGACTCTGTATGTGTTACTTCAGACTTAATACCCGTTTTTATGCAACAGTTCAAGCGATCTCGGACATACAATGCCACCCACCCCCCTTTCCCGATACTCTATCTACTTGGAACAATTTTAAAACCCTGAATATGACATTCCGCAGGCATGTCCCGACTTTTTGAATTAAACCACGTCTCAGTTTAAGGCAAATACATCAATATTACCTGCACTAGCAACTAATCTCAACTCGTCCATCTTATTCCTAGCACTACGGCAATTAGCATAATAAACATTGAAAGACTCTCCTTTCTCTTTACCCTTCCTGCTCATTTCTGTTTTTCTACTAAACCTATTACTGTCCTTATCACCCAAAGTCCCTGGCTTTTCAATATCTACCTCGTTCTGCTTATTACTAGTTCCCCTAGAACTCGTAATATTACTACACTGGGACTTCACTGTTTTCCTGCAAAACCCATACCACTAACTATTCCTAGTTTAAAGTCCTAACTACTCCCTTCACTGCAGTTGCCAGTGCTACCACCCCAGACCTAGATAAGTGAACCCCATCCCTGGCATACATGTCATTTCTGCCATAGAAGAGGTCCCAGTTGTCAATGAATGTTACCGCATTTTCCTTACAGTATTTGTCCAGCCAGCAATTGACACCAATTGCCCTGGACAACCATTCATTTCCAACTCCTCTCCTTGGCAAAACACCACATATGACAGGGTTCCCACCCTTACTCCTATTTCTATTGCTGACCTATACCTGCTAATCAGGTCTTCACTCCTACGTCTGCCAACATCGTTGCCTCCAGCACTGAGACAGATAATAGGATTGCTCCCATTACCTCTCATGATGTCATCCAGACGGCTAACTATCCTCCATCCCAGCCCCAGGAAAGCAAACTCTCTGTCTCCTACTCCTGTCCTTCAAGGAACACTGCAACAGGCCTACTGACCCATGCGGAGCAGGTCCATATCCTTCCCCCGGATTAGCCCAATGACCCACCCAGTCTGGTCACCTCCACTCAAGGAAGGAGCACGGTATCAGACCCAGCAGCACAAGCTAGTCAGGTCCAACTCACACTCACCCACACCCACTTTTGTATTTATCTAACCTATTTTTAAAACTACACAACGTTTTAGACTGAATAACTGTACTCGGGAGTTTGTTCCACTCATCCACAACTCTATTACGAAACCAGTGCTTTTCTATATCCTTCCTGAATCCGAATTTTTCCAACTTGAAACCATTGCTGCGAGTCCTCTCTTGGCTGGAAATTTTCAGCACGCTATTTACATCCCCTTTATTTATTCCTGTTATCCATTTATACACCTCGATCATATCCCCCCCCAATTCTACGCCTTTCGAGAGAGTGCAGATTCAGGGCCCTCAGTCTATCCTCATAGGGAAGATTTCTGATACATGGGATCATCTTTGTCATCCTCCTCTGTACGTTGTCCAGAGCATTTATATCCATTCTGTAATACGGTGACCAGAACTAAGCAGCATAGTCTAAATGAGGTCTAACCAAGGATATATAGAGTTGAAGAACAACCTGAGGGCTTATATTATTTATACTTCTAGATATGAAGCCAAGAATTCTGTTAGCTTTATTGCGAACACTAATGCACTGTTGTTTTGGTTTTAGATTACTGCTAACCAGAACTCCTAAATCCTTTTCGCAATCAGTAGTATTAAGATCTACATTATTTAGTTTATATGTGGCATGGTTATTTTCCTGTCCAACATTTAGAACTTTGCATTTGTCTATATTAAACTGCATCTGCCACTTCTCCGACCACTGCACTTCTTCGTTTGTCCCTTTCCTTACCTTGCCCTCTCTGTCTCTACAACTTTCCTTTCCACCCATCTCATCCTTTTCACACATCTTTCCTTCTCAGTCCTCACCTCTTATTCTCCTCTTCCCTTTACTTCATCCCTTTTCTCCTCCTCCCTCACTATGGTTTTCCCTCCCTTTCCCCTTTCCTTATCCACCACAACTCTCCTACTTCCTCACCCTTCGAAATAAACCACGGGAATCCATTGGTCTTGGGCCATTCTATCATCACACCTAATACTATATTCATGAAATTGTATGATACATAAATTCAAATGTTATGCTGGATTCTCAGCGTGAGAGAGAGTATGTTGGAGATGGAAGTGAGGCGGAGGATTGGTGAGTGTAATGGTGGGCAGAGAAAGAAGAGGGGAAAGATGATGAAGGAAATAGTAGTTGTGATGGTGATAGTGGATGGGACGGTTAGATTTAGGTAAGCTTTTTTTCTTAGTCTTTGAGAATATGTATATATATATATTTTATATAATATATATATATATATATATATATATATATATATATATATATATTATATATATATATATATATATATGATATGCAAAACAACCACGGGGGGAGTTGAAAGATAACTCTAAGCCTTTCGTGTTGCAATCAATACATCATCGGGAGCTTGCAATGTTGCAGGAAAGAGGATAAAATCCGAGCAAAACTCTCTGAAAAATGTAGCAAAGCCACACTCGTGGACAGCGTCCAACATGGGTTCGAATCCTGCTGACTGCGATAGTTCTGTGTATATAATTTCGGTTCTTTCAGTGAAGTACATTGATATATACACATACAGAGTATATATCAATGTACACACATACATATACAGTGTATGTGTATATCTGAATTATGATGCTCGTACATTTCTGACAAGACAGCTATTGATTTTTTTCTTCTTTTTAGGTTGCCTTACCTTGTTTGGAGATGGACTTTACAGTAAAAAGTGCAAAAAAATGAGCATATGTTAAATTTGGAGACGCTGTATGATTTATAATGAAAATATTTGAAACAATATTGATGTATAATTTGAGTACATTTATGTATATATTATTTCCTCATTGGGTCTATAAAGTCCCCTTTAATTGCCATTAACGTATAAAAAAAACGCAGTAATATATAAGTAGAAATAACCAATAACAACAAAAGCTCCTACCGACTTTAATAAAACATATATAAAAAAAACAATGATGCAGTCAAATGGCACAATGACTTAACCTTTACAAACTAACATTATACTCGCCTATACTGCCGACCTGTTCTCTTTAAGCTTATCTCACCCACTAGAGAAAACGGAGCAGATATCTCTCCTTGGACTTGATGAGCACGGGAAGGCTTTATGGGAGCCATAAAATACTCGCAAACCACGGAGGACTATGGTAAAATGATCTCGCCTCTTTCAAAGTGTATTTTCTATTCAGGAAATAATAAGAGAGAGGGGTTGGGGTTAGGTAGGGAAAGGGAGGGTGAAAAGTGAGTGAGAAAGAGAGAAAGAGCGAGAGAGAGAGAGAGAGAGAGAGAGAGAGAGAGAGAGAGAGAGAGAGAGAGAGAGAGAGAGAGAGTGTTTGTGTGTGTGTGTGTGTGTATTCACGTAGTACTTGTATTTGGAGCTGGTATGTGTGTTCACTTAATTGCAGTTGCAGGGGGGGGGTAATCAAGACTCAGCTCCTGGCTCTGCTTCTTGCGCCTTGTCGGATTTACTCCCTTCTAACTTCGTGGGCCCTATCATACCTATTCTTAAACCTCCGTATGCAGCCTGCTTCCACTTCATCAAGGTCATTCTATTTCCTGAATTCTCCGAGGCTGAAGAAAAACTTCCTGGCATCCCTGTGAGATATCCGTGTCCTTAAATTTCCAGCTGTGCTCACGTGTACCTGTTATCCTCTAATAAAGTCTATCCCTGTATACTCATGTTTTCTGATTATTTTGACATAATCGTGTATTCTGAGTATTTTGTCATAATTGCGTCTTTTGAGTATTTTGTCATAATCGTGTCCTTTGAGTATTTTGTCTGAGTATCGTGTCTCCCTGGATTTGCTCTCCTCTAATGTCATTAGCTATAATTTTTATTTAGCGTCTCCTCATAGCTCATTCCTTTTAGTCCTGGAATTAGACTCAATGGATTCCTCTGTAGTTTCTCCAGTTCCTCAATATATTTTACCAGGTGAGGGGGGGGGGGGGGGTTCTATGCTGGTTATGCTTACTTCAAGAAGAACATGACATTAATCATATAGAGGGCCATTAAGGACTGTGCTTGTATGTGTACTCGCCTATGTATGTGTGTGTACTCACCTAATTGTACTCACATAATTATGTTTTCAGGGGTCGATTCAAAATGCGTGTGTATGTTTGAGAGAGAGAGAGGGAGGGAGGGAGGGAGGGAGGGAGGGAGGGAGGGAGGGAGGGAGGGAGGGAGGAGAGAGAGAGAGAGAGAGAGAGAGAGAGAGAGAGAGAGAGAGAGAGAGAGAGAGAGAGAGAGCCTTCTTTACAGTGTAAGCACATGAGTGAAGGAGCTTTGTTTCCTCTTCCTGTGAGTTTGATGGATCATATTACTTATAAAACAATGTTTTGCGATGACCGAACAGCGGGGGCGTTGACCCCCGAAATCCTTTCCCCTTTAACAAGAGTCCTCTCTAATACATGTTCTTTCGATCTTTTACCATACGAATTGTTTCAAATTTATCCGAAAATTCGCATAATACGTATTTTTAATTTCGTCTTAAGGCTACCAAAAATAACCTGACCTCACCTTCTCTATTATTATGTTTTAATATAATGTAGCTTAATCCTACTGGCGCTATATGAAGGCAGCTCAATTGTTCCATATAATATTAATTTTGTGATGTTTATTACATTCTCACAGAGTTATTGAAAAGCAAAAATTATGTTCAGCTTAATTAAGAAGAAATATCATGATTTTGTAACTAAGTTCTTGACGTCTGGCTAAAAAAAAGTAATATTTTATGTATATATAAAAGTAATATTATTATGATATATATATATATATATATATATATATATATATATATATATATATATATATATATTATATATATAATGTATGTATATATATATATATATATATATATATATATAATATATATATATATATATAATGTATATATATATATATATATATATATATATATATATATATATATTTATATATATATATATATATATATATATATTATATATATATATATATATATATATATATATATATATAATGTATATATATATATATATATATATTTTATATATATTATATATATAAATATATATAAAACCAGCCTTCAGCCCAGCCACTTCAACACTGATGAGCGCTATGAATATTAGCGTCAATTCATGTCCTTCTCTGTGTGCTTTTCTTTTTCCCAACCCTTCCCCTCCCTTCTCTGTCCCTCCACCACACAGTTCGTCAATCTATGCTCCCACGAGTGACCTAAAAAACCAATATGCATAAAACAGTATGACACGCTGGCCGTCTGCCTTAAATAACCTCCAGTCACACTACTTTTCTGGTGTTATGAGAGCACGGGCCATAAAAAAAATTGAGAATGCACCCCCTTCCTTCCCTTATGCTTGTCTCGTGATGTCCCAACTTTATTGAGGTATCGTAAAGAGACGCCCGCTTACCCTTTGCCTACCCCTTTGAGGGCGGGCACCTCTCATAGCCTTCGTCACCTACCCCAAAGAATTTCGTTCACCTCTTGACGGAAAGAGGATCTCCCGTAGACACACGAATCTTTCTGGTATCGGTCGCTTAAATTATAAGCGTAATGGCCGCCTTGAAGGAGGCGTTGGCATATACTTCTAAACCCTTTACTGCTTTCAGGCTTTATTACGAAGAAACACGTACACGTACATAGGAAGAGGAGGGATAGATAACCTCTGCGTACAGTCGTGGTGAGCCTTGGTTGGTATGGAACTGTCAGTCAAGAGTCAACCCTTCCCGGTGGAGTCCTCTCAGCTGCCGCTGAGGCAAGGACCTGTGCTTCCCTGGGAGTTGCAAAAGACCGAGCTCCGCACCCTCAATAGACTCACAAACCAAAGTTCTACACTGAAGAGAGTTGCAAAGACTGACAACTTTGATCCAAGTGCAACAAAAAGAGTTCTACGATCCCAAGAGAGCTTTCATAGGAAATTCTGAGACCAGAGTTCTACACCCCAAAGAGCTATAGAAATTGAGAGCTTTGCATCGAGTGCGAAGATTGCCCATAAAACTTAGAGAGCAGAGCTTAGAAGTTGCAGACAGCAACGCGCCACAAGGTAAGCAGACTGTCAACAGAGATCTTAGTGATGATAGACCCTTTTGGCACAGAAATAGCTAAGTGGATAGCAAGGGATGGGGAAGGGTTGTGGAAGAGGCTGGTTAAATCTCAGGGGCGCTGATGCTCCTAATCCTTTGTTTACATTTGGGATTTATCTTGAAACTTTCGGAATTTGGATTTGTCTTTTTTTGTGTGCGTGTATGGCCCCTCTGCGTTCGAGGAGCGAGATTTTTTTTTTTATCCTATCGGTTGTGAGTATAGTTTGCGGAGCATGACTCGTGTGATACCTGTCTGTTACCTATAATCGCTTCAGGAGGTCACCGCTCCCACGGCCTAATCCACTTCCTGAACGATCATACTGTAAAGGTGATAGTTGGTTAGGTGATCGTTCCTGACGTGAACGTATTTATAATGATCGTTTCTGACGTGATAATTTTTGCGATATTCCGATAGCTTTTTTTTTTATCAACTTGGCTGTTAAACTGCGTTTTTAACACCATGATAATAGCTCCTGTTGTGTTAAGTGTATCATTCATCATTTTTATCGGTAACACCATAGCCATTATAATCATCATCATTATCATCATCATCATTAAGGGTGCTATTTTTCCTTATAATTTACTCATCATTAATTAATTTATACGACAGCAATCTTAGATGTCCTTTCATTTAGTTAAATGGGATAATTACATTACGAAGTGAAATCACTGAGGGAAAAAAGTGTCGTAACTAGCCTCGTAACGTCATTAATGACAACAGGAAACTGACAATGTTTCGCTTTAGAGTGAGCGAAACGTCGTACTAATAAAACCTTCCTTTACCGTAAGGAGAAAATTTACATTGCCACTGTCCATGTGGCAGTGTATGGCAATGTTCTGGAGGACTGCGATCATATCTTGGAATGTGTAAATTACAACGGTTGCCTTTAGTCGATTAGCGCATCCCCACTATTATTGATTCTCACAGAATAAGGCATCAGGCAGAGGTAATGAGCAATTAAACGTGAGAACACAACCTGAGTATCTGAAGATGTTTTCTCAGTTATATCTGCGTCAAAATGAAGAAAAATCTCCAATGGTCAGTAAAAATGTCTAAAAAAAAGATAACCAGCCTACAATTGCACATGCGTCTGTTTACTTCATCTTACCATCTAATGGTTATAATAATAACCGCATTTTTAATGAAGTGGAGGGGAAAGCCAGTGGAAGGCCTCGGTCAAATGACCAGAAGCTCCAGTGGCGGGTCATCATATGACTAAGACCAGCGTCAGGAAACACTTGTCCAGTTTCCTGACGAACCTTACCTAACCTAACCTCATCTTGCCGGTATTGTATACCATTACTGTAATGATGCTATACTTTATTAACACAGCCAAACCTTTCATGCTTTATTTTCACAGTAAATTTTCAATAAAGTTAGGGATCCTTAACATAACCTCGTCAAACCCTGTGCAAAAAAAAAAAAAAACTCTCTATACTTTAAGGTGATAATGAGGGAACGAAAATATTGCTCAACTGAAACATTAATTCTTATTACCTGGAGTTTACCTGGAGAGGGTTTCGGGGGTCAACGCCCCCGCGGCCCGGCCTGAGACCAGGCCTCATGGTGGATCAGGGATCAGGATTGTTTTTAAATAAAATCTTTAAATAAAAATGTACGATAATGAAAACATTATCAGCGAATCATTCGATTTTATTTAATAAACTTTATTAATATAAACTTTATTGTTTATTTATGCTGTGAAATGGATAAACTGAAGACGCCACAGGAAAGGAGATGGAGAAAAGGGAGAAGAAATAGGAAGAAGAGGAAAAGTACAGAGGGAGGGGGAAGGAAGAGCAAAAGAAAAAGAAGAGAGAGAAGGAAATTAGGAGTAAGAAAAATGAAGAAGAGTGGAAAAGGAGTATGGAAAAGTGGAAAGAGATTTAAGGTATTATTAAGGGAAAAGAACAAAAGGTGGGAAAGCAGGAATACGGAAAAAACAGATTTGAAGGAAGAGGAGAGTTAAAGTAAAAGAGGGAGATAAGATGGTAAGAGAGAGAGAGGTGAGGGGGATGTGGAGAGGGGGCGACGCTCCCTTCCCCTCCCCCTCTCCTCTCCCTCACGTGAGGAATGAGTCAGGTTGTAGCTATCACAGGTCTGGGAGGATTAGCTCTAATCTTGATGTTTCATGGCACGCTATACAGAACCTACCCTCCTTTCCCCTTCCCCTTTTTCCTTTCTCCTTTCCTCTTCTTTCCTTTCCCCTCCTCTTTTCCCCAGTTATTCTCCTTCCCTTTATTTCTTTACCACTCCACTACTTCCCCTTTCAAGTTCTTCCTCACTTTCTCTTAAAAGGGGAAGAATGGAAAGGGGAGAGAGATGAGGGAAGGGGAAAGAATAGAATAGAAGAGAAGGGAGAGAGAGAGAGAGATGAGGGTAGGGGAAAAAACTGAAGAGAAGGGAGAAAGGAGAGTAAAGAGAAGAGAGGAGAGAAGGGTGAGGGGAGGGAAGAGAAGAGAGAGAGAGAGAGAGAGAGAGAGAGAGAGAGAGAGAGAGAGAGAGAGAGAGAGAGGCAGGAAGCATAAACTGCAAATTAACCTCAGTAATTTAGCAAACAAGAAGACCAACTCACTATTTTCTGGTGTAGCAGTGACCAGAGGACTGAGGACAGCGACTGAGGTCTTGTTCTGCTGGCTGCCTCCTGCTCCGCCTCTCATACATTACCAAGAGATTATTGGTCCCAACGTCAACAGACGGTAGTCAGGCATAAATATTAACTTTTGCTTTTCCGTGAAAAATCGATACAATTTCGGGAGATTTTCGGAGGAGGAGGAGACACAGCTAAAGAGGAGAAACGGGTGAGAGAAGAGAGAAAGAGGTACATGGGAAGAGAAAATAGGAATATTCTTCAATCCAAGCTGAGGCTACTTCCATAGTACTATCTACTACCATCTCGTCTCGATAGTAGTCCATCTACTATTATCAGGTAGATGAAGCAATGATAGTGAAGCTGAAGGCTCTCTCCTCAATCTTCACTTCCTCCAACTACTGAAAACATGAGAGGAACATTTTTGTACTGCATTGGACATTATATAGGAAAGACTGGTTAAGAGAGGAAAAAACGAGTTAGGAATATGAGGAGTAGGAAAGGATGAGAGAAAGAATGGGTAAAAGATAAATAAGAGGGTTAGAGAGAAAGAAGAGGTAAAAGAGGAATATATAATAATATTAATAATAAATAATAATAATAATAATAAATAATAATAATAAGAAGAATGAAGAAGAAGAAGAAGAAGAAGAGAAGAAGAAGAAGAAGGAAGAGGTAAGAGAGAGAGAGGAGAGAGAGAGAGAGAGAGAGAGAGAGAGAGAGAGAGAGAGAGAGAGAGAGAGAGAGGGGGAGAGAGAGAGAGAGAGAGAGAGAGGGGGGAGAGGGAGAGAGAGAAGAGAGAGAGAATGAAGAATAAGTTAGAGAGAGGAATAAGTAACACGAGGGGCACGAGAGTGGAAGAAAGGGTAAGAGAAAGAAGAAGGGGGGTAAGAGACCGGAAGAAGAAAAAATGGATAAGAAAAGACTAGAGGGAGAGAGAAGAGACAAGAGGAGGAAAGCAGAACAAGTGATTGATAAAGGGAAAACATGAGAAAAAAGTAGGATTGAGAAGAAGGGGAGGAGGAAGTGGAGGGACACAGAGTTGGAGAGCGAAAAGAGGAACAATTTTTTTTTGTGTTCACAGGGAAGCGCTCAACCCGTAGGGGGGTTACAGAGCGCCTCCTCTCTCTTACCCCTTCATCTCTCTCTTAGCCTTTCTTACTTTCCCTTGCCTTTACTTCCTCTCTCTTATCCGTTCTTCTCTATCTTACCCTTCCTTTCTCCTGCCCTTTCTTCCTCTCTTTTACCCCTTCTTCTCCTCTCTCTTACCACTTCTCTCTCACCCCTTCCTTCCCTCTTACCCTTTTCTTATTCTCTTTCTTACCCTGTTTTCTCTCTTACCATTTCTTCCTCTCATCCTTTCCTACTCCTCTCTCTAATCCGTTTTTCCTCTCTTAACCAACCTTTCCTATGCAATCAGATTTAATACAAGAAGAGAGTAGCTCTAATTTCTTGGATGAAGAGCCCATCGTCAGCAACTAGGCGTCCCTCGCAACTAAAGAGATACAAAGAAAGAAGAAAAGGGAAGTGTTAAGGAGAACGAGAAATGGGTGACAAGGAGAGAAGGTGAGGGAAATGGATGGAACAGGGAATGAAAAAGGGAGGAGATGAGGAAGACGAATAAAAGAAGGGAAAGTAAGAGGATGTAGGTGAGAACGGGGAAAGAGGAGAGAGAGAGAAAGATGGGGAAAGGAAGAGGGAGAGGCCCTGTACCCAGCCTCAGTATCTCACGGTATGTTTGCATTATTGCTCATTATTTGTGCCCTTAGGCAAAAATACGTTCCCGTGTACCAAGCCTGAAATACAAGGCCATGAAATATCCATAACTCGGCCTAAGTTACTGTCGAGAATTCCCTGGTAATACTGCAACGTGAAAGAAGGATAAAAATATTTTACAAATATACAGGCAGAGTCTCGTACTGGTGTAAGCCGAAGAGTGGTAGTTGAATGCAAATTAAGTAGGGAGCAAAATCTGTGTCTGGCGACGTTTCACCCATAGTAGGTGTAAAGTCGATAAAGGCCTAGCTTAAGCGAAACGTCGAGAAGTAAAGACTTTCGAGGCTTAAGATACATTTGAATTATCAAGTCGAGTTTCCTCTCTCTTTCTCCACCGCAAGTGGTAAATTCCGTCTGTGTGTGATTCACTTGACACTCCAAGAGGCTCGTAACTCTGCATCTCTACTCCCAAACCTCTACCACGGGAACCCCAGCAAAATAATGGCCTTTCCATAGGCGCATTAAGGTCCAGATACACAGAATAGCAATTAACATGTAGTTCTTAGTAACTGGTAATTGTCTTAGTGATTGTCTAGCGTCTGTTATGAGCGAGCGAGGCTTTAAAAACCATCCTACTTAGCGGTTTTCAGTTTATATCAGCGATGAAAAATGTTTGAGGACGTCTTATTAGAGTATTTTTTTTTTTTTTTGGACCGTCAGTGGAAACGGCAACGAACCGATAAATGGATTGAAAAGGCACACAGAACAGTGGCAAGCCTTTATTGTCAAAACATTTTACACTGTCAGGAGTTTTATCGAGTCATGATCAGCTTCACATGTTGCTCCAGTCTAAGCTTCTGCTATTCGTCAGAAACTCGTCCTACTGAGTCAGCTTTCGGGTGGTTGAAAGATAGAAAAAGTCTGAGGGACTGATTACCTCAACCCCCTCCTCTATTTCCACCGTTCTTCTTTGTACTGAACTGATGAAGCCGCTGGCTGGCTAACGTTTCCTCAATAAAGATTCCAAAAAATTGCACAAGTATCTCGTTCTTCAAGGATAGAGAAACTTCCTTTGAAGGACTTTTATAAAGTTTTTGGGTAACGTTAAGCGGTAATGAATGAAGGTAATGAATGAAGGTAATGAATGAAGGTAATGAACGAGGGGAATGAGTGAGGGGTAACTAATAATGGTAACGTATAAAAGGCAATGAATTAAGATGATCACGTGAGGAAAAGTGAAGGACGATTCGGATACTGTTTTTCTCTTCTCTCTCTAAACATCTATAAACAAAGAATTCTAGATTTCTATCTTAATACATGAGTGAGTGAGTGTGTGTGTGTGTGTGTGTGTGTGTGTGTGTGTGTGTGTGTGTGTGTGTGTGTGTGTGTGTGTGTGTGTGTGTGTTGTGTGTGTGTGTGTGTGTGCTTTGACGAGATATATTCTCTGAAAAGAAGTCAATATTTATGTTGGGAAAGAACCTCTTGTGTTACAAGTCCATCTCAGTGACCTCAGTGCAACACAAGTCAAGTCTTGCTCCTGAGCTAGAATTCCCCTTCATGTTGTTTAGCTCGCGTAAGAAGAGAAAGAACGGGAAGAGGTGTAGTAAGGGTGGGTGTGGAGAAGATAGGGGAGAGTTGAAGAGAGACAAGAAGAGCAGGAAAGAGTTGGTGATGGGAAAGCGGGACGAGTGTTAGGGAGATGGTTATGGACGAGCGGACAGGGAGAGAGAGAAGGGCAGGGAAGTGGAAGAGGAGAATGAGTAGAGGTGCCAAAGGAAGGGAGGGGAAGTAGGGTGAAGGAAAGGGAGGAAGAATGAATTAGGGGGATGAAACAGAACGGGGACTAAAGGAATGGGACGAGGGGAAAGCTTGGGAAAGACGGTCAAGATAGCTTCGGTGAGCAAGCTGAGAGGGCAAGAAAGGAAGGGAAGGGAAAGTGAGAAATGAAGGGATAAGGAGGGACCAAGAAAGGGAGAAGATAGACTAAAACGTAGATAGTGAAATATGAGAGAAAGCAGGATGAATAAGAGAGAAACAGGGAAAGCAAGGGGGCATGGAGATAAGGGAAACAGAGATATGAGGAAAGAAGGGAAGACAGGAAGAAAGGAAAGACAGAAATGAAGGAAAAACACGTAATAGGAAAAACAGAGAGAAGGCAGGGAGTGAAGACAAGGATGGGAAGGAGGCAGACAACGATTCCTTATCATTTGTGCTCGTTGTGGGCTTAAGACTGGATTCTCAGACGAGTCTTGGCTGAGTCGAGGCTATTGTGGAGATGGTCCACCTTGGTTGATGAGGTGGTGTGGAAGGAACGGGGTGGTGTAAAGGGAAGGAAGGAAGCAGTGGAAGGAAGTGGGGGGGGTGATGATGTGGAGAATGAAGGGTTGTTGTTAAATTGTTTATGAGGAAAAAAGTGACAGCTACAGAGGGAGTTGATCGTATGCTACCACTCATTGGCTGTTTAACAGCATCTTAAACACTGTATCGCCACTTACATAGTTGTCTCCTTGTTGAGGAAGATGAGTATCTCTTCTCAGTAACAATACACAAACCCCAGTGTGTGGTGGGGGTGAGGGCACAAGTTATCGTAGAGGTGCCTATGCCATTAGGATGGGCATCAATGTCCACAGAACCTTTATTCTTAAGAAAATAAGAGAGGCAGCAGTTTTAGCAGGCTCGTGATGCAGAGGTGGTGGGAGTAGCAGGCGACTTCGTAGTGGCAGTGCCACCTGGCTCTCTAGCAGTGCCACTTATCAGTTTATCAGGAAGTTTCACCTGTCAATCTAGAAGGCAGTATTATCTGATACAATAGGAGGCAGTGTCTCTGGCAGTCTGGTAAGGAGAATATTAATGGCCGGGTGGAAAGGGTGAGAGGTGATGAAGGCAAGTAAAAAAATATGCATTAAAGAATAAGGGAACAGGAATAAGCTGAACAGAAACTCTCACACGAACTGAGCCTCAGAAATGGATGACTAACTAATATGTGCAGTTTTAAAACCACGAGAGAGAAAGAGAGAGAAAGAGAAAGAAAAGGGAAAGTAATCAGACCCCTCTCAACACACACACAAGATAAAGATTCACACGACATCGTCTTAGCCAATGAGCCGGGGAGGGGAGACTGCTTGAAGGGGAAGAGGGGACTGGGGGTTATGAGGGGGAGATGTAAGTTAGAGTGTTGGTGGAGGAGATGGTTGGGTAGAGGAAGGGAATATTTAAAGTTGTAGGAGGGAAGATGGAGGGCTGTAGAAGGGGAGATGGAGGGGTAAAGTAGGGGAGATGGAGAGGTGCAGGAAGGGAAGATTTAGGAGTGGATGAGGGGAAATGGAGGGGTGTAGGTGGGGAGATTTGGAAGTTTGAGGTTGCAGGAGGAGGAGGAGGAGGAGGAGGAGGGGAAAGCCAAAGATGGTCGACTAAGTTTGCTCTCCTGTGGAATTCCAAATGGAGTGTGGTCGTGTGTTACTGCTAATGTAGAGCCGCTTGCAACTGCGCTTTTAATGCGATTTTCAGTGCAGTGTACTCGTAAATAAATTTCCGCTACGATTGTGTACGGGATATTCATGTTAAGTTAGGAACGGGCGACGTAAATCGGACACATTATAGCTACCGCCGATCGCATTACGATTATAGTGAATATCCTTATTCTTTATTTTTGATGTATTGTCCGCAGCGTATAATTGAAATCGAAGCCTGGTTAGTTTGCGAACTTTCTTGTGTGTGTGTGTGTGTGTGTGTGTGTGTGATGTGTGTGTGTGTGTGTGTGTGTGTGTGTATGTGTGTGTGGTGTTTGTGTGTGTGTGTGTGTGTGTGTATGTGTGTGTGTGTGTGTTTGTGTATGTGTGTGTGTGTGTGTGTGGTGTGTGTTTGTGTGTGTGTGTGTGTGTGTGTGTTGTGTGTGTGTGTGTTTGTGTTGTGTGTGTGTGTGTGTGTGTGTGTGTGTGTGTGTGTATGTGTGTGTGTGTATGTGTGTGTGTATGTGTGTTGTGTGTGTATATATGTGTGTGTGTGTGTGTGTGTGTGTGTGTGTGTGTGTGTGTGTGTGTGTGTGTGTGTGTGTGTGTGTGTGTGTGTGTGTGTCGGGTGTTACGTGTGTATTGCGTGTGTGTTTTGTGTTCAGTGTTTTGTATGTGTGTGTTTCACATATCTAATACATTTATCTATGGCAGTCGGTCTGTATATCTGTCTATATCAGTGTGGACGTTGTTTATACTGACAAATCCTCTCTCTCCTCTCTCTCTCTCTCTCTCTCTCTCTCTGTCTCTCTCTCTCTCTCTCTCGTCAGCTTATTCTCATCTTTTTATTTCCTCTTCTTTCTTCCGTTCTGATATTTTCTTACTTTGGTAAACAGGTTAACAAGACAATGAAGAAAAAGAGTATTTACTGTGCTAAAACTCAAGAATTTCTTTATTTCACGATTATTCACTCCAGTTTTGTATCTAGAGATTATAATACTTCGTAAATACAAGACATACACACATAAATACACATATATACACGAATATATACTCACACACACACACACACACACACACACACACACACACACACACACACAACGTAAACACTGAGCCAAATAACTAAAAGGGATTTTCTGGACATGAGTTGGAATGGGTTGTTAAATGAGTTTTGCGGTGCGTTAACCCTTCACATCCCTCAGTAAAATAAATATGTACGTCTTAAATAAAGCCAGCTAACATGCAAATGCCAGACAAAGTGAATGTAGTGCTCGCTCCGAGAAACTGCTAAGATATTTCTTATTTTTGATATAAATAAATGTGGTGTATATACATATATATATATATATATATATATATATATATATATATATATATATATATATATATATATACATTTGTATTGTAACCACGAACAAGTGGTATTTTATCAATAACAACACTGTAACTATCCGAGGATTGTATGGTCCCGTAGGTTAGAGCGTCATTGAATTTTCGCTCACCATGAGGCTCACTGCACCATCTCTTGCCACTTTATCATCAGTCATCTCTTGTCCCTTGTCTCCTCGTCCTGACTATCTCTATCTCCTCCGCCATTTCCATAAACCATTTCCAGCGGGTGTAAAGGCGGTCACATATACGCTTTAAGCAGGATTTCCGGCTCTTCTTACACTGTCTTATTAAAACTCGTGTATTGTACTTTATTCTTCTTCTTGTTTCTTTTTTTCCCACTTTCAACTTCTATGACTTCATTCACCATTTAAAGATCGCTTGTCATTTATTTTTTGCCTCACCGCACTTCCAATACATATTTATGAAAATTAAATGTGTATAATATATATATATTATATATATATATATATATATATATATATATATATATATATATATATATATATATATATAAAGAACAAGTCACATTAGCCCTAGATCTTTCGTACTCTCGTGAATCGTCAGGAGCTATGTAATGTTGCAAGAGTAGCAACAGTTGGAATGAGAAGACACTTTCCTAAAGCAAAGTAGCTTGGTGAAGCCAATCAGTTCCTTTCCGAGAAATCTTTCATCCTCCCGATTTCTACTCTTGCAACATTGCATAGTTCCATCATAATCATTACATTTGTAGAAGAATAATGATATAATGTAGGGTGTCCAGCGGTCAAGATAACACTCATTGTTAAAAGTAGTTCAAATGAAACTCGTTTTCAACAAACTCTGTTGATTTCCTCTCGAGAGGAAAAGACTGAACGAGAATATATCACAGGTACTTTTGTTTAGTACTGGGAATGACGAGACAAATAGCACCGCTGGTTCCAAAATCACAGAAAAAAAGTCATACATAGTGAAATTTTGCTTTTCTGGTCTTGATACCATGAATAAGTAATTGACATATACCTGGAGAAGGTTTCGGGGGTCGACGCCCCCGAGGCCCGGTCTGTGACCAAGCTGAATATATTTAAAAACAGAATTCATGAGATATTTTTGTCAAAGTGACGTCTTCTAAGTAGGGGCTATTCAAACAGATATTTTAAATATCTTCTTAAAGTAAACAAAATGACAAGCCTAAAGGCTATTTTTGCCTTCAATAATGTTGCTTAGGTAATGGCCCTGTCTCTCAAATTGGCCATTACTTGGTTCACACTCTTGTGTGTGTGTACTCACCTAATTGTGGTTGCTTGGGTCGAGACTCAGCTCCTGACCCCGCATCTTCACTGACCGCTACTGGGTCCTCCCTCTCCCTGCTCCATGAGCTTTATCGTACATCGTCTTAAAACTATGTATGGTTCCTGCCCCCACTACATCACTTGCCAGGCTATTCTACCTCATAACAACTCTGTGATTGAAGAAAAACTTCCTAACATCCTTTTGACTCATCTGAGTCTTCAACTTCCAATTGTGACCCCTTGTTTCTGTGTCCAATCTCTCTGTCCACCGTGTGTGTGTGTGTGTGTGTGTGTGTGTGTGTGTGTGTGTGTGTGTGTGTGTGTGTGTGTGTGTGTGTGTGTGTGTGTGTGTGTGTCTGTCTGCGACAATGAAAGGCTTTCATTTGCCAATTTATCAGCGGCATTCCATCCTCCGTTTAATTATCCCATTTCCTCTCAGCCTCAAATTTAGTGTCCAAATTCCATTTCCTATTTTCCCCGACGTCGTTTCCTCCTGTTTGTGTCTATGTGCACTGCCAGGTACACCCCTTTTGCCGATGTATTTTTGTGTGCAAAGCCTGGGCTAGTCTCTTAATCTGGAGCAAACTGTTCTACTCTTCCCGTGTACGTGTCTGTCCATGTATAATGCATAGCGTAATTCAAACCTCTGTCTCTCTCTCTCTCATTCTGTCTGAAATGAAAGGTGTAATCCTCTACTCCAGTTGATGTTCTTTTATTCGTTTCTGCCTGTGTTCGTTTATGTTTCTGATGATGCATTCTGATTATGCCTCCAGCCCTGACGTCAGGTCCATCGCTAACGTCAGCATCGTTACTACCACCAACACTATCACTAACACCATCATAATCACTAACCAATATTGTCAGTAACACCAGCACCATAACTAGTACCAACAACAATAACATCAGCATCATGACTAACACCAATACTATCGCCATCACTAACATCAGCACCAACACACTCAGCAGTAGATGCGGACACATCAGCAACAGAAGTAAAAACAGGAGTAATAGCACAAACATCACCATTACCACTACTACAGCCACCCCTTCCCACCCCCACCACAAACAACAGTGACTCCCATCCTCTAGTGCACCACTATCCCGTCCTTACTTCTCCTTACCTTCAAGTAGAGTCCCATCCCTCCTCCTCCATAAGAGCTAACCCTCTACTTGCCTGCCAAAGCCGAGGTCTCCTCTAGGCGACGTTACGACTCACAGACTGCCCACTTTGCCAGCCATGATTGCCGTTGCGGCTACTTTATTACCGATCACCCCTGTCCACATCCACTCTCAACGTCGAGTTACCTGGAGGGGCACTACCCACCCGGTTTAACCTCTCTTGGTGGGCCCCGTGACTCCTCCCGGGGAAACACATGGAATCTTTGATGTCTTCCGCCTGTTGATGCTACGGCGTGTGCGAGGAGGCGGAGAGGTAGAGGGGGATAAATGTAGGAGGGATACGAGACGGAGGAGGGGCAGGAGAAGGAGAAGAATAAAAGATGGTGGTGAAGTAGGAGATAGGAAGTTGGAAGCGATGGTAAGATTGATGATAGCGGTGTATGTGATGATTGATGATGGAGACAGTGATGATGGAGGTGGTGGAGAATATGATGGTGGTAGTAGTTGAAATGGTGGTGATAGTAGTTGAAATGGTGGTGATAGTATGTGTGATGGTGAAAAATGTAGTGAAACTGTTCATGGTAGTAGTGGAGGTGGTGGTGTTAGTAGTGGTGGTGAAAGAAGCTGTAGTGGTGGAAGTAACTGAATCAGTGGGGGTATAAGAGCTGAAGTGGTGTTGATGGTGGTGGCGCCAATGGCAGTTATAATTGTAGTAGTAGTGAAGATATTCGTGGCAGTGACAACGATGGGAAGAGGT
>NC_069427.1:24100112-24125112 GCF_026875155.1 Cherax quadricarinatus | reverse complement strand
CGGCACAACATATATATATATATATATATATATATAATATATATATATATTATATATATATAATATATATATATATATATATATATATATATATATATATATATATATATAACACATAATCATTCCCAGGTCTGCATGAAAAAAAATGTGTAAATGAGAAATCGAGTAATCAATTTGTAAAATTATTGGTATATACACGTTTATATCAACATGTATTTGCACACGGCTGACGCTTCCCATCAACTAAGGTGTCAATTTCAATTTGTACGAACTTTTCCCTCCGTTACGCAGCTTTGCACAAGGAGATACGCTTATTACACCCGCCGGAAACGCAGAGAGGCGAGCGTATATGAGATGATAAGGAAAGATTTGCATGTGATCTCACCATCGGCCTCAGCTGTCTCGCCATATCCTCTTCTGTATTCTCCCACACTTGTCTCCACCTCCCACCCATCCGTTATCTCTGTCTCCCACCCCTCCCTCTCTATCCCTATCTATATCTCCCTCTTTCTGTCCCTCTCTCTCTCTCTCTCCACCCTCTCTCTCTCTCTCTATCTATCACTCCCTCCATCCCTCCAATAAAAATATCTTACGTTTAAAACATGGAAACAATAGAGAAACCTTTAACCTCAGACACTGAAGATAGGACACAACTACGACTAGTCGCCCAGTATTATTACAAACACTAAAGACAGGATTCATCTACTACCCTGCCCCTGTGCCTATAAAAACAAGACAGGAACCAACCAGCACTTCTCAGCTTCTGTATCTACAGACACTGAAGACATGACGTAACCATCACTACGTTCTTGTACCTACAAACACTGAACACAGAAACCAACCAGCACTACTCTGTTCCTGTATCTACAAACACTGGAGAAAGGAACCAACTAGCAGTACTCAGCTCCTGTATCTACAAACACTGAAGACATAACGTAACCATCACTACTCAGCCCTTGTACCTACAAACACTGAAGACAGGATACAACGAGCACTACTCTAATCTTGTACCTTCCAATACGTCATCCACACATCCATTCTCTCTATTTACATAATAAATATTCCTCCTCCTCCCTGACCCACCTTTACCCCGATCACTGGGGCGAGACCTTGATATATATAAGATAATTATCTGACTTCACATCAGGTGATCAACACGCACGAAGACCGCCTCTCGAGGGGCAGGGAAGAGGAGGTAATGAGAGAGTGAGAGAAGGGAGTGGAAGGCGGGAGAAGGGAAGAGGGGAGGAGGGAAATGGTAAAAAGGGAAGGAGGGAGATGGGAAGGAGGGAGATGGGAAGAAAGAAGGAGCAGGGAGAGAGAGGAGGAAAAGACAGGTATGGGAGGAAGAACTGGAAATAGAGGAGAACACGTCGAATGAATATTAGGTTAGAAAGAGAAACTCGTGAAACCAGAAGACTAAAGAATAATAAAAAATTTTATAAAAATAAATGGTAATAAACAGATTGACACTGACTCTACAAAATAATAATAATAATAATAATAATAATAATAATAATAATAATAATAATAATAATAATAATAATAAAAATAATATCTGTTATAATTATAATAGTTATTATAATTATAATTCTTGTTATTAATTATTATTATTGCTGTTATTATTTATTCTTCTTATTATTCTTACAAACATTAAAGTATAAAGCCATTTTCTCTGTTATGGTGGGGAAATCATTTGCGGCGGAACCGAGGTGGAGTTAGGCCTAGGTAGGACCACCCTCTATATTATTTCGCCGTTATTACGCGCCTAATTAAGGGATTCACGAACGTGTTAAGAGTAAGACTGGTTTATGTGACAGCCTCGCCTGATAGTGTGTATGCTCAAATGTATGTGGTTCAGGGGTCGAGGTTTAGCTCCTGGCCCCACCTTTCAACTTGCTGCTTGCTGGACTATCTCCCTACTAGCCACATCGCGGGCCTTCTCGTACCTACTCTTAAAACCATGCATGGAACCTGCCTTACCACTTCCTCGTCAAGGTCATTCCACTTCCTCGCCTCCCTGATATTGAAGAAATACTTCCTGATATCCCTGTAGCTCATCTGTGTTTTTAACTTACAACTGTGCTCCAGAGTACCTGTTTCCCGCCTCTCAAACAGCGCCTCCATGTCTACCTTATTGATCCTTCTGAGTATCAGTATGTTGTTATCATGTCTCCTCTTGTTCTCCGTTTCTCCAATGTCCTTAGATTTGAATTCCGTTAGCCTCTCCTCGAACCTCAGGTTCCTGAACTCTGGAACCAGTTTTGTTGTATAGTTCCTGTCTCCAGTTTCTTCGCCTCAATTGAGGTTCCTTGATGCTGCCAAGGGGCTCTTAATCCAAAGAATAGGACCTGCTCTCCTCTTCCTTGAATCGAACCTGAATGCCCCAGTTCCTACTTTTGCTATATTATCCCTCTGAATGTAATAATAATAATCTTCTGTTTTCTTTTTTTTTAAGTTGGTTCCATGTTGTGCTATATACTTCTGAATGGGCTTGATGTGTGTGTGTGTGTGTGTGTGTGTGTGTGTGTGTGTGTGTGTGTGTGTGTGTGTGTGTGTGTGTGTGTGTGTGTGTGTGTGTGTGTGTGTGTGTGTGTGATTTGCATCTTATAAAATCGCGCATAGATTCGTTATCTTAAGTACCATTTCTTCGCTGTTTCTACTACTATGTTACCTTGATATTGTACAAGTGCTTTCTGGCCTTTTCTTTGGCTCGCACTAGTCAAGAGTTTGGTGCACGATCTGCAAACGGAGGATCGACTCTTTACTCTTTCCAACACCAATTCGCACTGGGTTAGCTAACAGAAGCCTTGAGCTTCTGTTAGCAAAGAGTCTACTTACTAATAATAACTGCCAAATTTTGCAACCAAAAAAGGCTGGTCTATTGTGCACCCCATAGCCATATTGTGGACGGTAACTCAAGACTATGCGATACACAAAAGGCCTAAGAATTTGACCCAAAAGGGCTTAACATGCGTACATTTTAGTACATTTGTACAATATATTTTCTTTTTCTTTTCTAAGTAAATTTAGGGTATTTGCTGAAAAAATAATATTATCTTATTTGCACTAATAAGATTTCTTGATCTATCATATAAGTAATGTTTGGAGTGCCCAATCTAAGTTAGATTTTTAAGGTTTAATGCCAATCGATTTCACGGAGGCCATTAAAGCCTCGATTCACGGTATACATTCATTGACATACACAGAGGTCATGTTGTAATATACCGTGTTCTCTCGGCGTATATACCCTGTGTTCTCTCGGTGTATATACCCTGTGTTCTATCGTTGTATATGCCCTTGCTGAATTTATCTGCCATGAGTGTTGGGCAGGAGGTGATGGAGCCGGAGTTGGTCGCTTCGCCAACTCACACCTGGCAGAGCTATTCACCCAAGTATGAAGCGGGATCGAAGCGAAGCATTATAAAACACGGCCAGAATCACGGCGCCATTGACTCGCGAGTTATGGATTTTCTATCTGAATCACCCGAAACAATGACTAGTAGCAAGGAAAGCAATAAAATACGGAGGAGAGAACGGGGTGAGGTAGGAAGGAGGTGGAGGCCAAGGCTAGAGAGAGAGAGAGAGAGAGAGAGAGAGAGAGAGAGAGAGAGAGAGAGAGAGAGAGAGAGAGGGGGGGGAGGGGGGTCGCCAAAACACATTCCAGCCAAGACTATAACTCAGTCCGGGACAACAACAAAAAGAGTCAGTCGTGCCTGACGTTTCACAAATCATTCACAGTTCCATGGCAGTCCTTGGCGTTCCCTTTGTCCTACCTTCGTCATCCCTTCGCCACCCCTTTTGTCTGACTTTCGTTATCCCTTTTTTATCTATTATCATCATCCCCTTGTCCCACCTTCGTCAGACCATTGTCCAACCTTTGTTTACCCTTCTTTCCTACTCTTTTCTTCCAGTCATCTTTTCTCCTTAATCTCTTCCCTTTTCCCAATTTACCTTCCCTTCCCGCTGGTTTTCCCTCCCCATCGAAATCTCCCACAGTTCCAGGAGTATAGGTATGACAGGCAAGGCGAGACAGGTGGAATATCTGACTGGTAATCACACCGGTGCACAGTAGTTCCGGTGTATTTTTCAAATACATATTTTCCCGTTTATACCTTGAGTTGGGGGATGTGGTGGCAAGCATACCTCTCTCTCTCTCTCTCTCTCTACCTGTATTCCCTTAGTTATAACACCTGCACCTGTAACACTATACTCACAAGGTTGTAACCGCTACACCTGTAACAATATATTACACCAGCCACGTCTCAGTTCTTGTCATTTATTATTTTTCCATTGTGAAATAGGGCGTGTGTCGTTAAAAGTTAAAAAGCGACGGTAACAGATAAGAAAACAATCGCATTCTATCAGACAACCTGACAAACATCTGGCACTTAAATAAATAATGTGACATTAAAAACGTTATAAATTGCAAGTGAGGTGGTGATGGCGACCGATAATAAAGCCACTTAGAGTAATTAGCTTCCTGCTGATTTGCATGTGATATGAAGTCAATTGAGGAGCCGCCGACCGGACGAGAGAGGAGAGCCGTACGCAGCGACCCACTTGTAAACAATGAGCGGAGGAGGACGTATTATACACACATTCATCATGCTAGTGTACGTGATTAATCGCGTGATCTACGTTGTTTGTGTGTGTGTGTGTGTGTGTGTGTGTGTGTGTGTGTGTGTGTGTGTGTGTGTGTGGTGTGTGCGTGTGTGTGTGTGTGTGTGTGTGTGTGTGCGTGTGTTGTGCGTGTGTGTGTGTGTGTGTGTGTGTGTGTGTGTGTGTGTGTGTGTGTGTGTGTGTGTGTGTGTGGTGTGTGGGTGTGTGGGTGTGTGGGGGTGTGTGGGGGTGTGTGGGGGTGTGTGGGGGTGTGTGGGGGTGTGTGGGGGGTGTGGGGGGGTGTGGGTGGGTGTGGGGGGGTGGGGGGGGGGGGGGGTGGGGGGGTGGGGGGGTGGGGGGGTGCGCACACTAGGCTACGCTACTCTTTAGAAGATTATAAAAAAAATTTTTTCACAATCAATTCCTTATTAATATACACTACTATATACTATATAATATTAATTGTGTACACTTGAGTTTGTGTGTACACTTGTGTTTGTGTGTGTGTGTGTTTACTAGCTTGTTTTTTGAAAAAGAGGGGGGGGGGTTACGTTAACACTATTTGTTATTGTTGTTGGTTCACCGGTACTCTCCCGGCCCAGATCTCCGCACACTACGCTACTGTACTTTTTGAAGATTATAGGATTATTTTTTCTCACTCAATTCCTTATTAATATATACTAATGTTTATTATAATAACAATTACGGGTGCACACGTGTGTTTATATGTGCGTACTTGTTTACTAGCTTGTCGCTGTCAGGGGGGGGGTTCACTAGGCTACACAACTCTTCTGGAGTTTACCTGGAGATATTTAGATAATTTACTAAACATTATCAGGGTTACCACTATCTATCTCCTGGTACTGAAATAGGGAGAGAGAGATGGTATAGCATACAACCAGCAGGGCGAGACACTGAGAATTTAGACACTAACCAAAATTAACCACAAATAGGCAAGTGATGTCGTCTGCACAACAATGGAGGTTCCTGCTGGTCGGCTGCTATCAACTCCTTAAATTTTTTAACTCCTTCAGGAACTTTATCATGCATTCAAGTTTTTATTTTCTTTTTCTTTTAAGACTTGGTATTCCCACTTTTTTCTTTAGTACAGTATTATGGTCATAACAAGTCTGATGATGTTAGCTACCTTCACAACACCAACAGCTGGGGATTGACTAATTTTTTCTTACTTTCAGTATTTACTTAATCACTCTTTTATGACCTTATCACTACACTGCTGTTATAACCAACTAACATATGTATTTGTTAATATTTCAGATCACACCGTTAACCCAATTAACTGTTTGGATATTTTGTGTCAACACTGCGGCCAGCAGCCTGATCAGCTGACTGCTACCCTCCCTCACTCACAATTCATCCAAATTTAAATTGTAAAATTCTTGATCTTATCACATTATTCGCACTCTTGAAAGCTGTTACACTCTTGTAGGTATGTTCACTGATTCACTCACGTACGATGACCGCTAATAATATCTTAGGACAGCCACTAGAACGCTAAATCCTGGGAGCACTATTCAGCGATACTGCTTCACGTGTGTGTGTGTGTGTGTGTGTGTGTGTGTGTGTACTCACCTAGTTGTACTCACCTAGTTGAGGTTGCAGGGGTCGAGTCCAAGCTCCTGGCCCCGCCTCTTCACTGGTCGCTACTAGGTCACTCTCCCTGAACCATGAGCTTTATCGTACCTCTGCTTAAAGCTATGTATGGATCCTGCCTCCACTACATCGCTTCCCAAACTATTCCACTTCCTGAATACTCTGTGGCTGAAGAAATACTTCCTAACATCCCTTTGATTTATCTGTGTCTTCAGCTTCCAACTGTGTCCCCGTGTTGCTGTGTCCAGTCTCTGGAACATCCTGTCTTTGTCCACCTTGTCAATTCCTCTCAGTATTTTGTAAGTCGTTATCATGTCCCCCCTATCTCTCCTGTCCTCCAGTGTCGTCAGGTTGATTTCCCTTAACCTCTCCTCATAGGACATACCTCTTAACTCTGGGACTAGTCTTGTTGCAAACCTTTGCACTTTCTCTAGTTTCTTTACATGCTTGGCTAGGTGTGGGTTCCAAACTGGTGCCGCATACTCTAATATGGGCCTAACGTACAAGGTGTACAGGGTCCTGAACGATTCCTTATTAAGATGTCGGAATGCTGTTCTGAGGTTTGCCAGGGGCCCATATTCTGCGGCAGTTATTTGGTTGATGTGCGCTTCAGGAGATGTGCCTGGTGTTATACTCACCCCAAGATCTTTTTCCTTGAGTGATGTTTGTAGTCTCTGGCCCCCTAGACTGTACTCCGTCTGCGGTCTTCTTTGCCCTTCCCCAATCCTCATAACTTTGCACTTGGTGGGATTGAACTCCAGGAGCCAGTTGCTGGACCAGGTCTGCAGCCTGTCCAGATCCCTTTGTAGTTCTGCCTGGTCTTCGATCGAATGAACTCTTCTCATCAACTTCACGTCATCTGCAAACAGGGACACCTCGGAGTTTATTCCTTCCGTCATGTCGTTCACAAATACCAGAAACAGCACTGGTCCTGGGACTGACCCCTGTGGGACCCCACTGGTCACAGGTGCCCACTCTGACACCTCGCCACGTACCATTACTCGCTGTGTGTGTGTGTGTGTGGTGTGTGTGTGTGTGAGGTGCAAAACCTCTGGTATACGAGTCTAAGTATCTCGTTTATGTAACTGAATAGAAAGTGAAGTGTGATACATCACGAATGTTTTTAAAATTTACTTGCTATTATTTGTAGTGCCATTTTTTTTTTTTTTTTTTTTTTTTGAGATTTTGGTGAATTTTTCATTACAGTTATACACACTAATCGGAAAGTTGATGAATAACCTCTAATTCTTCCAGTCCATGACACTAACATACCACGTATTCATAAGTAAATACATACATACATACATACATGCATAAATACATATATACATGGTCTGGGAAGTGATGTAGTGGAGGCAGGATCCATACATAGCTTTAAGAAGAAGTATGATAAAGCTTACGGAGCATGAAGAGTGACCTAGTAGCGACCAATGAAGAGGTGGGGCCAGGAGCTGTGAATCGACCCCTGCAACCACAAGTAGGTTAGTACAACTAGGTGAGTACAGCTAGGTGAGTACATACATACATACATTCATACGAACATACATTATATACATACATAAACATACGTTGCTCATGGGATAGATGTTGCTGCTGTGTTGTGCAAGCGTGTGATAAATCTGATAAGTGACTAGAACGAATGTTGTTGCAGCTAATAATAAGTAAATGATAAGTGACTTCCGGTTTAGTGTCACTTTAATTCAAGAGCGTTTATTTATCGTTTTTATTATTATTATTATTATTATTATTATTATTATTATTATTATTATTATTATTATTATTATTATTATTATTATGTGTTAATGTTTTGTAAAACAAATTGCATATAATTTCAGTAACTTTCCATTAAATCTCCATGACACGAGAGGCATTTCACGGCAGACTGTCTCATCTACGTTGATGGATGTCACCTGTCACGGAAAATGACAGGTGAAATATACCGTAGTACTGATAACGTACATTATAGTCTTACAGCGAGTGTTACGCCCAGTTTAGTGTTGCGATATGAAGTCAGTCGATAATTCGTGAGAACATAACAACATAAGAAAGAAGGAACACTGCAGCAGGCCTACTGGCCCACGCGAGGCAGGTCCAATTGATTTTTCATCTGTGGCAAATCAGTCAAATTCATGGACTATATCCAGGAGAAATTTGGTAGACTAACGCAGGTTACGCTAACTTTCCCTTCTCAGTACTTTTCATCTCTATCTTCTCATGTTGGATTAATATTCACATTACTAGAAAATAATAAAGTGACCCTCGAATTAAGTAAGAAGCAAAATCAAAAACCTTTTCCCAGCCACCGGCCCGGGACGGTATTTGTGCACCTTACCCCTCTCTCTCTCTCTCTCACCACCTTCCCTTACCTCTCCCACTCCCGTGATACACCAGAGAAGGCGAAGGCCGTATCTAGACCACTTCCGCTCGTCGTTACGTCAAGTTGGACACTCTCGGAGAGATTCCGCCACCATCCAGGTGACAAGGCAATGAGGGAACTTGGGAAGAGCAAGATTCTCTTCATGAGGGGTGCAAAAGTGGCCCTTAAGGGGGTATAAGGAAGACGAGGCCCAGACGAGATGGAGGGAAGCAAAAGAGGACAAGAAGGAGGATTTACTCACTCGTTCTCCGGGATGTTTGGGTGCGCCCTGAGCCGTGAACAATTTTGCGGAATGATGAAATTCTGCGAAATAGAATTGCCATGGTGGCGAGGAGGGGGAACTGGAGGAGAGGGGTGGCGAGGAGGCAGGAAAGACTGGGTGAGGAGGAGGAGGAGGAGGAGGAGGAGGAGGCGACGGGCAAAGTTGGTTGAGGAGGAGATTTACTCTCATGGGGACGTGGAAGGAGATCTTACCGAGTGGAGAAAAGAGAGAGGAAGACGAGGGAAAGTGAGCTGGCCGCTGATGTATTGTCAACAATTGTTAGGAAGTTGTCTGGCTGGTTGGGAAGGTTCTTTTACCTTGTTTTTTTTTTTCAATATTGTAATTTCGGCATCAGAGAGCTGTTATTTATTCTGACAAAGCTTCAAGAAACACGTTATATCCGGAGAGAACTTTAAATTGCACATTACAGTCTGAGAGATTTAAGAATAACAATACAGCACTTTCTGAGGGAGCTTCAACAAGCACATTACATTCTGAGAGAATTTTAATAACATATCCTGCTTGTTGTAGTGAATATTTTTAACACCATACTTTTTTTTTGTCAACAAGTCGGCCGTCTCCCACCGAGGCAGGGTGACCCAAAAAGAAAGAAAATCCCCAAAAAGAAAATACTTTCATCATCATTCAACACTTTCACCTCACTCACACATAATCATTTTTTTTTCAGAGGTGCTCAGAACACAACAGTTTAGAAGCATATACGTATAAAGATACACAACATATCCCTCCAAACTGCTAATATCCCGAACCCCTCCTTTTGAGTGCAGGCATTGTACTTCCCATATACTTCCCATATATATATATATATATATATATATATATATATATATATATATATATATATATATATATATATATATATATATATATATAATGTATATAATGTGTGTGTGTGAGTGTAAAGCGTTTTCTTCCTTGTCGAGTCACACTACCTTTGGTGGGCAAAACAGTAAAACAACACACGAATAATCGCTGTACCACGACATAAAAAGTGCGATCATGAGCCACTCGATGAAGTAGTATATAATTTTCCTTTCTTTTTAATAAATTCCTTTTCTTTACTTCCATCTATCTTCATCATACACTTTAGTCTATTACTCCAATCACACCTTTCCCATCCTCTCCTTGTAGGGACGGTAGTTATCTTCTATTTCCATCCCTCCTTTTAAACATCCTCACCTTTTAGTTATCTTCCATGTATATCCACTCCATTTCCTCTCGCCCCACCCTAGCTACCCAGACACTACGGAAGGCGCCCTTATATAAGATTCAAATATATTCCGGCCATCCATTGGTAAACTTCACGAGCTTGGCCGACTTGGTCTAGCCTTCGTCAGCAGCTGAGGTGTGGCCTTGGTCTCTCCACGAAGGTTTTTTCAGCTTTGTGTAAATAAAAGGTAGGGTGTGTTTGTGTGTGTGCACTCACCTATTTGTGGTTGTAGGGGGTCGAGACTCAGCTCCTGGCCCCGCCTCTTCACTGGTCGCTACTAGGTCCTCTCTCTCCCTTCTCCATGAGTTTTATCATACCTCATCTTAATACTACAATATGTATGGTTCCTGCCTCCACTACATCACTTACCAGACTATTCCACTTCCTGACAACTCTGTGACTGAAGAATTACTTCCTAACATCTCTTTGACTCCTCTGAGTCTTGAACTTCCAATTGTGACCCCTTGTTTCTGTGACCCATCTTTGGAACATTCTGTCATTCTGTCTCTGGTGTGTGTGTGTGTGTATGTGTGTGTGTAACAAAAGAAGCTTTTCTTGAGTATACTGTCTTAATGGCAAGACAAGGTGCACCACTCTTTTCTCAGTCACTCACTTCTTATTGATAAACTGCACTAAATAAAGAAATTGGGTTTAATCTTCCACTTCAGCGCCTTTAAAAGTAACCATAGATAATTTTTCCAAAGCAAGTCACATAGCATTTCCTATATCTTCAATATTTCTATTTTCATATCCCTGTCGAAGGATTTTTGACAGCGTTAGCTAAGATGCTCAAGGAATATTTTAAACTACCTTCATTTTATTCTTCCATCACTGGACAGGAATTTAAGGATATTGTGAATATCCTTCACTGCCTTCAAACATTCGTTAACTTTTTGTGTACATACAAAACATTCTCAACTTTTGATCTGAACCATTGCACACTTCCAGTATCCTTTACACACTCTCCAGGAGCTTTTCAACACTCACAGATAAACTACTAAACATGAAAAACTATTTGAGTAGAGTAAATCGTGATATTATGATTGTAAACAACTCAGACAGAAACTAACAAGCAAGCTTCCTAGCCACTATATCGTGATTTTGCCTACTTGTTTTAGGGCCGGTATGTTACGTGAGATTTACGCTATTTGAACTTTCCAGTGACTTTTTACTGCCACCCTTAAGAACCTTAATGAAAATCTAAGAGTTCACTCATGGTGCCGGAGAGTCCTAACCTGACCCCACCCGCGACTTATGGCTACCAGGACTGTAAAAATTATCCTTATTGGCTTTTGTATCTTCTTTTTTGTCAATATGTATCGTCGAACTAGCTCGTGTATGTTAAATTATATAATCAAATAATATACAACGAGATAGAATATAATTAATCATGTGACAGTTTAAGGGGGTTAGATGAGAAAATAACAAAACAATATGATGGTTTAGGGTGTTAAATGAGTCTCAGAAATATTAAATGAGCCAAATTGCTATCAGATTGAACGAGACAAGCAATGTAACTCTCCACAAGTAACTGATAAAGATAAAAGAACAATGCAGATTTTTCTCTTGTCCCATCCCCTCCTCCCTTCTCATCCACCAAGAACAGAGGTCTTCCCGACACTGAACACCTGCACTCGACAAGATACACCTTCAATTGTGTTTTTGTCCTCCCTCTCTCTCATCTAAATTTCCTGCTACTTTCTTGCAGTTCCCTCTCAAGACCAGGTGGATTAGTCTCATAATTAATCTCTCATAGTGTTTTGCTTTTGTGTCCTTTCTTCTTCTTGCATAGCGAAACGTATCTTAATTACGTTTCTTTTTTTGTGTGTGTGTGTAAAATTTGTGTTGTTGTGACTGGGACTTGTGGTGGCGCCATTGATTTTTACAGGAGGAGCGGGACGGAGAGGGAGTGACTGATGTATCAACACGGGATGGCTGACAGTTCAACACGGGTGACTAATGCTTTAACATGGTGTGATTGACTTAACACGGGGTAGTTGACTAAATGCTTTAATTCGGGTAGACCGACATTTTAACACGGGGGTGGCTAACTTTTTAACGTGAGTCGGATGTGGTTTTAACATAAAGTGGATGATACCTTTAATAGACGGGGATTGTTAATATCTTACTACGGGTTTGGCTGACGTTTTAACAATGAATGTAAGAGACTTTAACACATAGTTGCTGACATTTTAATACTGGGTGACTGATTTTTAAACACAAGGTGGCTGACGTTTTACCATAGGGGTAGAAAAGTTTTAACTAGTGAGTAGGGGAGCTGACAGTGGTACTGTTATATGGGAATCTCGCATTGTTTCTTAGGAGTTGATGCTGTTACATGGGGTTGGCATTTTTACAAATGGGCTGACATTGTTACACATCGGCTGACACTGCTACATATTTGCTAATATTGTTATATGGGGCTGACATTATCACATTCACATAGAAGCTGGCATTGTTACGTGGTTTTAGCACTGTTATATGAGGCTGACTGATTATGTTACACTGGAACTGACCAGGATTTTTTAAGGCTGATTTTATTATATGTTTGCTGACAACATTTTATGGAAACCATTGTTACATGGAAGCCAGACATTGTTACATGGGAGCAGTCATTATTACATGGGAGGGTGACGTGAGAACAAAAATGGTGGGTTACATTTTTAATGCCAATAGATCATTGGTGGTATAAAGTCTTTCGCTAATGTATTTATTACCTTTAATAAGTGACTGGGTCCCAGTCAAAAGTCTTTTTTTTTTTTAATTTTCCACTTACAGTACCCGTTACTAATACTTCTACTACCTCGACTCTCTCATGTGTGCTACATGGGCCGTGACAGCTTTCATTTCATTTTCAATGCTACTGTTTTTACCATTACTACTATAGGAAGTAATGTCACGTGAAGGTCTCGGTCAGATGACCAAAAGCTCCAACGGCGGGTCGTCAGTTGACTAAAACCCCAGTCAGGGAACACTTGTTCTGTTTCCTGGCAAACCTTACCTAACCTAACCTGCTACATAAGTGTGGAGCATTCCACGTATGGAATGGGTGGTAGAGTATGAGATGAGTGGGGGTGAGATGGGAGAATGAGCTTAATGGGAGGGAAGGAGGTGTGCTTGAGCAGTGTGCAGGCGAGCTAGACCACAGTGTGGATGAGTTTGAATTGAGTGGTGTAAGATTTAGCTGAATGGGGTGCTTATTTCCTCTCCCTCCTTTAAGTGGTTGGGAGTCATTTGTTTCTTAGGCTTATTTGATAAGTAAGATCGTATGGATGAATGGGTGGAGAAGGAGAAGGAGGAAGAGGAAGAGGAGGAGGAGGAGGAGAAGGAGGGTGGAGCTGAGATGTCACTCATCTTTGCATTTACCCTCTCCCTTCCTGTTTCCTCCTATATCTTCCTTCTTGTCTTCTCACCCCCACTCCTGTCTTCACCCACTCCGTAGTCTTCCTGTAACTTCTCCCCATCCTTTTTTTCAGTGCATTCCATTACTTTCTTCATCTTTTCATCATATAACTTGTGTGTGTGTAACCATACATACACCGATACACACACACACACACACACACACACACACACACACACACACACACATATATATATATATATATATATATATATGTGTGTGTGTGTGTGTTGTGTTGTGTGTGTTGTGTGTGTGTGTGTGTGTGTTGTGTGTGTGTGTGTGTGTGTGTGTGTGTGTGTGTGTGTATGTGTGTGTGTGTATGTGTGTGTGTGTGTGTGTGTGTATATGCATAATATCACAGTAAACAGGTGATTTAAAATATGCAAAACAACCACTGTGAAAGAGTAGTGAAATTCCAAGCGCTTTCGTGACTACTCACATTGTCAATGTGAGTAGTCACACACACACACACACACACACACACACACACACACACACACACACACACACACACACACACACACACACCACACACACACACACACATAATATATATATATTTATATATATATATATATATATATATATATATATATATATATATATATATATATATATATTATATGTTGTGTGTGTGTGTGTGTGTACTCACCTATTTGTACTCACCTATTTGGGGTTGCAGGGGTCGAGTCCTAGCTCCTGGCCCCGCCTCTTCACCGGTTGCTACTGGCCCTCTCTCTCCCCGCTCCATGAGCTTTATCAAACCTCGTCTTAAAACTGTGTATGGTTCCTGCCTCCACTACGTCATTTTCTAGGCTATTCCACTGCCTTACAACTCTATGACTGAAGAAATACTTCCTACTATCTCTCGAACTCATTTGTGTCTTCAACTTCCAATTGTGGCCTCTTGTTTCTGTGTCCCTCCCTGGAACATCCTGTCTTTGTCCACCTTGTCTATTCACGCAGTATTTTTTATGTCGTTATCATGTCTCCCCTGACCCTCCTGTCCTCCAGTGTCGTCAGGCCGATTTCCTTAATCTTTCTTCATAGGACATTCCCCTTAGCTCTGGAACTAACTTGTCGCAAACCTTTGTACTTTCTCTAGTTTCTTGACGTGCTTTATCAAGTGCGGGTTCCAAACAGGTGCTGCATTACTCCAGTATGGGCCTGACATACACGGTGTACAGTGTCTTGAATGATTCTTACTAAGGTATCGGAATGCTGTTCTCAGGTTTGCCAGGCGCCCATATGCTGCAGCAGTTATCTGATTGATGTGTGCTTCGGAGACATGCTCGGTGTTATACTCACCCCAAGATCTTTCTCCTTGAGTGAGGTTTGCAGTCTTTGGCCACCTAGCCTATACTCTGTCTGTGGTCTTCGTGCCCTTCCCCTATCTTCATGACTTTGCATTTGGCAGGATTAAATTCGAGAAGCCATTTGCTGGACCAGGTGTCCAGTCTGTCCAGGTCTCTTTGAAGTCCTGCCTGGTCTTCATCAGATTTAATTTTCCTCATTAACTTCACATCATCTGCAAACAGGGACACTTCCGAATCCAACCCTTCCGTCATGTCGTTCACATATACCAAAAATAGCACTGGTCCTAGGACCGACCCCTGTGGGACCCCGCTCGTCACAGGTGCCCACTGTGATACATCATTACGTACCATGACTCGTTGTTGCCTCCCTGTGTGTGTGTGTGTGTGTGTGTGTGTGTGTGTGTGTGTGTGTGTGTGTGTGTGTGTGTGTGTGTGTGTATACACTAAAGTGTACATATTCACTGAGAAGTGTATATCTTTCAGCTCAAACCGAGAATTGTGTGCATATTTCTCAATGAAAATACACTGAGGACTTTATTTCCTTCAATTGTACATACACTGTGGGTGCAAATTTTATTCCGTGAATACACTGAGTGTTTAAATTTGCTTTCTTTATCGGTTACTGAAGTGCTGTTGACCCGTAGTTACGACCTTAATCGCCCATGAGCGGTCGATAGATTTTAAATTCAATAAACCAATCTTATACAGCTAATGGAGTTTTCTCTAAGAACCTAATTAGACTGTGTATTGTCTCTGGAATTTGAACAAAGCCTTCGAGGTTTTAGTAGATATTGATCCCTTAGTGGAATAATTGACGAAATCCTCCTCTGTCTTGGCTGACAGATTTCAACACAGTGCGTGAAATCTGCCCTGTGTGATGGAACATGATAAGCGAGACACAGCTTGCAATTGTTTCCAATACGCAACTATCATGTGGAATTGGGTAGATGCACATTGCTGATGTATCCGATTTTCCTAAATAATACAAAAATAAAAATCTTGGGGTACTGCTTGGCACCCACAACGTGTCGTGTCTGTGGCAGTGATGGATGCCACAGCAGGGGAGGAGTTAGAGGAGGGCCAGCCTTGAAGCAGTGCCAGACTAATCTCAACCCACCTCACACTCTCTCTGTATCACTCCCTCCCCCCTCCCTTTATTCCCAGTTATCCACCCCCTCCCCATCACCATGAATGCCCCACAGGATTCATTTAACCTCCCCCTTCCATTATTCCCGTTATCCACCCCCCCCTCCCCATCACCGTGAACGTCCCACAGAATTCATTAAACCTCCCCCTCCCTTAATTCCCGTTATCCACCCCTCTCCCCCATCACCGTGAACGTCCCACAGAATTCATTAAACCTCCCTTTCCCTGTATTCCCATTATTAACCCCTCCCCCATAACCGTGAGCGTCCCACAGAATTCATTAAACCTCCCCCTTCCCTGTATTCCCATTATTAACCCCTCCCCCATAACCGTGAGCGTCCCAAAGAATTCATTAAACCCTATCTAAATCTTCCCTGAGAGTTCGCATTCTCTTAGAAGGCAAATCGTTCTAACGTTAGTTGTTATAGGTTTTTAAGTACTACGCTACTTAACTCTGCTAATTAAACGTGCTCTAATTATGAGGTTTAATTTAAGGCTGCGTTGGTTCGTCGCTTCTCAGATCCAGTCTGCTACCTGTGTGTCTGGGATAATCTCTGACCTCCTAAGTAGCAGCAGCAGATACAACAGCATCTACATCATCTTATTATTATTATTATTATTATTATTATTATTATTATTATTATTATTATTATTATTATTATTATTATTATTATTATTATTTTGCTATTTGTATTATTGTTTTCTTGAAAATAATTAATATTTTCTGAGTACCTCCTAACACACTGAAACCTCTCCACTTTCATTTAAGCCCTGCAATCCTGTTCGTAAACCCAAATATATAATCTCTTTATCTCTCGTTCTCCATCGTCATTGTCTCTAGTCTTTAGTTCTTGCATCCGTTGTTTTTGTTTTCTACTCGCCTCCTTATATTCATGGGAGTTCGTTTAATTCCTTCAGAATTTAGTTGTCTTTTTTTTCAGCCCCTTCGATATGTCAGATTACAGTTTTAATGTGCATATGAGAAGAGAGAGAGAGAGAGAGAGAGAGAGTCATAAATAATTCAGCCTTGCTTGCAAGACTTCAAACCCTCCTCCTTCCATCTGTCTCCACCTCTTGGCAATGTTTGCGACAATCCATTATAAAAATGGCCTGTCCTGCCACTTATATTTAACTATGAACTACGAGCTTAACATTAATGTCTGAGAGATAATTTACTCAAGGCTGTTTTAAGGATTGCAGACGCGAGCTGTAGAAAAGTTAATTCTCAATAAGCTTAAACCAGAGCAAGAAAAAGGATTAGTTCGAGTCTCATACTAATTAACTCTCAAGATAAGTAAATTATCTTCCACCTAAGACGAGGAAGGTCGTATGTTGATGGGGCCGATAAAGTTACGATAGCATCAACATGATAAACAAACGGCAGACGTTCCTAGCCAGCGAGTTCATGCATGCTCGATGGAGTAACCGAACCCTCCTGGATCCGAGAAACTGTAAGGTTTCATTGATTCACTAAGAGTAAGTTATTGAGGCTTCTATTGCATAATGCATGAGTCTACCACGCTGAGAATATCCTGTGTCGTCCTCTCCATCCTCATTTTACCTACAGTCATTCGCGGCCTTAGATACAACTTATGTCACGCCCATCTTGGAGTACGCAGCACGCAAATGGAACCCCTTTCCTGATAAAGCATGTTAAGAAACTGGAGATTGAGAGGAGGTATGAATGCGACTGGTGCCAGAGGTACAGTACGAGTATGAAGGGTGGCTTAGAAAATGACGGCATTAGAAACAAAAGAGCCAGAGGAGACATGATAATGATATGTAAAAGTCTTATATGACTTGAAAGGGTTTATAGGGAGAGACTGTTCGAGAGGAGGGGAAACACATACACGAGGACACAAATTAAAGTTAAATAAGCGAATGAATGACAGAGAGACAAGGAAGCATATTTTTTTCAGCCTCAGGGTGGTCAGGAAGTGAAAGGGTATAGGTGAAGAAATAATGGAGGCTCCATGCATAGTTTTAAGAATAGGTATGACGTCCCACGAGGCTAGGGAGGAAAAATCCAGCAAATTCTAAGTTCGGAAGCCGCGACTCGATTTTTGCAACCATCTTTAGGTGACTGCACATACACACGATCACCACAAAAAAAAAAAGAAGAAAAAAAAAGAAAAAACGCAACTACCAGCCTAACACACCACTGCCACCAACAAAACACTTCCGCCAACAACACAACACCACCACCACCACCACCACCACCACCACCACCACCACCACCACCACCACCACCACCGTCTCACTTAAAATAATGACCAATCGCGCTAATGACTCCTACAAAGTTGCTACAAAAATAAACGCTGCAAATGAGGAAATGTGCGGTATATATACGGCAAATATTGTATTTCATTTAACATAATTTGTGACTCATTTACAAACATGTATATACTGACGAGTATCTCCCAAATATATAGAAACAACAGTGGATATAAACTAGTCTCTATCATCAGAAAGTACAATAGGGTTAAAATTAACACAAGGAGTATTTTTACTTTTATCCTCCCCACTATCAAACCTAGAGATATACTTTGGTACAGATATGTAAATGATATTTGGACTTATTGGGATAATAATTTAGAGATGTTTGTTACTTCTTTCTACAGTCAATAAATTAGTTCCATCTCGTCAGTTCAAAGATGAATGGGAAGACCATCAACTTCCCTTCAAGTTATTATAATAACTAACTGTAATGCTTCACTATAAACAGAAAACCAACACATTGAGAGAATCTGTATATCCAGGCATTTAAATCCCTGCCCTCTCCCCCCCTCCAAAAAAAATGAAATGATACAAGGAAACATTTCAAGGATTTGGTTTGTCTGAATGAGTCAGCAAGAAGGTTTACAAAAAGTAGCAATAATTTCAGTACTGCACAAATGAAGACCGTGAACAAAGATAAAATTCATTTGGCGGTGCCTCAACAAGAGATATTTTATTATCATTACTCTTATTATTATTAATGTTACTGCATATTGAATATATATATATCTTTATACACATAGCTATCACGAGTGGGTGGCCAAAGGAAAAACAAAAGTTTCTCATATATATTTAGTATATATATAAGAGAAGGGGTTATAGCCCTTGAACTCATGGTATTTTAGTCGACCCTGACAACACGCATACTACGGGGAAGAATTCTGTTCCACTTCCCCATCGAAGTAAGAGGAAAATAAACAAGAACATGCTAGTAGAAAACTAAAGAAAACTCCAGAGGTGTGTATATATGCTTACAATATAGTAGTGTGACCTAGTGTAAGCAGAAGTCATAGATACTGAATACCTTGCATTTTACTGAGACAGAAAAATCACCTAGCAATCTCACCTCGGTAAAAATTACAGCTTACGTTTATGCAGGGTCACATTGGCAGGACGGTAGTTCTGGGGGGTGCTGTCTACCAACCTATACCTGTGAATATTATAAAATTATATAATATGTTATATATAGAATATATATAAATAATATAATAATTATTATAATATAATATATGAATTAAGGTATATTTGATGGAAAGAATAAAATTATAGTTGCCACTTCCTCTCCTCCAATTTCTCTCCTCCGAAGCTCAGACGAAAATGAAAGTAAGAATGCAGCTCGCACCTAAACTTCCAATTAATGTTCCTCCCCAAAATACCTGACTTTGTAAGCGAATATCTGACATACCTCATTTCTGCTGGAGTCTATCCTGGAGAAGCTCCCCTCCGGAGCAAATATTCAATAGGGATGCGAGGGTAATGGGGAGAGTGTGTTGGGGAGAGGGTGATAGGGAGAGTGTGTTGGGGAGAGGGTGATGGGGAAAAAGGTTATGAGGAGAGAGGGTGTAGAAAGGAGAATAAGAAAGAGGCAAAAAGGAGTGTAAATACTAGGAGTGCATCGTACGAGGTACCAGAATGAATATATAGAGGAGAATATGTAGGACATGTATAGGAGGAAGGCATAGACAGGAGAGTATTTCCCAGATGAAGTATAGAACATGAACACAAGACAGTCAGAATAAACGTTTATTAGGACAACGTTCCACTCGGGGTAGAGCTTTAGCAAGTCATAACAAAGCTCTGCTTTGAGCGAAAAGTTATACCAATAAAAGCTTGCTTTGCACATTGTGTCTTCATGGACCCCTGAAAAACAATGTAAGGGAGTGGAAGCCTAAAGAAAATAAAAGGAAAGAAGTGGACACAAGAAGAATATAGAAGGAAGGAATTGGATGCTAGAATAAAATAGAAGGAAGTGGATCCAGAAGAAAATAGAAGTAAGGGTATGGGGAGGGGAAGAGGAAGGGGATTTAAAAACATGAGTGCTGGAAACAGAAAGGCCAATGGACGCAGCAAAATTCATCAAGAGAGAGGGCGACCGAAAAAGAATGCGATATGGTGTCCAGTAGATCACGGAGAGAGGGGAAAGAGGAGGGAATAGGGGAGAGAAGGGGAAAACGGGGTGAGTAATAAAGGGAGCACCAGACTACCCTATTCACAGCGACACGCTCCACACCCTTTTTCCCTTACATCCTCTTCTACTACTCATCCTTTTCATTAATTTTCCTTAACTTTTTGTCTATATTCTATCGAGGCCTTTATTTTTGTCTTTATACTATTGAGGCCTGGTCTCAGACCGGGCCGCGGGGGCGTTGACCGCCGAAACCACCTTCAGGTATCTCCAAGTACGGTCTTCATATGAGCGGTTGTTTACATTCAGAGAAAAGGACTAAACCGTATGGATCACACAGGGCTTGTGAGAGGGGAGGTAATTTTGTTTGAACCAAGGAAATGCAAGGGCAGCACTAACGCTTCGGATCAAGATCTCGGTTGGTAGTGCATTCAGCTCACACACTGAGGTTCGTGTTTCCATCCCCGGTACGGGTAGAAACATTTGGGCGTGTTTCCTTAAGACACCTGTTGTCCCTGTTCACCTAGCAGAAAATAAGTACCCGGATGTTAGTCGAATTGTGTGGGTCGAATCCTGGAGACAAATTTAACCTAACTTGCCCTAAATGCCTTGCATAACAAGGGTCTTTCTCTCTCTTTAGTATGTCAGTGATGTCAGTTAGGTCAGTATAAGGTGTACTTCTAGATATAACGATTTATTATTATTATTATTATTATTATTATTATTATTATTATTATTATTATTATTATTTTTATTATTATTATTAATATTATAGTTGGGTAGATCTACAAGAAAATACTATTATAAAAATAGCCCATATTTTGTTACGTTTTTTTAATAGTTTAACGAAAAACGTAAATGGAAGAGTGATGAAAATTACTGGTTGACTTACCCTTATAATTATTATTGGTGTTGCTCTTATTATTATTATTATTGAAGTTGCTGTTATTATTGATGTTGATATTATTATTATTATTATTATTATTATTATTATTATTATTATTATTATTGTTATTATTATCATTATTATTATTATTACTATGTTCTTGAAGAAACGCTAAATCTGTTGAGATTCATGAAGTGGCCGAGGAATATGATGAACTTACGTAGATCCAAAGAAAGGTAGAATTTGACCGGAAACTCTGTAATGAAACTTTGGGAGGTTATTACCGTTATATTACCGTTATATTACCGTTATATTACCGTTATATTCAGCATGCGATCATTCATCTACATCTTAGAGGATTATATTATGATGGTCAGTATCTAAGTTGTTCCTTAATGTCGAATAGGTAAAATTGGTCAATTAGCAAGATTTCATTTAAAATTAAGTCCTTTCTGAAATTTTCTCATATGCGTTTAAAGATATTTTTTTTTTCATTTATGTTAATGTAGAAATTAATAATTTTTGTTCCAAAAGAACCTTAGAAAACTTACCTAACCTTAGTATAGCAAGAGTAATTTAATTTAGCCTAATCTAACTAAATATATTATAGATAAAATTGCAGTAATTTAATAATAAACAAACACGATGAAATATATTTTTTTCGTTAGGTTCAGAATGATTTTTGTGAAATTACTGCATACACAAATTTTCGCTTGCTTTATTCGGCAAGAAGAATGTTACTATATAAGCCAAAATCCCAAGTTTTAGTAATTCGGCACGAGAATATATATACATATATATATATATATATATATATATATATATATATATATATATATATATATATATATATATATATATATATATATATATATATATATATATATATATATAATAGAAGACGTAACAAATAGTTCTGCTTGTAGTATAGTTAATTAATGATCTATTGTTTATTGTCCTGTCGTTCATAGACACACACAATGGAACTACTGTATATTCTATATTGCAAATCCCGAGAGAATTATCGCAACATATCTTGCATCTTCCATTTGCACTATAAATGTACTCAGATTAAGCAGTTTTCAACAATTTGTTCTCTTTTTCCCGTCTTTTATTCTCTTATCCCATTTTCTATCATTCTTTTATCGTCGTTTCCCTCTCATAACACCGGCTTCCCATTTTCTCTCTTACTCAGGGCCATAAGTCAGCGTAATCCCTAATCTACCTCATAATTCTCATCCTAATTAATACTTGTCGGGTCTAACTGTAAGAAGGTAATTTGCTCGAGTATAACTGCACGCAAAAACGACCCTTAATGCTCGCCGCGTGCGCTTGCAACAGAGGCCCTTGTTGTCCTCACACCCGATAACTTATGGCCCCAAAAAACGAGTTTCACTATAATAATCGCCAAAATTTTCCAATCATGCTTTTGCAGGAAATTAACTCTCCCTTGGGTGTTTTATATTTTTATTATTGAATATGCTAAATATAACGAGAGGAAGTTACGTGTGATTATACTTCTGGTTACGGTTGAGAGTGGTAAGCCAGTGTGGAAGGCGTCATGCTATATAACCAGCGATGTAAACGTCATTGAAGGGGCAGCTCCGGTTAGGTGCTTAATCTCATTATACTCGCAATAAAAGACTCATAATTCTGTGGCTTCCCTCAGCTTCTGAGGTTGGAGTGAAACTCTTTGAAGTCTTCTGTAACCTATACGCTTTTTTTTAGGTCTATCAAAGCTGAGTTAATTCAAGCTTTCCACGAAAAAATATTAATAGAATACAAAGTTTGGCTCATGCATGGTGTGTCAACTGTTCAGCAGAGGAAGGGTCTAACGGTGGGCACTTCTATTAGGCGCGAATGGCCCATTGTATCCATTTGATTTTGATCCTAATGGCCCAAAATCAATTGTAGCCTTGTGTCTCGGAACCTCATGATTAACTAGCTCGTTTTTTTATAGCTATTTATTGCGTAGCGCGAGCCACAAGGGCACAAGCGGCAGATAAGGCCGGGCTCGGCTTGAGGGCGAGAATAATGGGGATTGAGGAGCTGGCTGAGTGGCCTTGCTGCCTCAGCCACACCAAGTTGTCAACAGAGACTTCTGTACCGAGTTCTTCGTCTCTTGGAGCCCCCACCCAGTAATTCCTTCTTTCCCTCAAAGCCCCCTACCTCCCAGACCCCAGAAAAATAGCTTGTATATCCACTGAGTGGGGTTATCACATGAGACCCGCATCAGGAAAAATCTTATTTTTCCTGTCACAAAATACTTCCATTGTGTATCTCACAGTGTGTGAAGAGACCTGTGTATCTCTCATTGTATTTACACCTGGGTTCCTTTAATCCTTATTTTTGTCGATAAAATATTTTTCATTATTTGTATACAGATGAGCTGCAGCCTTAATGACCCACACGTAGTGGACAAGTTTTAAATCTTAAGTCTGTGCAAAATTAATACGAATGAAAATGGGGACCATTTGAGCGTGTGTTGGGAGTCATAGGATGTTACCAAGCATGGAGGAGAGGGTCTTGTTATTAGTCTGCTACACGGGGATGTACAAGACTCACCTTCGCTGGCTGACACTCGAGTAAAGACGCAATTATTTTGCCAGCCAACACAGATTTATGACCGCTGCATAATCGCCTAATCTCTCAAGGGAATGTAGTCTTAAAAAAGAATTATCAAGTATCTCCTGCGTGCACGATTTACGGGTTACTCTCAATAGGCTGACTCCTCCTTTCTCAGGCTGTAATTTACGAAGTATGTGCACAGTAATCATTGTCATTCATCATGTTGGCCACGCTCCGCCCACGAACCCATGAGCATGGTATCCCACACTCGTGGTTCGCTTACGACTGCCTTTTCCTCCATCACATCTTAAGGAAATGGCGCTGACTGGTGTTCTGTAGTTAAACCATGTGAACTGCACATCACGAGGTATATACACCGACTGGTGAGCATCAGTGACTGTACAATGAGGAGAGTGTATATCTCAGTGGAAATACACTGAAAAATATTTATCTTTCATTATATGAATACAGACGGGTATCTTTCAGTGTATAAACATGTGTCTCTGAATATACACACTGAGAATTTACTTTCATGGCAGTTTTAGAGTACATAGTATACCTCGCTGTTAGAGTACAGGTGAATACAAACTTTATATCATACGTGTACTCATCAGGTCTTAAACCTAACACGAGAGCTATTAAGGGTGCATTCTAACTAGACACTAGCGATCAGGGATATCTTAATTCCTAAAACAGGGAATACAGTAAAGTCTTTGTGAACATACATTGAAATACACACCACTATTTATAGACTCACTGTTGAAAGCTGAAAACCCTCATTTTCTAAATACCAACAAAGATGATTTGAAGCTGAGAGAGAGAGAGAGAGAGAGAGAGAGAGAGAGAGAAGAGAGAGAGAGAGAGAGAGAGAGGGGGAAGAGAGAGATGCGAAAGGGTTTATTGTTCTTAATTTTATGATTATTAATGCTGGTATTGCCAAATTAAGCAGCTTTCACACACTAGACAGAAAAAAACTTTTAAAATGATGCTACTATAATTTATCTACTACTTACTGTACAACAAGTAGATAAAATAATGAATAAATTAATAAAACTAAAAGTAATTTTAAATCAGTAAAATTAGAAAAAAAACTAATAAGGGAATCATTACAATAATAAAAATTTTAAAGTTATAAACTCTACGATAAAAAATTTTAATACAACAATTATACGCTAAAATGAGCAGAATTGGAA
>NC_069427.1:24075112-24090112 GCF_026875155.1 Cherax quadricarinatus | reverse complement strand
CCCCTTCCCTCCCCACCTATAACCCCGCTCCCCCATGCACCCTGCACCCTGCACCCCTCCAGACAACACCTCCCCATTGCCACCTCTCCCCCCAATCTCCTCCTCCTACTCCTCCTGCTCCTCCTCCACCTCGGCACACTCCTCCCCCTCATCCTCTTCATCCTCCCAGCTTGGCGCTGATGGCGTCTGCAACTACCGCAAGAACGAGGGAGTTGGCAAGGTGTATTGTGCAGGCATGCATGCAATCATTCGCAAGGCGAGCTCTTGGTGGGTCGTCTCTGATTGCAACAATATGGCTGCTCCCTGCTCACTGCAAGACGTCCAGCAAGCCAACTTGGAGTATCTCAGCACCAAGTACACGAACAGTGCGACGTACGGCAGGCCATTTTCAGTTTTGTTTAATCACGTCGCAGAAGATTCGTCGAAAGGAAGAAAGAGCAGCATATGAGTATATATTTCCACCGGAGGTCGGGAGACATTATACCACAGGTGACAGGTGGATGTAGGAGAAACAATGTTGTTCATCTCCCACAAGGCTGTTTTTGCACGCTCCGTCTGTAGGAAAACGACCCATATTGAGAGATTAATTTATGTCCTTGATGACTGGTGACGTTAAGACATAAATTGTTCTCTTCTCCCCCCTTTCCCCTACGTCTTTCTCCCCCTTCTCTACCCCCCAGTTTTATACTCCCCCCTCTAATTATCGCCCTCCTGCGACCTCCCTCACAGCTGCAACACCACCACCACTCGTCACCACGATCGGTCAGTAAGTACAATCGCCTGCCAGTGCAGCCTCTCTCAACCACCATCACTACTACTTTCCTCCAATACTTCCATCACCACGCATAAACCAAACAGCCACGTAACTGCAAAAAAATTTTAGTCACTGCAAATCTTGGTTAAACATTTAATCAACATTAAAAACTTTACCAACATAACATACACCAGTCTATGAAATTCTTTTCTGTCAGAGGGACAGGGAGTTCACTTTGATACTGGCTAACAGTTCTCGAACTGAAAAGATAGGATCCACCCTTCATTCCTTGGATCAAATCTGATTATCCATCGTTCCCCAGACGCTGTAGGATCCTTACGGCTTTTGTGCATCCCCATGATTATAATAGTGATAATTGATCTTGTAAAACTTATTAAACCTGATCTCCAACACATTCACAATTTAATATTACTGTTTTTGCTATTACTATTACTACTACGATTACCATTGCTACCATTGCTTACTACAACTACAGTTCGCTTGTTTATAATTATTCTTAATATGCCTTACAGAGAGCATGAGAAGAATACCTACCACCACAATACCTCATCTTTAAATCCCTTGCAATTTTGCTTCATTAAAATCGTACCACTGCTAAAACCAGGAAAATAGCACCACAGGCACCCACTAGCACCACAACTGATACAACCATTGCTATTACCACAACTAACATTGCTATAAACATCACTTTCAATCGTCCCTTCACCACCCATCCACCTCAACAACAATCCATTATCACAAATCTCAAGCACATCTCACTAGGACCAGTCCTTCACCACCATGACCACTCTTTACCAGTACCACATCTCGACAGCACCAGTCCTCATCACCACACTTCACCACGACTACCACCAACGCCATCGCCTGCATCCCTCACCACCCAGAGAGCTCCGCCTCAGAGCTACTACATTTATCTCTGTGATGGCATCTGATGCGTGCAGCTCCACTGCTGTTCATCTGTTTGTCACACTCATAAAAAAGAAACCCTTCCACTCCCAAAACATTTCCATTATGTAACTCAGAAGGCTGTAAACTTTATGTGTACATAATATTCCATTAGCTGTTAGTAAGGGGAGGGAGAAGGAGAAGAGAGAGAGAGGGAGAGAGAGAGAGACTTGGACTAATTAAATTAAAATATGCCAACTGATTTTTATGTAATCAGTTTTATCTTATCATATTGATAAAAAGCTAATAAAAAAAGTCAATTATTTAAAATTAATGTTTAGTAAGCAAGGAGGTAGTACCGTCCAGGGAGGTAGTACCGTCCAGGGAGGTAATGCCGTCCAGGGAGGTAGCACCGTCCAGAGAGGTAGTACCGTCCAGGGAGGTAGTACCGTCCAGGGAGGCACTACCATCCAGGGAGGCATTGCATCCTCGTCATAAATTCACAGAGATGTTTAATGTCTACACTTAGTCCAGGATTGTAGTTCACTCCAGTCTATTATCCAGTTAGAGGTAGTACGTCAGGAGTAGTACGTCCAGGAGCACTACCATCCGAGGCATGCATCCATCCAAATTCACAGCTGTTACTGTTCACACTTATCATGATTGCTAGTTCTCACAATCCATTCTCTCTATATTATATATAGTATTATCTACTCGCTACCATTAATCCATTATTATTATGATTCTTATATATCTATTATCATAATCTATTATTTTCCTCAATTATTATTATTATTATTATTATTATTATTATTATATTATTATTATTATTATTATTATTATTTATTATTATTATTATTATTAATTATTATTATTATTATTATTATTATTTATTATTATTATTATTATTATCATTATTATTATTATTATTATTATTATTATTATTATTATTATTATTATTATTATTATTATTATTATTATTATTATTATTATGTTCATGGGGATACAGTGCCTGGGAACTGGGAGGCAATATGATCTGATCTTAAGGGAGAGCAACTTCTTTGAAGGATATCTAAAACCGAACTGTATGATGAGATACACTTCTCTCTGTTTTAATAAATAAATGAAAAAAAAAGGTATTTTGGGCTAGATGTGTTTTGGTCGAGTGAATTTCATAATATCCCAAAACTAATTCTAGCTAACTTTGTCAGTATAAAGCCAGCTGGATTAGGCATTCTCTTGTTATCGCACAGAGACCAATATCCAAAAATACACACTGAGTTTGAAGCCACTCAGAAATTGATAACTCAGGTTATCGGCGTTAATATTTGAAGCCGATAGGATAATGCATTCACTGGTTATCCTATGAAAACCTGTATTCCAAATCAAAATATTGCATTAAAATTGGTAGTTTATCACATTCAGTTAAAAGTCCCTTAACTTGATAAGTACAAAACTATTTATATATTATGATAGGTCAAATTCCATTATGGCCAATTTTGATACTGAATCCTAGTTTAGAAACATTACATTATAGGAGGCAATAGTCAATGGTTTCAATTAAAAAAAAAAGACTTATAATTGACTTCAGTTGACTCTAAAAGATTCACCCTTTGCATTTAATTATAGGATTTATACACAAGTTTGATGGAGCTGCATTGGGATATATCATGCAAGTCCAACACAAGCTAACTTATGCTTATGTTATGAGAAAATTAGACTTGATGCCTCTCAAGCTGAATTTAAACCAGTTATTTATAATATGTTAATGACACATTTCTGCTTCCAAAAAGCCCTACACAGAATCATTTAAAGATTATTTCAACCCTAAACATAAATAAACATTATATTTACTGTAGTGAAGGAGGGTAATAAGCTGTTCTTTCTTCATGTTAAGTTAGAAAACATCAGTAAGGACAATGTTTGAAAAGAATTCTGTGAAAGCTTTAATTAACAGATATTACTTAATATGTTCAAACTAATCTGCCTTTGATATACAAACATTTTTTTTTCAAGTATTTATTTTATAAATAGTTTTTTTTTTTAATTTTCTGGAAAAAATCCTTTTCAGAAAATTATTTGTCACCTTATTTACCTTGTCAGGTATACACATGAATTAACCATGATCGATCCAGTGTAAGGATGTAGTCACTACCTGTTTATACTTCCACTTGAGAAAACATCCTCTTATCAAATTGTTCTTCCTGTCATTATGCTCATTTCCCTGATTTATTTTTATTTTTTTTTTGCTTGTAATAAATCTGTTTGCTCACACTGACACGGCTTTGTAGATCCTGATGACGGTGAATGGTCGTTGAAATGTAATGTTGAATTTTAATAAAGTTCCCGAAGGGAGTAAACAATTCAGTCTCTCCTGTCTCCTAGTATATTACTACTGCAATATTTATGGTATTTGCAAAATAAAGAGTTTTTAAATTAATTTGAACTTTTTTAAAAATATTATTAACACCATAATTATATTAATATATTTCAGTTTTGATTCTTCTTCTTCTATTATTATTACTATCATTATTATTATTATTATTATTATTATTATTATTATTATTATTAATTATAATAATAATAATAATAATAATAATAATAATAATAATAATAATTATTATTATTATTATTATTATTATTATCATTATTATTATTATTATACCTTTCTACCTTCAAACTCCGTTTAATGAATTATTATCTATTAATGCTATTTTTTTTATTTTTCTCATTCCTTTGTTTCGAAAAGAAATTATAGTACATGAATTCTAACTCCATTTCTCCTAAGAGCTTTCAAAACCTATTTTCAAACACAGATATACGTCATTAATGTAACAAATATACGCCATTAATGTAACAAATATACGTCATTAATGTAACAAGTATCCTGCACTTACGAAACGGAAATGAATTGCCGATCTAAAGCTTACGTTATTTTGTAAATTTTTCCCAGTAGCTGTTTCGTGGCTTTTACTCAAGGTTACGAATGTCTTACTATGCGTCTGGTACAACAACCTTAATCTTGTTGTAACTCTAAAAATTCTCAGTATAACTAATATTTTTCACCTACCTTGCATTGCTGTTAAATATTTAACAATGAATAGATCCACATTTAACATACTGTCATCTCATTTCGAGGAAGTTAGCAGTTGGTATAAAATGTTGTCAATAAACATTTTTTTTTTTGTATTTGGTACAGAAAATGTTCATGCTAGTTTTTGCCTCTAGTATGTAGGTTTATTTAGGTTTCTAATTTACCATCATACATTTTTTTTGAGGGGGAGGCTTAGAATTCTAAGCAGTCAGCATTTAGGTACATTTGGTTTCTAATTTACCATCAGACATTTCTCGGGGGCTTAGAAAGCAGTGAGCATTTAGATATATTTGGATTTCTAATTTACCATTACATTTTTTGGGGGGGGAGGGAGCTTAGAAAGCAGTCAGCATTTAGAAACCCAGATATTTGGGTTACTAATTTACCATCAGATATCTTTTAGAGAGGCTTAGAAAGCTAACAGCACTGAAGTTCATTTGGTTAAGAATGTTGTCAGACTACTGCTAGGTTCAATTAACATTTAGTTCACACGAAAATTGGTTGACGTTTACCTTAGAGTTATCGCTAACAGTAATATCGTCATTGTGGTTATAATAATAATGTATTTAACCTCCTCGCGAAGAATGTTATCGTTTTTCTCATTTTGTTTCAGTAGTCCGGGGAATGTTATAAATTTTACCACTAATGACCAAGAGAGGTAAAAAAAAAATTAGAGGATTATGTTAATGGAAGAGCAGTGGTTAGTTTTGTGTGTATGTGTGTTTGTGTGTTTGTGTGTGTGTGTTTGTGTGTTTGTGTGTGTGTGTGTGTGTGTGTGTGTGTGTGTGTGTGTGTGTGTGTGTGTGTGTGTGTGTGTGTGTGTGTGTGTGTGTGTTTGTGTGTGTGTGTGTGTTCGTGTTTAATTACTCAAATTGGTTTGTCAAGTTCTGCCATGTTTATTTGTTTTTCTGTTTTTATTCTTATTTTCTATTCTTGAGAGTTTACTGAGTGTGTTTTTTTTTTCTTTCTTCCACTTTCCATTTAAAGCCATCTTTCTTTCTCTCTCTTCCCCCTCTCTTTCTCTCTCTAGAACACAATACTCAGAAAGACTAGCCAATAGTTCCTAGCATGACACCCAAATTTCATTACAATCAGCTCTCATAAATAGTCTGATAACTACTTGTTATCTATTATCTAACACCCGTTGCTTCTTGTGACAGATGTTTAGATATATCACACATGTACCGCTCCCCTACCAGTATCCACGCTCCCCTCCCTCCCTCCCTACTTCCTTTCTTGCTTCTCTCTTATTCCTCCACCTTTCACACCCTCCATCCCAATTTTATATCTCCGACTATCTTTAACTTCCAGTATCTTCCCCCTTTCAATTTCCATCCACCTTAATTAACCCTGCCTAATTTCTCCTTCCCAATTAGCACCTCCCAGTGTCTCCCACCACCCAATTTCCCCCAGTTCCTGACCAGGGAGTTCCTTCACACCTCTTGACACATCCCTCGCTCCCCCCTTGATTGCAGATCTCCCTCCCCCGTCCACCGACATCCTTCACCCTATCCTCCAACCTTCTGTCTATCCCCGTCCATTCCCTCAACCCAAGCCTGTGTAGTTTTAGATCCTTATCCTTTTTTTCATTCTCTCTCAATCTGTGGTTATTTCCCTCCCTTCCCCCCCCCTTTAATGCAGATAAGGGACTCTTGATCCAAGGAAATGGTCTCGTTCTCCCCTGCTTCCCATTTCCCGTAGAACTGAGTAATCCCTACGGGTTTAGCGTTTTTCCTTGATTATTTAATAGTTTCCAACCAATCAGTTGAAACAAAATCATGCAATAGTAATTATAATAAAATAATAATATTAATAATAATAGCAGTAAATAATAATAGTAATAATAATGAAATAATAATTATAATAATAATAATAATAATAATATTAATAAGGAGAATATGCATTTTTAGGTTTTATTACGCCATCCAATCATCTACTGGACCTTCCACACATATGGAAATCTTTGACACTTACATACACACTTCCAGATGCTCTCGTGTCGTATTCAAGACATCAATACTACTGTTTTTTTTTCCATTCGTTCACATCGTCTTACCATTAGTCCAGATCCTCTTTCTTTTTATCCAGATCCTCTTCCCGACTTTCAGCCCTGACAGCCCTTCTTTTTCTGCCACCTCCTCTAAACTTTATGGTAATCTATTTCTTAGCCCATCAGGGAAGGCCATAGATGAATAGGTGATGATCCAAGACATACGTGAATCCTTTCCTTGGAACAAACCATATTACTGTATGGTTCCTATGGGTTTAAATCGGTCATTCTACGAAAACAAATTTTTACGTTTTATCTACGTCTGTTAAGGTAGATTTTTACTTTAACAGAAACTAACAACGAATCAGGTGAGGGAATTTTAACGACAGGTGAAGGAAGAAGAGGAAGGTAGAGAGGTTAGTTGTGGGAGGGAGGGTAAGGTGATGAGAGATAGAGAAGGGAGAGGTGGAAAAGAGAGAGAGTAGAGAGAAGAATAAGCTGAATAAGAGGGATGGAGAATATGAAAGGAAGGAAGGAATAAGAGAAGGTGAGGCGGGGCTAGATGAACAGATGTAGGATAATTGGAAAGAAATTGGATAGGTTGAAAGAGGACTATGGAGGAGGAGGTAAGGGTAAGGTTGTTGGAGGGAAGGTAGGAAGGGGGAAGGGAGGTCCAAGGGAAATCCTGGAAAGGAGATGGGAAGGGGAGGTAGGGAGGGATAAGGAGTGGGTAGAAGAAAGGAGAGAATGGGAGTGAGAGAAAGAGAGATAGATAGATAGAGAGAAGATAATGATGTAAATAGGTAACAACTCTTAGCTTGTAGAGAAAGTTAGGAACTCTTGTATAACTCTGTGAAAGAGAGAGAGAGAGAAAGAGAGTGAGAGAGAGAGAGAGAGAGAGAAAGACAGACAGACAGACAGATAGACGGAAATACCCATACCTATATACACATGCACACATACTTTCACTCAAACAAGAAAAGAGAAAGAGGGGCCTAGAAAGAAGCAAGAAGAAAGAATGAGGGGCCCTGGAAAGAAGCAAAAGGAGTGAATATGGTGAGCCGGTGATAGAAGAGGGAGCGGGAAAGGAGAAAAGAGAGGGCAGAAGGGGGCGTGGATACGGTCGGTGCGGGTAATTAAGCCACAAATCACCCCCACCACGCCACATCCATCAATGGAGTAATCACAGTAATAAAAAGAGGCATTAATGACACAGAGCGGTCATTTGCAATAACCTCTCTGACAGCTCTTGCCTCTTGGGGTACTGGTCCTTGCGACTTACATCTCTCTCTCTCTCTCTCTTTCTTCCTCTTCCTCTCTCTCTCTCTCTCTCTCTCTTCTCTCTCTCTCTCTCTCTCTCTCTCTCTCTCTCTCTCTCTATCTCTTCCTCTTCCTCTCTCTCTCTCTTCCTCTCTCTCTCTCCCCCTTTCTCACACACACCTATCCTGGAAACGGAATCTGGGACTTACATCTTTCACATCTTCATCTTTCACATCTTCATCTCTCTCATCTTCATCTCTCCCATTTTCATCTCACATCTTCATCTCTCATATCTTTATCTACTACATCTTCATCTACCATATCTTACATCTCTCACATCTTTATCTCTCACGTCTTCATCTCTCACATCTTCATCTCTCTCATCTTCATCTACCACATCTTACATCTCTCACATGTTCATCTCTCATATCATCTCTCACATCTTACATCCTTCATTACCTTACGGTAATGAAGGTGATGAAGCAGGTGGGAACAATAAATAGAAGAACATGAATAGGAGGGAGAGAGAAAAGGAATGAGTGTACGAGGGAGTGAAAAGAGAGAAAGTGGGAGCATGAAAGAAAAAGGGAATATAAAAGAACAGGTAATATAGAAGAAGGGATAAAGTACAGACATATCCACACACATGAGGATACGTACTTGTTCTAAATTTATATAAATATCTTACAGAAGGAATAAAAAAACCTGAATACGTTTGCAAATTCTAAAGTCTTAGTAAAATAAATTAAGAATTATTACAAACCTCTTAAGAATGACTCGTGTGGATCAAGCAAATGGAATTCAATTATCTCTTACCCCTGAAAATGGCAGTCGGGAAAAAACATTCACTCAAACTCACAAAATGAGATTGAGTGAATGTATATTTGTTTTTCCTATTTACGAATATAATTACAGTGAGGGAAGCCTCACAAAGTGGAAAATCATTTGTGACGTTAATTAGGCGCTTTGAAGTAGTGTTCTTCTTTTAATACACTTTTAAATTTGTACATTTAATATTTCATACACTTGGACATAATAAGTGTAGGAGTGTAGGATCCTTGAAGCTGTTATAATCCCAGTAAACTGAAGGATCCTAGTGGATGATGCAATCCCAAAGAGCGAATGTGCAATCCTTGAGGTCAGTATAAAATTAAAGTGACCCAAGTTCTCATAATAAGTATAATAGTAAATCTCGTGAGTCATGTTTCGAAGGCATAAACTACTTGAAAAATATAAAATCATAAAAATATATAATCATAAAAATATTACAATAGTCCCCGTTGTTCTCTCTTACCATCCTTCAGTCGTAACCAGCTAATTGATACACTTCTAGTACAGTTGTTGGTAAATCGATAAACTTTTTTTTTGCACAGCCGTTGCAACAAAATCAATATACTTGCTGGAGTCATTTGCTGCAAAATCAATCAGCTTGAATATATCATGTAAACAGTTTTTGCAAGACCTCTCGGAATGGCTTTGTTTTTTTTTTCAAGTGAGAGTATCAAACAGGTTTTTGTGTTTCAGAAACTGGTTTGAAGGAAGGCCAAGAAGGTGGTTTGAAGGAAGGCGAGGAAGGTGGTGTGAAGGAAGGCCAGGAAGGTGGTTTGAAGGGAGGCGAAGGAGCTTCGAAGGAAGACGATGAGGGTGGTTTGAAGGAAGACGATGAGGGTGGTTTGAAGGAAGGCGATGAGGGTGGTTTGAAGGAAGGCGATGAGGGTGGTTTGAAGGAAGGCGATGAGGGTGGTTTGAAGGAAGGCGAGGAAGGAGGTTTGAAGTAAGGCCAGGAAGGTTGTTTGAAGGAAGGCGAGAAAGGTGGTTTGAAGGAAGGCCACGAAGGTGGTTTTCAGAAAGGCCAGGAAGGTGGTTTGAAGGAAGGCCAGGAAGGTGGTTCAATGGAAGGCGAGGAAAGAAAAACAAACAAGAAAATAATGCAAAGAAGCTTACGAACGATATTGTAACACAGAAAAAAATAAAAAGTGAAACAGAATGAATTCGAAAAAGATGCAAACGATACATAATGATTTAAAAAAAAACTGGCAGAGACTCCACCACTTTGCAACGATAACTGACACAACGCCTTTACGTCCTCTCCCCAAAAATCCTCTCTAAGTGAACTGCTCAACTATGTACACAAAAGTTCTGCAAGTCTTCACACGTCACCTTACTCTAGGACCCCAACGAGAACACACAACCAATACAAACATTTCCTAGGCCAAAAATGTCTAGAATGTCGTGATAGACCACCGTCAGAGGTGTCTTAGATGAACTTGTCAAGAAGAAGGAAGGGAAACCTCTCGCAAACTGGCACAGGAAGCCACCGGAGCTTCACGTGCTTCATCCGAGTCTACCGAGATACAAATACATATAAAACAAAAACATGTCACGGAATTATCGTGGCCTCCAGCAGTCTTGCCACTCCTCTGATCACACTAAGATATACACACACAAAAAAATAAAACGTTTATTTTTTGCGTTTCATTTTCTTAGGTTAAATAAAATTTTAATCAATTTTACATGCTGTTAAAACGTGTAACTCACAGCAGCGTTTATTACAGAATGTTTCGCCGAAGAGCAGCTTGGTCATGTCTTATGAGAGAAACGTCGTCTAAAATTACATCTTGTTCTATATGAAGTATCTTTATACTCATTTGTTGTCCCAGTCACCAATTTGTTACACTTCTCCGTTCGGTCATCCGGCAGGTAGGTGTTGGTGGTGTGGCGTGCCTCGTCGCTCGATAAACTTAAGTGTGTGGTGTATTATGGTTCGCTGCCTCCGGCTCAATGTTTATTTCGCCACTCTAGTGTTGTTTTATGATTTAGTCATTGCGGGTGTCATCTGTTTTTAATCATTACTTGCCACTGTGTCCTGTTCGGCATGAATATTGTGGTTCTGAAGGCGGATGAAGATTAATGTGTCAGAGTTATGTGTGTGTGTGTGTGTACGCACCTGTTTGTGGTTCCTGGCCCCGCCTCTTCGCTAGTTTGTGTGTGTGTGTGTGTGTGTTTATTTTCAACCCAAACATGCAAACCCTCGTCTTGGACCGTAGTCGAAGGCACTAGACACTTAGTCAAGTGGCACCGTTATCCTCCTCATCTTAAACGGAATATAAATGCCCTCACCGCTAGGAGCTTCCCTGAACTCTTACCAAAAGTGGTGGGTGGGTAGCCTCCGGTAAATTACCTCGTATGCTCACCCGCCCAACCTGATATGCAAGCGGCTGCTGCCTCATATACAACAATTAACCGAATATACAAGCCCGAAGTGCCATCCACACACCTGCTTAGGGTTGCTGATAGTTTTCGATGACATACCCCGCATGGCCAATAATCTCACTTGTGGATACAATTGATGGTGTTATATATACTGTGGTTTGTTTAAATGTATGTGTGCAGGGCGAATGCGACTACCTGTGTGTACCAATGTAGTGTTTGATTTATTGAAAAACGTGTATATTTTTGGACGAGCAATTCCTAATATTCTATGATGCATGTACAATAAGATCGCAAAGAAAAAGGTGATATCTTAATATGCAATATAACCACACTGAAAAGTTGTAGTAGTATTTCAAGCGCTTTCGTGATCTCTCACATTATCAAAGAATATTACAAGTAATAAAACAACAGAAGTCTAATAAAACTGAGATATGACCAAGCTTGTACAGTCTGTGAGTTGTTTGGGAGTGCATTGGAACAATATAATTTTCCAGTATGGTTGTATTGTATGTATGTATACATCTTCTTCTTCTTCTTTCAACATACCAGCCGTATCCCACCGAGGTGAGGTGGCCCAAAAGAAAAAACTGAAGTTTCTCCTTTTAAATTTAGTAATATATACAAGGGGAAGGGGTCACTAGCCCCTTGCTCCCGGCATTTTAGTTGCCTCTTACGACACGCATGGCTTACAGAGGAAGAACTCTGTTCCACTTCCCCATGGAGATAAGAGGAAATAAATAAGAACAAGAACCAGAAAGAAAATAGAAGGAAACCCAGAGGGGCGCGTATATACATGCTTGTACATGTATGTGTAGTGTGACCTAAGTGTAAGTAAAGTAGCAAGACTTACCTGCAATCTTGCATATTTATGAGACAGACAAAAGACACCAGCAATCCTACCATCATGTAAAACAATTACAGGCTTTCGTTTTACACTCACTTGGCAGGACGGTAGTAACCTCCCTGGACGGTTGCTGTTTACCAACCTACTACCTACAAGTATGTATACATGTATGTATATATGTATGTATGCACGTATGTATGTATGTATGTATGTATGTATGTATGTATGTATGTATGTATGTATGTATGTATGTATGTATGTATGTATGTATGTACGTATATATGTATGTATATATAGTTTGTATCTTTAAAACGTATAAAAAAAATATTGTAAAAACTAAAGGTTTTTATTTTATTTGTACCCAAAATTGGCTTTCAGAAGGAAATCAGACGCTTATACTTTTAACTGCATCTCTTCAATTGCTCTATGAAAAGAATCCTATCATCCTATCTAAGATTTAAATGGGATTACTAAAACATATACAAATATAAAAAAGGTAACTTTATCTGTAAAAAAATATTGTAACTGACCTATGTTTTTATTTATTCTGGAGACAGATAAGGAAGATCAGCAGGAATATCAGGACGCTAGATATTTAACTACGTCTCGTTTCAACTTCTTCTTAAGAACACAGTATGAGAGTCGTACACGTTGAAGGTCAACAGTATACAGAATATAGAACATTGTTCATATATGCTTTTGAAAAGAAGCTATGCAGGAAAACAATGCCTAGTTCATGACACAAAATCGATGTACACAAATGTATTTCGTGACTATTCATAAAACGCTATGCTAGGAATGTAAACTAATTAATGAACAAAATGATTCTAATGGTCGTATACTGTAAATTAAAGCAATCTAAAGGAAATCTAGTTATCCTAAAAAAAAAAAAAATTGTAGGGACCAGAATATAGGTAAATAAATCACAGTTGTGGAATGTTATTAATATGTTATTTATTAATGTATTTTTTTGAAAGCATTTCCACGTTCAAACATTTATGATCTTGATAGAATTGGAGAAAGACAATGAAAACACAATTTCATGTTTATATTCCGCTTTCGGTTCGGTTTTAGTGTTTAGTTCAATGAACGAACGAACGAAATGTAAATTGGATGCAATTTCATATTTTATTTTTCACTTTGTCATACAGGAACTTAAAGTTACTTTTCCTCACAGGTCTCAAAAACACAGAAAAAGAACAAAGATTAATTTATTTCCGACGTTTTAATTTATAGTGAATAGTGGAGCACGTGTTTGCAAGTTTCATATAAACATTAAATGCGTAGATCTACTTTGCAGATGGAAAAATTAATCCATAACTGTTAGAGCTCCACCTAGCTCTCTCCTCTCTCTCTCTCTCTCTCTCTTCTCCATATTTAACATGGAGGAGACTAATGAATTTAAGTGTAAAATGATCATGTCTTTCTAAATATGGCCAAAACTATAACATAAGTCAACCATGTGCAATTGGCATTCGAAATATGTTTCATTATCTTATTTAAAAAATTACATTGTACAAAAACAGTAATGCAGGCCACAGGGGATTTCCCATGACCATACCAAATATTTTTTAACTAGAACTTGCCAAACGCAAATTTATAGCTTTCTATACATGTTTAATTAAATCATAATTTAAGTGGCATTAAATGCAGGTTATATTTTGGGAATTTTTGGACCAGGACGTTAACATTGTCCATATAAAAATTAACGAACGTTCCACTATCACCAAAATTAACAATTTTAAAATTAGTTCCTATATTAAAGTTTTGCTACCTTTTGATTAGTTAACTTTTTTTTTTTAAAATATAAAACATTGTGAGTCTTGCCTGTCAAACAAGGTTTATATTAGGTCTTATATAGTTACCAGGTTAAAAAGTTTTAACCTACCCATTCAAATTTGGTTAAATTGGAACATGGGGGTCAAGAAGCGAATGTTTTATGTTACTTGTGAATGGGCACGAGGCTAGATGATCAGGTCACATCAGATGACACAGCGGTTAGCAGTTAGTGACCAATACTGACAGAATTTCAACACTAAGCTCATATTTTGTTTCTAGCTGTAGAATAATACAATATAAAAGGGGTAATGCCTGCTGTATTTTGGGCACACGCCCCAACTCTGAGGAGCTGGATGAGATTTTCGCCCTATAATCGGTGATACACACGTGACAACATGTACCGTATATGCCACCTTTATATCAATAAGGTATCTCTTAAATCTTTTGTACCATATATGTAATACAATAATGATAGTATTTTTTCTGAGGGGGCAGTACCGTATAGTGATACAAATGAGTGATGAGCACTGCAGTTCATGGATACGCTTGGTTGACTAGCAATGTGGTGCTTGGATCAAAATAGCCGAGTCAGTGCGGTAATTCAGTTGCTATTACTAAACCTGAGTTTTCCCAGTAAACACAAAACATTTTTCTCAATTATTTTCTCTTAAAGGTTAAGCAACAAGATCCCTATCCACTACAAATAGTCATAATGTTTATATATTCGTATACATTGTAGATGTTAGAATAAGCCAAGAAATTTTGAAGATTTCCGATTTTAAAAGGAAAAACATGACTTTATTGTATATAATAATAATAATAATAATAATAATAATAATAATAATAATAATTAATAATTATTATTATTATTAATTATTACTGTTATTATAATTCATGAAGCGCTGAAACGTTGTGACTCATTTGGCGAAAGGAGTGTTGAAGGCTCTATCCTCCTTCCCTTAACCGCGGCTCTGATCACTGAGGTTGCTGGTGTTTTCCCTACAGTGCACCAGAAAACATAAGGTGCGAGAGAAAATTTCGCTTTAATCTCTCGCCGAAATAAACGCAACGAACCGATCTCGTGGTTTTTTATGGGCAGTTACGGCTCCATACCAACAGCTGAGCCGGACTGGATATGAAGGTTATTTGTGCATGATACC
>NC_069427.1:24067612-24070112 GCF_026875155.1 Cherax quadricarinatus | reverse complement strand
AGTTGTTTTGATCGTCAACGCTCCCGCGACCCTGTCCATGACCAGGCCGTAGCTGGAGCTGTAATAAGTAGTATGGTAATATAGACGAACAAAAGGACACTTATGTAGTTCAGGAATGATGAAACCACACGTGACGAAATTATTCAATTACTCAATGTCGTGGACTGTACACAAAAATTTATTTCTACAAGTAGCTGTGACATTTTACGTCTAAATAGCAGTTTGAAGAGAAAACTACAGGCGACTATTTCCGTCCATTGCCAACTCGTGCACTGATAGCCCAGAATTAACCAAAACATTATCTAAAATCTACTCTGTCAATTACGAGGTGGTCAAAAAAACTCTGTCAGTACATCAGATTACTCTGAACGTTTGATCATATCTATGTCCCATGGCCTGGTAGGCAACGCTCTCACCTCACACACTGAGTGTCCGTGCTTCAAAACCAGGCAGGGTGGAAACACTGAGCGTGTTTCTTTACACCTGCTGTCCCCGTTCACCTGGCAAGGAAGTGGGTACCTGGGCGTTAGTCGCATCCTGTGGGACAATATTGAAGAATCCCAGTGGAAGTAAGACAGATAGTCCTCGATGACGCACCGACTGTCTTGGGTTACCCTGGATGGATAACCCTTCGGGTTAAAATCCGAACAAAATCTTATGTAATCTCTTATCTCTCCTGGTCCCTACGTGCATGCCAAATTCTAAGTAGTTACAGCAGCAGAACAATGCTCATAGTGTTCATACTCGTTGTAATTATTTGAACATGACTAACTCCCAGGTACCTAATATCTGCTAGATAAATAGGGACAGCAAGCCTGAACGGCTTTATCCATATATCCCGTTCTGCCTGAGGGTCGAAACCAGAACTTTTAGATTCTTTGTGAAATTCTGTGACAACTGACCTAATGTTAAGTTTTATGAACATTTTTTATATGCATATAACCATTTCCTCTGAGTCGTGATTATATTTCTCTTCACATAAGTCTTTTTATTATCCTTTTAATGACGACACTGTGATTTTATTTCTCTCCTTTCTAATAATATTATGTATATATTATATATATTATATATATATATAAATATATAATATATATATATATATATAATATATATATATATATATATATATATATATATATATATATATTTATATATATATATATATATATATATATATATATATATATATATATATATATATATATATATAATATATATATATATTATAATATATATTATATATATATATAATATAAAGCCGAACTCTTAAAAATTTGACTTTTCCAAGTAAATTGTTTACAGACTAATAGATATATTTTTTCACTGACGATGATGTAATCATTATTATTTTTTGATCATTAGAACTTAGAAACTTCACCTAACCTAATTTAGCGTAATTTTTTTTAGCCAAATTCCTCTAAATATATCATAGATCAGTTTAAATTTATTTATTACAAAAGAACCTATGTAATTTTTCGTTTGGTTGAGACTGATTTTTGCAGATTTATTGCATAAATCTTTTTCACTTTGCTTATTCGACCTAACTCTCCGGTTTCGCTTATTCGGTTAGTTTAAGAAAGAGAACTGATACATGATGAAAGCGCTGGATCTTCCTCAGCTTACCTCTAAGCTTGTCTCTAGCAATTGCATTAATACCTGGAGAAGTATACCAGGAGGCTCGTCCAGGGGTCAATGCCCTCACGAAATGATCCATGACCTTCTCTACTTCCTTACCCTTCCCCAGTCATTCTATCTCTCTATATCTCTCTCTGGATCAAATTGATTTCCCATAAGTAATTCTGGATAAATAATTGTCCTTGCATAGTGAAAATACATTTGGCGTCTCTCAGCTGTTATTAATCTCCTCTGTCTTGCTTTTCTCTGTCTACTCTCTTTCTGTCTATTTCTTATTTATTTCTTCTTTCTCGAGGCTAAGAATTGTTCTCTGCTTTGTAAGTTTTACTTTTTAAAAATTTCTCTGTTATTTTGTCTTGTCAGTACTCTGCTATTCCTCCTTCCAGTCCTTGTTGGTATTATGCTACTCCTATTTTCTTGTTATCATTCTGCCATTCCTAGTGCTATTCCTTCCTAGTATTCTTCTATTCTTATTCTTTGTCAGCTCTCTGTCATGCCTCTTCCCATTCCACGCTGGTATTCAGTCTTATTTCAGATTTAACTACTTTTTCATTTACTGTTCCTTGTTAGTATTTTGTCATTCATATTTCTGTCACTAGTCAGTGTTCTTCCAATAACCACAACATCAATGATATTTCAAAGGAACGCAGCACATTACTATCACAAGAGTACACCATGACACTGCAGCTCTACCAGCACATATCATGCCAACGGAACCCTCATAGGTACACAGAACGACAACGACAACAGGATTCCCACAGAAACCAAGAGGATTGAGTCCCCTATTAAGAAACAACAACAATGGGGCTACCAAGGAGACGCACCATACTAATAGGACCTCGACTGGGAACGCTATATCAATGGT
>NC_069427.1:24060112-24062612 GCF_026875155.1 Cherax quadricarinatus | reverse complement strand
TTCACAGTCTTTGGCACCATCGATATTCACACACACACACATACACATACACACACACACACACACACACACACACACACACACACACACACACACACACACACACACACACACACACAGACACACACACACACACACACACACACAGAAACAATAGCTTGTGGTTATGGAGACACAAAAGTCGTATAAGACACAAAGCTTTAATTATAATTTCCCGTCTCATTATAAAAAGCAAAACAAAAATACGAGGTGATGACCTATGTATGTGTGGGGTTCTCTCTCTCTCTCTCTCTCTCTCTCTCTCTCTCTCTCTCTCTCTCTCTCTCTCTCTCTCTCTCTCGCTTTTAGCACTCGTCTGTGGTACTTCCTGTCACTTCCTCTCTCTTTTATTACACTCGTCTTGCCCACTATCCTTCACCTCCTGTCACTTCGCTATTCACTTTTCCGCTCATTACCCAATTTAAACTTTTTTTTTTACCCTATGTTTGTTTCTGCTCTTTCTGTCCATGATGTCTGCCTCTTTTCACACTTTTCTGTCATTAACTACAAAGTTGAAATGGGATTATAATAACTTATTAGTTGAATGTAATTATCATAATTAATTTTATTTTAATAATTATTAGCAGTAGTAATAATGGTAGTAGCAGTAGTAGTAATAATAGTAGTAATAGAAGTACAGTGGAACCTCAAATATCGAACTTTCTTCAGTCCAGGACTAATGTAAATTAGATTAGTCCATTTCAGACCCTCAAAAATACACTTATAAAAGCACTTACAAAAATACACTTACATAATTGGTTGTGTTGGGAGCAGTTCGATTTTTGAGGGTTCACTGTAATAGTAGTAGTAGTAGTAGTACTAGTAATAGTAGTAGTAGTAATAGTAGTAGTAATAATAATAGTAGTATTTATAGTAGCAGGTATATTTGTAGCAGTATTAGTAGTGGTGGTGGTGGTTGTAGTAGCAGAAGTAGTAGAAGTAGCAGTAGTAGTAGTAGCAATAATAGTAGTAGTAGAAGTAGTAACAGTATTGTTACTTCTGCTACCACTAGAGCACAGTGTTACACTTCTCACATCGCGCTCTAATTATTCCCTCAGATCGTGGCGTTACACCGCCGCGGTGATGCCAGCCATTACCAGGCATAACGTCATCCTCAAAAACCGGTTTTAGATGATCCTAGGCCGAGGAGCTCGCTACAGGCATTGGTTTTTATGGCTTTTTGGTAAGTACGTGTCTTTATTGCGGGTTATATATATATATATATATATATATATATATATATATATATATAATATATATATATATATATATATATATATATATATATATATATATTATATGTATGTATATATATATATATATATATATATATATATATATAATATATATATATATATATATATATATATATATATATATATATATGTATGTATATATATATATATATATAATATATATATATATATATATATATATAATATATATATATATATATATATATAATTATATATATATATATTGCTCATTTTATAGTGGATTGACTGCACAAAGGTCATTAAGGTTGAATATCACTTGTGCATCACTAGCAGCATTTGTGGCAGGGATCGTTAAAGATTGCCCAGTAGTGAAAGAAATCCTTAGAGATGATCTCACAGCGGTAGGAGTCGTTAAAAATTTCCCAGCAGTAATAGGAGTCGTCAGATATGGTTCCAGGGTGGTAGGAGACGTTAGAGATTGACCAGCACTTGATAGGGGTCGTAAACATGGCTGAACAGGGGTCGTAAGGAATATGGAACAATGGTATGGGTCGTAGGGATGGTGAAGCAGTGGTAGGGGTCGTAGGGATGGAACAGGAGTAGGGGTCTTAGGGATGACGGAACAGTGGTAGGGGTCGTAGGCATGACTGAACAGGGTTAGGGGTCGTAGAGATTGTTTCACAGTAGTATAGGTTATTTAAGAGGACTTACAATAACAGGGGTCGTTAGAGACGGAACACCAACAATGGTAGGGGTCGTTAGAGACAAAACAACAATGGCAGGTGTCATTAGAGAAGGAACAACAGAGATGGAGCAACAGTGGTGGTAGTCGTTCCAAACGGAACAACAGTGGTCGTAGTCGTTACAGAGGAAAAGTGGTCATAATCGTTACAGACGGTAGCAACAGTGGTCGTAGTCGATACAGACGGAGAAACATTGGTCGTAGTCGTTAGGAAAGGAGCAACAGTGGTCGAAGTCGTTAGGACCGGTGCAGAAATATCATAAAAGCTGCGTCTTCTCTAGCTGGATAAATTACACCTTCTCCGATAATTATTTGTGTCGTTCAGATCTGAGCTTTTCTCTCTCGCACGTAGTAACTTGGGTTTGTTCCTTTACACACGTGATTTAGCACAGCCTATTCTTCACCTTTATCTTCTCGTAACTTACGTCTGCTCCCTCACTCCCTCCTTCTCTCCTACTCTCTCTCCCTCCCTCCCTCCCTCCCTCCCTCCTTCTCTCCTACT
>NC_069427.1:24042612-24055112 GCF_026875155.1 Cherax quadricarinatus | reverse complement strand
CTCTTTCTCCTCTCTCTCCTCTCTCTCATTTCTCTCTAGTTTATCTTCTCTCTCTCTCTCTCTCTCTCTCTCTCTCTCTCTCATACACACATACACACAGAAGGGAACAGGTTGCTACTCTCTCCGGAGGCTGTCTTCACCCCCACCTCCCACGTAAAAAAGGATGTCTATGGCACGTTTGGGGGAGATGCTTCGATTCCTTAGACTGTCATTTTTGGCACATCCGCTGCCTCAAGGGCTAAAGCCACTCGTCCTCAGGGTACACAATCTTCAGCCTCATGGCCTCTAGGTAAGTAAAGCCGATTTTTACCCTGCGGAGGCTTGCATCACCACCTCTTCCTCCTCCTTCCATTCCTCGTCGTCTTAGCTGACGAAAACTTCCCCCTTCCCCTTCCCCATTCCCGAAGTCCCCAACCACTCACCCGCAAAATTGTACGCAAAGGATTTGTAGGTAATTTTATATTAGTAGTCATCTGTCCTTGCGAGAGAGTTTATTGTCATCTGAAGCAAGGAAGTGGAAGAGAGGAAGGAGAGGCAGTGATGAGAGGAGAAAGAACCACGAGAGGATGAAGTAAAGACAAGGGAGGAGAAGAAATAGCGGTTGGGATAGACACCCAAGAACTGTCAGCAGTAGTTATAGTACATTTATGTTTAAGTTGCACCAACAATATATATATATATATATATATATTATATAATATATATTATTAATATATTATATAAATAGTATTTATATATATGATTAAAACATTAGTAGGAAGTCTAGGTAGATTCGTTCAGAGGAACGGTTCTAGTTAGAGCCGGTTTGCTAAACGCATCTACATGGATTTCCTGCTCATTTCTGCAACTATGCAAGTTCCTGATGATGTGCTGTTTGCAACATGAAAGGCCTAAAGCTATATTATTCATCTCCCCCTGTGGATGTAGCTTCTTTTGCTTTCACGTTGCACGTTTGTGACACACATGTGTGGTGCATGTATGTGGCGCACGTGTGCGGCGATAAAGACCAAGACTTGTAATTTTCTACATAAGCTGTACAAGACAACAGCATAGTGACTTCATCAGAAAATGAGACGTCAATTCCTTGCTGGCAACGCTCCCAGGAGAGCAACAAATATTGCGAACTTTTTGTTATCTATCGCACTTATGGCGTTGTCAACGCTAAGAAACAGATTTAGATATAAACAGCGTCAGCAACAGATACTGCACGTGGGAGTATTGTGCTAACTAGTGGATTTCGTACCACCCGCTCCACCTCAGACAGACAAGGGTGTTTCACACGTGTGAATAAAACAGGGGGAAGGAGATTCTTATTTTTTTGTCAAGTTTAGCGAGCAGCGGAAAAAGAAAGATAAAATGACACGGGTCTTCAACCCACGGTCATGAGAGAGAGAGAGAGAGAGAGAGAGAGAGAGAGGAGAGAGAGAGGGGGAGAGAGAGAGGAGGGGAGAGAGAGAGAGAGAGAGAGAGAGAAAAGAGAGAGAGAGAGAGAGAGAGAGAATTTTCTTTCCAAATGTTACGAGGAGCGGAAAAAAGATACAATGAAACAGGTGTTCAACCCACAGTCATGAGAGGTGGGGATGGGAGAGAGGAAGGGGAATTGAGAGTGAGAGGAGAGGGAGAGAGGGACTGGAAGGGGGAGAGGGTGGGAGGGAGAAAGAGAGAGAAGAAGAACAGAGAGAGAAGATGATGAAGAAATTTGAGTAAAATAAAGAAAGGAGCTAAATAATAATAATAATGCCCCTCATACGTTTAAATTATATTTCATAAGTATGACACCACAAGCTAACCACTAAAAATTAAAAAGCCTCTTAAAAATAAAAACAAAATATGCCAGTCTTAGAAGAAAGGAAAACCTAACACCTCATTATCATTATATTTCACCTTATTGCTTGTAATAAAATATATTTTCAAGATACACATCATTATTGGGAAACAAGAAATGGAAGACAATAATAAAAATTGCACAAGAAAATGACAATAACTAAAATAATACTATTATTAAAAATGGATAAACAATAATATCCATCAAATCAAATTAATAAAGATATTTTACTGAAACCTACATACACATTCTTTCTCAAAATAGTCAATATTATCAACATTATTGCAGTAAAATATAAAAATAAATAAATAATGAAAACGAAAATACCAAAAATAATAATTAATTCTCTTGCAAATAAGGATAAAATAAAAGCTTCAACAATAGAGCTGATAATAAATGATTATGAAAATGGCCATAATCTAATTAGAGCGAATGGCCTAATAAATATTAAACCTAACATCCAGATAATGTTAATATTTTAACTGTAAATCACGACAGTAGTTTCAGTAAAGACATTCTGAAAAGCATTTCTGATTTAGCTTCATTTTGATTAACTGCCTACAAGAAGCCACTAAGTCGTTTATATTGAAAATTAAATTCATAATAATAATAATAATAATAATAATAATAATAATAATAATAATAATAATAATAATAATTGTATTGATTATGGTAATAATTATAATAATTATAATGATTATAATTATAATAATGATTATAATCATTATAATGATTATAATAATAAAATACTATAATTATTTATCAAATATGTTTTTTATTTACTTTTTTAATAAAATTTTGTCAGTTATTTGAGAATGTAAGTGTACAAGGTACTGCATACGAAATTTAATAATTAATTTTTTTCTAGTGGAATCACAGTAAGGAAAGACTGATGCAAATAAAAGCTTTCTAAATTCCATTCTCGTGTTATATGACGAAATTATTGGGCAATTATTTACACAAATTTGACGCTGAAGAAATATTCGCATCCGTTAATTTTTCTTATTTAATCTTGTACGAGCTGTTATTTAATTAACTTATGGCAAAGTTTCGTGTTTTGACTAGCTACGAGGCGCACGCACTGCCTCCACTATACTACCACCGTTACCACTACAACCACCACTGCAACCTTCACCATTACTACCCTGCTACCACCACCACCACCACCACCACCACCACCACCACCACCACCACCACTACTACGACCATCACTATACTACCACCATTACCACTACAACCACCACTGCAACCTTCACCATTACTACCCTGCTACCACCACCACCACCACCACTACTACTACGACCATCACTATACTACCACCATTACCACTACAACCACCACTGCAACCTTCACCATTACTACCCTGCTACCACCACCACCACCACCACCACCACTACTACTAACGACCATCACTATACTACCACCATTACCACTACAACCACCACTGCAACCTTCACCATTACTACCTTGCTACCACCACCACCACCACTACTACTACGACCACCACTATACTACCACCATTAAAACTACAACCACCACAGCCCACCTTCACCATTTACTACCCTGCTACCACCACCACCACCACCACCACCACCACCACTACTAACGACCACCACTATACTACCACCATTACCACTACAACCACCGCTGCAACCTTCACCATTACTACCTGCTACCACAACCACCACTGCTACTACCACTATTACCGCTACAACCACCACTGCAACCTTCACCATTACTACCCTGCTACCACCACCACCACCACCACTACTACGACCACCACTATACTACCACCATTACACTACAATCACCCAGCCACCTTCACCATTACTACCCTGCTACCACCACCACCACCACCACCACTACTACTACGACCACCACTATACTACCACCATTACCACTACAACCACCACAGCCACCTTCACCATTACTACCCGCTGCACCACCACCACCACTACTACTACGACCACACTATACTCAGCAAGAAACAGAGAATTAGGTTGGAAATGCTGAGATGGCATTTTCAAGAAGACTTAGAGAATGTTATTTTGAATAATAATAATAATAATAATAATAATAATAATAAAAAAAAATAAGAATTAGAATAAATAATAATAATAATAATAATAATAATAATAATAATAAAATTAATAATTGATATATATATGTATATAAAATATATATATATATATATATATATATATATATATATATATATATATATATATATATATATATATAAATATATATATATATATATATATATATATTATAATATATATATATATATATATATAATATATATATATATATATATATATATATATATATATATATATATATTGGTAGAATTTAAATATTTTTATGCATAGTACTGATGGTATTATTTAAAATTCATTTTTACAGTTAATAAATTTTTTTAAATATAAGAAAAATAATAATAATAAAATAAAACTAATAATAATAATATATCTTCTTTTTATGATGATTATTATTATTTTTATTATTATTATTATTATTATTATTATTATTATTATTATTATTATTATTATTATTATTTTTATTATTATTATTATTATTATTATTATTATTATTATTATTTTTATTATTTATTATTATTATTATTATTATTATTATTATTATATTATTATTATTTTTATTATTATTATTATTATTATTATTTTAATTATTGTTAATTTTCAGTAATATTTCTTCCTTTTCATTGCTATGTTTTACTATTTATTATTATTTTTCTACTGCACTTATTTTTATTAATGTTGCAGCGATTTTGAATTCCACCCTTAAAGCGGTTCATAATGAATATCTTTTAATAATAACTACTTAGCATAATGATAAATAACACGTTAGCATCGTAGGAAAGAACTAACGCTTGTAGTAGTCTGGGCTTGACTCTCAGGTACTTGTCCGGGCGTATCCACCTTCGTTATCATTTACAGGGGCAAGTGGGAGTCATGAGTACGTTACTCGTAAGGGTGGTACTCCCTTAGGGAATCCTTGACACCAGAGGCCCCAAGTGGTGGGTCTGGGCTCTGGTAGGATACATCTGACTCAGTGTGTGTGGTCTACACATGCTCTCTGCTTCATTGTTCAGTTTCTATACATGTCTTTTGTTTCTCTGCCTGTCTGTTTATCTGAATGACTGTCTCCGTCTTTCTCTCTCGCGTGTGTATACATATGTGTGTGTGTGTTGTGTGTGTGTGTGTGTGTGTGCGTCTGAATGTATGTATGTATGTATGTATGTATATATGTGTGTATAATATATATATATATATATATATATATATATATATATATATATATATATATATATATATATATATATATATATATATATATATATATATATATATATATATATATATATATATATATATATATATTCACGAGTTTAGATCTTTAAAAGTCATAAGAAATAATAATGAAAGTTTTAAAAATGCTTTTTTTAAAGAGCAGTGCACTTCCTGTTGAATTTTATTTCCTTCAAAATATTTAAATATAAAGTATCCTTTGGTAAAGAGGAGCTGGAATGACATGTTAATTAACCTTATCTCTGGTGTATGTATATTTTGCCGGAGTTTCTAAAATTATTTGTGTTCTCCACTCCACCTAAAAATCTGATGAGATATCTCAAATTCAAGTTTCCCCTCTGTAAATGCAAACCACGAAATCCTGGTAGTATTTGCACTCTGAGGGAGGAAAAAAAAGAGGAACATTACATTGGTGTAAATCCAGTTAATGTGAAATCCGGCAATGTACCGGACGGAGTCATTTCCCTCAGTGTTACATTCATATCTGTTACCAAGACCCAGTGCAACGTTGATCTAAAGAAGACCCATTCCGTGTGTGTGTGTGTGTGTGAGAGAGAGAGAGAGAGAGAGAGAGAGAGAGATAAGACATAGTTTCTTCAACTGTAACATGCTGGAAAACGCGCGCATCTTGACGGAGAACGGGTTAGCGGCTCTACCGCAGCCTCCGATGTTGTTAAAAGGTCTGCTTATCCTCCGATTCTTCACCTTGTCATGTTCCATGTTTCATTCTCCTCATCACCTTCTCCCGTCACTCCTCCTAGCACCTCCTCTGTGTTCTTCACTTTCAGTACTTTCCCACGGAAGAGAATTAGTGACAATCAGATTCATGCGTCTTGCTTGGCGGTGCGTGAGAGGCGAGAACCATGAAACAAGCAAGATTTTGCGTAAAACCTTAGCAAATAACAGAGAATTCTGCAAGTTGGACTGAAGGGGGTGTGTGGAGAAGTGCTTCGGCTTCACCTGAAGGCTTGTGTCTCGTTTAAACCCCGAGAAAACCAGTCCTAGAGGTGCAGACGTAGCCGCAACAGGAGCAGCAGCCACAGCGTTCTCGGCGCAATGGGGGAGACCTCCGGAGTGGAGGGACGACAGGAGGAGATGGGGCTCCGGCTGGAAGGAGTGTTGGGAGGGTGAGGGAGGGTTCGAGAGTAAGAGAGAGAGAGAGAGAGCATGGGATATAGAGAGAGCACTCGGCACAGAGTGATAGAGAAAGACGAGGAGAGAGAGAGACAGAGAAAAAAGCGGTTGTGGTGCCCTCGACAGCGGGCCTTGGTGCGGTTGGGCGGCCCCGTAAAGGAAGTGGGCTCACACCAGTAACGATTTTCCTAACAGCCAATGAGCGTGCTTCCAGACGACGTCATGACGCCCCTTCCCCACCCGGCGCAGGAACCCATCCCCACCCAGAGGCCACCCCTCCCACACCACCGACCATCCAAAACCCCCGTCCTCCCGTGCAGGACCCACGGGCCACCCCTACCGGGATAAGAGACCAGAGAACCCCCCGACCACCGGCCGGCCGCCCATCGTAAGTTTGCTGTGCGGCCAACAGATGGCGGTGATGCTAACACGCCGCGCAAACTGGCCCCGCTGGCCGACTCCGCCCACTACACTTGCCACACACCACTACCACCCTCTACTTCTCTTCCTAGCCTCTCGTATTTCTTACGTGATGGACGGTTCACAATCATCTCTAACCAGTTAATACTACAGCAAAGTGATTAATGTAATTCTCATGAGTGTGGAGCCTGTCTTGCGTCCCCTCCGTCTCTGGAATATTATTCCTAAGGGCTGCCACAACGACAAAGTGGAAACTCGACCAAGAGAATTTCTCCCAGGCAAAAACATGGCTGGCGCTGCTCCGAGTTTATAGTCACGAAGATGAAATATGTATTTCAATATCATAGAAAAAAAATCTTGAGATTCATGGGCCTCTAGCTAAGGAATGGATAAAATTCCCCATTTCTTTCCACACACAAGTTTTTACACTATTCATTCCATAATTTCTAAGACTTCTCTCGCAAAGTTTCCGCAAAATGATTAAACAGAAGTTTTACAAGGATCCATTTACACCTGAAAAGCATCCCATAACTCCCGCTGTGATTCATAATTATGTTTCAAAATGTTGAAATTATCTAATATTCTTTAATAAGTCCCATTAAGCAATGACAAGAGGCGCGGGATGGAAGCGTCGGGTAGCCTAAGAGGAACGACCATCACAGGTGTATGAGCCAAATTGGCTGGTTGGCAAATTTATCCCCTACCTTAAATCTTACAAATATCAATTTGCTGCCGAGGAACAAAAATTTCTTCAATTTCCAAAAGTTGAAATGAAAGCACAGCTGAGGAGAGGACGGGAGGGTCACATGAACCACACAGCCTTTTCAGGGCTAAGGATCCGAAGACTGAGTCAGAAATAACTATTAACTCTAGCGATATTCCTTATCAAACGATGTAGTCTCGAAGGAGAATCGCAGACTTTTCTACCTGCGGTAGAAATTTGGAAGTATGAATAGCCAAAGACTGAATATCAGCCTCTCACACGGGCATGACCAGATCACTGCGCCAACAGCCTTGGCCAGCCAGCCACGGAACACCCCTCCTAACCCTCTCCTAATATCGCCATAGGAAGCTTCATTAAGCAACATTCGCGGGCTCGTCACTGAGAGTGGATTTCCCCCAAGGAAATCCCCCCCCTTTTCATTCATCCCCTCTCGGTGGTTTAGTGACGTCATCATTACGTCACACAAAACCAGCGAAACCTGACGTCATTTTATTGCAAAGTGACGTCACTTTATAGCATGGTTGAGTACGCTACAAAAGCGGGTTTATGCGCTCAACTGCCCTGTCTGCTGAGCGCAGACTTGCCAAGGGTCGGCTCCGAGCGCTCGCTGCTTCTTGTTGTCGGGTTAGAGTAAGTCCGCTGGTACGGCTTTCTTCTCGTGTTTATATGATTTTGTCCAGGTTTTAGTGCCCTTGTGTGGCACTGAAACCTGGATAAAATGTAGAGGCCGGTTTTATTCACGCTGCGGTGTTGTTTAATAGGCATTTTAGCTGCGATGATGAAAGAATAACGGTATACGCCAATAAGCTTAGAAATATTCATGATAAAAATATTCACGATACAGTTTGAGGCTTGGCTGTTGGCAGTGTGTGTGTGTGTGTGCGTGTGTGTGTGTGTGTGTGTGTGTGTGTGTGTGTGTGTGTGTGTGTGTGTGTGTGTGTGTGTGTGTGTGTGTGTGTGTGTGTGTGTGTGTGTTTGTAATATGTACTAATTTATTCCACTAACGTATGCGGCATCAAATAACACTAAAGCTAAAAGTAGAGACACAGTAAAAAATACCAGGGAAGACAGGGACAAACACAAGCTGTAGAGACAGAAAAAGACAGCTTTAGCGGCTCATTTTTAAGATTCCTTCTGACACTTTTGCTCCACTAGACCCCATCATCCCATCCCCTCCCCACCTTCTCTCTCTCTCTCTCTCTCTCTCTCTCTCTCTCTCTCATTCTCTCTCTCTTAACCTTCGTAATTTATTTTTAAATCATTTTATTTTCTTCGCTTGTGAGATGAGTGTGTGTGAGCAAGAAAGCGTCTCCTCAGCTTCCCTCGCTTAAACAATTAGCACCAGACTCGTCAAGTCTGCTGGAGTCACAACAAATCCATCGAACGAGCAGTGTTATTGTAGCAGTGTTGGGGAGGAATGTTGTTGGGCTCAAAATATCTTACGTTAACGTCCAGCCAGGTATTTCACTATATTTCTTAATTACTCCCTTGCATTTTTGCTTTAATTTTTTTTTTTTTTTGCCTCTCGCCCCCGACTTTCCCGTCTGTTTCTCTCTGTTGCTCCATTCCTTCTTCCTTCACTGTTCTCCTCTCACCATATGCTTTGACCCTTCGCCATTTTATATTTTGTATATAATTCAAATGAGTTTATTTTGTAAACTTAGAAATAAGCTCACAGCTGACTCTGATGAAGAGCTCTAAACGGCTTAGAACAGCCGCTTATACGGTTTTCAGCTAAAATTTGCCTTCCTGGCTTATGCTGTAAATGTTTTGCCGAGCTAGCAGAGTTTTCATTAATTATTTATAACTCAGAGAAAATCAATACGAACATCGAAAAACTAATACATTTTGTTTAATATTACATAAAACATATTATAGGTCAGCGAGCTATAGATACGACAGAAGAATCAAGTTAAATTATATTAAGCAAATCTTATCAAAGTTAAACTGCTAAGTTAATCTTTATATAATAATAATAAATGCTTCCCTTGAGACACATGAATATGTCTTAAAACAATTTGGCACCAATTTTTTTAATTTTTGACAGAAATAAGAAATAAGTTTGTCATATTTGCATATAACTCGCACAACATAATTTGAAAATAGACAATAATATGATTCGTGCCTTAGACAAGAACTAACATACGTATTATTTGATAAATCTGTTAAGTCAATAACAAAAAAATATGTTGAAATATGAGTCAGTAAAATACCTGACAGAAATTGTGTCTTTACCTTATTAGTCTAATTGGTAGAGATTTGAAGACCATCAAACTGAGCACAAAAAATCTCTTATCTGAGGCACGATTCACAACATTGACGGGAGCAGAATTAAAAGTTACCATTACACAATTTGAGGCTACGAAATAACAGTAGAGTTTGCTGTGATAGAAGCTAACCTGAATATTAACATAGTAACCCAGTGACAATCTGACGAGGTTTATGAGGGAATTGATAGATGTACTTTAGTTTTCAAGATAATTTACTCTATCGTTTAAGTTATGTGACTAACTCATTGTCATTTAAATTCTCTTCAATATTCTTCCTTGTCAGATTTTTCAATATGTGTCAAGGAAAGCGTGTGTGTATATATAATATATATATATATATATTATATATATATATATATATATATATATATATATATATATATATATATATATATAATATATAATGCCAATAACAAACTGCAATCACTGAGAATCGAACCCTCGATACTTTAACACGCCACCCTCGTAGCCCGTCAAAATTGTGAGACTCCTTGAACCACTTAACCATCAATGTCACACACATCAGATGCCCAGTAGCACTGGGCATGTCACTACTGATGCAGACACATACGTGGCTGTGACAAGCTAAGGGCTAATTTCATTCTCCTCTCGTTTGGAATACCAGTTACACAAGCAGTTTTACATATTAATGCATCCACGAATGAACTTGGGTGCAGTCATGCACCCAAGTGCATTCTACCGACTTAATTCTGGTCTCTAACCTACTGTTTTCTGTTTTGACCTGATTTTCATTCGTCTCACCCGCCAGGCTCCATTGTTTTTACCGGCTTTTTTTTTCCTAAGTCTAAATCATCCATCCCCCGTCTTTTAAAAACCTGTTAACGTGACTACTCAGAGAATGTTACTGGGGTCATTTTCTTGAGTGTCCTCCAAACATTCTTTTTCTAAGTGCCTCGACACCAGGACCAAGTTTTGGTTCCCACTTTGTTTTTCTCTCTCTTTGTTAGTCTCCATCTAATGAAAATAGGAGGAAGTTGCATGAAATATTTATGCATACATATACATATACATGTATGTATATAATATATATATATATATATATATATATATATATATAAATATATATATATATAACATATATATATATATATATATATTATATATATATATATATATATATATATATATATATATATATATAATATATAATGCAATAAGATCACAGTAAACAGGTGATTTCAGAATATGCAAAACAACCACTCTGAAAGAATGGAGAAATTCCAAGCGCTTTCGTGACTACTCACATTATCAAGGAACTATATAGTTCCTTGATCAAGGAACTATTAGTTCCTTGATAATGTGAGTAGTCACGAAAGCGCTTGGAATTTCTCTATTCTTTCAGAGTGGTTGTTTTGCATATATATATATATTATATATATATATATTATATATATATATATATATATATATAATATATATATATATATATATATATATATATATATATATATATATATATATATACATACACGTAATGTATGTCAATGAAATCGCGAAACAAGTGATTTTGAATCATTACCAGAACTGCGGCTTGGCCAGGACTCGATCCTGCGTTCCCATGCCCAGCCCTGTGTGAATTGAACAAGTACGCATCCCTCTGTCCACTAGAAAATGGGAACGCAGGATCGAATCCTGGCCAAACCGCAGTTTCTGTTAATGATATATATGTGTGTTAGTGTGTGTGTGTGTTGTGTGTGTGTGTGTGTGTGTGTGTGTGTGTATACTGGTTCACCCCACCAACGCAAGGTCAACCAAAAAAGGAAATACATTCTCCAACACTCAATCACTGTTTTGCCGCAAGTTCTGTCATCAAAATTTTGATTACGTTCCGACTACAGCATCCTCACTTCTCCATACATACATTGATGTAATAAGCAGTGGAAACACTTACCCCATCTCCAACAGCAAGAAAGTGCAGACGTAGTCGAACTAGAGACTTTCTCCAAGAAATATCTGCGTTAGATTTGTTAGTTAATTCCTTCTAGGAACGTGTGAAATCATATCAGTTCTTTGGGATCTCTCTCTCTCTCTCTCTCTCTTCTCTCTCTCTCTCCTAGAAATTAAGCAGAGGAAAATAAAAGAGAGCAGGGAAATTTCAAAACAGAACACACCTCTGTTTCTCTACCACCTTTGCCTGCTGCTCTCTCAAGTAATCGCCGGACGATATTTCTCCTGGCGATATTACTCCGAGCGATATTTCTCCCCAACGATATTACTCCGAGCGATATTTCTACCACAAGTACATCTACCACCGAATATTTCCGAGGCCGAAATTTCTCCGAGGGATATTTCTCCCGGCGATATTTCTCCAGGCAATAATTTTCGCTGCGATATTTCCCCTGGCGATACTGCCTCACTCTGTCTTTTCCCTCGCGGATTCTACAAACGCATTCAGCCTATTTCAAGGTGTCGAAACTGATTGCTTTTATTCTCCCCGAAAAATTTACTTCCTGAATATATTGTATATTTTTTCCCTCGGCTTTCTTTTCCACTTACGCCAGCCACTACGGCACTGTTGTGTATGCCTGTATATCTTAGCCAAGCCAGCCATGTAGAATGTCTTGGCTAATGTCTGGGGGTTGATATTTTACGGTGGTGTTTAATTTAGAATGTTAGAGTAAAATAGGAACGCATTTTGGGGGCATTTTCTGCTGCGCGTGCGTGCGTGTGTGTGTGTGTGTGTGTGTGTGTGTGTGTGTGTGTGTGTGTGCTCACCTAGTTGTACTCACCTAGTTGAGGTAGCGGGGGTCGAGTCCGAGCTCCTGGCCCCGCCTCTT
>NC_069427.1:24015112-24037612 GCF_026875155.1 Cherax quadricarinatus | reverse complement strand
TCTCAGGAGAAGCCTCTGGGAAAGTAATACATCCACCAAATATTTCACTCAAATAACTCTAAATTTCAAGACTCGTGATGAAAAAAATAAATTTCAGAGACAGATTTTTCTTCGTCGTGTTGATGTGTAGCTTCTCGGGAACCACAGACTAAGTCCTGAAATAGTAGTGTTTTGTTGAATACGTGGAGGAGGGCGTGTAGGAAGCTGTGAAAGAGGAGGAGGAGGAGGAGGAGGAGGAGGTGGAGGAGGAGGAGGAGGAGGAGGAGGAGGAGGAGGAGGAGGAGGAGGAGGAGGAGCTGGTGGTGGAGGAAGAGGAGAAAGAGGAGGAGGAAGAAAAGGAGGGGGAGGGGGAGGTTGTGGAGGACGAGGAGAAAGAGGAGGTGATGGAGGAAGAGGAGAAAGAGGAGGAGGTGATGGAGGAAGAGGAGAAAGAGGAGGAGGAGGTGGTGGTGGAAGAGGGGAAAGAGGAGGAGAAGATGGTGGTGGAGGAAGAGGAGAAAGAGGAGGAGACGGAAGAGAACTAGAGCTCGAGAAAGTGCCAGGTAGTTTTCGGGAAATTTGGCTCATTGTATCTGACTGGAAATGAAGAGCAGGCAACTTCCGCCTCTTCTTCCTGCCAGGTAGTGTTCATAGGCTAAACTTTTAATGTCTTCGCAAATTCGTTATTTTCATCTTTTACTTCCAGAGGGAGAGAAAGAGAAAGAAAAAAAAATTAGTTTGCATTTTTTTCATTCGGAATAAAATTTCTCTCTTATCACCCCTTAACACCCCTCACTTCCCCTTTCTCATCCCCCTCCCCTCCTTTTCCTGACATCCCCTACACACCTCCACCCACACCTCCCCACTCCCGACATCTCTCTCCCACGCCCACTGAGAATGGCTCTAAGTGTCATCAGTCTTTTCGAGAAGAATATAATTCTCACGGTGCAAAGAACCTCGGAAGAATAACGGGCGAAGACTAAGGAAAATGGAAGTGAGAGAGAGAAAAAGAACAGGAGAGAAGAGGAAGGGAGGGGAGAGGAAGGGAAGGGTGAATAAAAAGTAGATGTGAAATCTAAGAGGAATTACATACTTTCCCTCAGGCTTTCTTCAGCATTTCCACATTTCTTTCAACATTGTTTTCCATCTCTCTTTCCATCTCTCTCTCTTTCTCTCTTTTAACTAACCATTAACTAGGATTAAGGGAGAGAGTTCCTGCCACCTATTTTTAAAATAAAATTATTAAATTTCCTCGGCTTAGTTAAAATTGTTATAATTATTATTGTTATTATTATTGCTATTATTATTGTTACTGTTATTGCTATTATTATTATTGTTGTTATTGCTATTATTGTTACTGTTATTGCTATTATTATTATTATTATTATTATTATTTTTATTGTTATCAGAGGGGTCTGGCCTTAGTAATGTCAATAAAATAAGGGCATTTTATTGCAATATACTTTATTTAATCTTTAATTAATCTTAAAAAACGTTCATACAAACATCTGGGTGAGTGTAGCCATGGGTTTCATTTGCTTAGACAGGATTGGGATGTATTAGATAGACCGTCCAGGAGTGTGGTACATACTCGAGGCTTACACAAACAGTTAACCCAAATTTCCAAGTAGCCTTTAGAATGTGGATTTTTCTCGTGGTCATCGCACCATTAAATTTCACTCCAGGATGTCTACTTCATCGCTGAATGCTAAGCCGATTTCATTCATTTGCATTACTCTCGGAGTATTTGCGTTACTCTTTGAGTATTTGCATTACTCTCGGAGTATTTGCATTATTCTCGGAGTCTGCATCATGTTTCTTTTCATTTTCCTCATTTTCTTCCTTCCTCCTCCGGCTCCGCCTCTGCACCTCGGTCTTCTCTATTCTTCTTGGTGTCTCCAATATTTAAGGGTAATTCCCTCTTCAATAAGTCCTTACCGACCATCTTAGATCTCAACACTCCATTTGTGCTACTCAGCACCCTTCTTCAACACCTCCCTCCCTCCCTGTCTCTTCCTCCGTCTCTCTCTCTCCTCTCTCTCTCTCTCTCTCTCTCTCTCTCTCTCTCCTCTCTTCTCTCTCCTCTCTCTCTCTCTCCTCTCTCCTCTCTCTCTCTCTCTCTCTCTCCTTCTTCCCCATCTTTCCCTCCTCGCACTCTCTCTCCATCCTTCTCTTCCTCTCTATTCCATCTCTCACTGTCTTCTCTTCCTTATCATCCAACCATTCTTGCCACACTAATCCCGCCCCTTACCACCACCTCTCTCACCGCTCCATCCAGTCCTCAGTCTTCAACAGATAGTCGGGTTACCGACGCTTGCTGGATTGATCATGTGCCCCTCGCTGCTAGATGTAAGAGGATAATTATCCGTAAATGAAGGTTAATTTACAGCATTTTGCGGCATATAAGGCGCACCTTTTTTCCCACAAAAAGTCTTGGAAAATCACCACTCGCCTTACATGCTCAAGGTCAGAGTCAAAGGTAGGCTTTGGGTTACGCTTTAGCGTAAAGTAAGAGGGCGATTTACCCTTGAAAATGATTACCGATTTACTGTTATGCTACGTCTGTCGTACGCCTTATATGCCGGAAAATACTGTACGTTAGGTTGGGTTAACTTAACATAAATAGAATAACCAGTATGTAATTCTTGTTAGAGATAGAACTTTCTTATGCAGCAAAGAATCAAGAAAAGTTACTTTCATATTATCACTGGATTATTGTGATTCTTCCCAAGTGTTATGATTTAATAAACCTAAGATCTGTCTTTGTATTTATTTTGGGCAACTGATAATGAAGTTGTAAAAAAACATGAAAACAAGTAATGAAAAAGAAATTCGTGTAGCAATGATTGTTTTCACATTTGCAAATCTTCGTTAGCAAAGACATTCTGTTGTCACTGTTGTGTAATTTGTGAAGCTTCGTAGGTTATTCAGAAATCAACACAATATAATGTGTGTGTGGAACCGAAACTTTAATTAAAGGAGAGACTGCCAGACACAGGTACGTCACAGGCACATAGGGTGTCAGACGCAATTAAGTCACAGGTGCACAAGATTACCTTGAGTCGCTTCCGGAGGTCACCGTTCTCGCGGCAGACCAGGAGGCCTGGCATGATCGATCAAGCTGTTAATGCCAGCCGCCTGCAGTCCAAAGTATGCATCACAACCCGGCTGAACAGAAACCGTTTTGAGAACTCTTTTGAGTTCCCTCTTGAAGAAGGCTTGGGGTTTGTTGGTAATCTTTATGTATGAAAGGAGGTCATTGAACATTCGTGGTCTCTTAACACTTATTGAGCTTACGAACAGTGTACTCATTGCTCGACTACTTTCCTTGGAGGTATCCTGCACCTTCTGCCAAATCTTTTGCGTTCATAAGTAGTAATTTCGGTGTGCAGGTTTGGAACCAATCCTTCCTGTATCTCCCAGGCGTAGATAATGATGTCTCTTGCCTACGTTCTAAGGAGTACAGCTCTAGGGACTTCAAGCGCTCTCAGTAATTTAGGTGCCCGATTGAATTCATATGAAGGCTATTTGTCCATTTTCCAGCTCTGCAATTTCACCTGCCCTGAAGAGGGCTGGTAGTACACAGCAATACTTCAGTCTAGAAAGAACGAGTGACAGATAAAGGTACCACACAGGTACACAGGTTGCCAGACACAGGTGCGTCACAGGTAGTCAGGTTGCCAGACACAGGTACACAGGTTACAAAACACAGGTATGTCACAGGTACACAAATTATCACTACCTATCTTTAATTATCCCACATTCCCCTATCATCAACTAGCCTCCCCTGATATCTTACAGTCCCTGCACCACTACCAACACCACTACCCCCTACAGCAACACCACAACACTACTACCTCGCCCTCCACTCCCCCTAACATTTACAAATACCTTCCCTCAGGCCTTAACCACCATATCCTCCTACCCTCCCTTATAACCCTTACTCCTCGTCAACTAACTCTTTGATCCTCCCTTTGCCCCTTCTTTCCCTCCCCCCTTTTCCCTCCACCCCTGCCTATCTACCAACACCCCACAATCTCCCCCACCTCCTGCATCCCCACTGCTCCCTCTCTCTCTCTTTCTCTCCTCCTTAGTCCTTCACATTTTCTCCTACGCCAACAGCTTTCTTTCCAAACACCACTCCTTCAAGGGAACCTTTGTTTGTTAGCCTCTTGATCAAAGAAATAGTAAGCATCAACCTTTTCTTAAGTCCAATATCACATTACACTTTCATTTCCCCAGGCGTACATGACACCATAAAGATAATGATAATGTTACACACACACACACACACACACACACACACACACACACACACACACACACACACACATCACACACACACACACACAACACACACACACACACACACAACACACACACACACACATACACACACACACACACACACACACACACACACACACACACACACACACACACACACACACACACACATATACACACACACACACTCACACACACATACACAATGTACGCAAAGAAACACAGATGCATGCACTAGCACGTACGGAAACACACAGCTGCGTTCACACATATGTACGCAAACTGTGTCCTTGGTCTATTCGATGGCAACAGAAGTAACAGAAACAGAAGAAGGATCAGCAGTAGCACTTCGAAAAGAACTTATCAACATTATTAGCAGTAGCAGCAGCAGCAGCAGCAGCAGCAGCAGGACTTTGAAAAGGACTTATCAACAGCAGCAGCAGCAGCAGCAGCAGCAGCAGGACTTTGAAAAGGACTTATCAACAGCAGCAGCAGCAGCAGCACTTTGAAAAGATTTCTCAACAGCAGCAGCACTTCGAAAAGAACATCTCAACAGCAGCAGCAGCAGCACTTCGAAAAGAGCTTAACAACAGCAGCAGCAGCAGTACAACCAAAACTCCAGCACCAAAGGCACACCCACCACCATCAGGGACAGGGGTTCCCGGACAGACGCTGGAGCAGAGGCAGACCACCTTCAGCGGGCCGCCACTCTTACGAGGTAATAAAACTCACCGAAAAGGTTGTACACTCCCTCTCTCACGCTACTGCGTCTCCTCCGCCACCTCTTTGATCTGATTTAGTGGAGATTAGAGCTAGTCCCGCAGGAGATGGTGAGGAGGCAGAGAGGGGGGGCAATGGGGGAAGCAGAGGAAGGAGCAGAGGTGTAAGGAGCTTCTCTTACGTTGAGATCCGTGAAGATGGAGGCAGATTGTGGTTGTAGTAGTGCAGGACGTAGTGCTGGTAATTGTGGACTTGGTAGCGGTTGTGAAAATGGTGGTGGTAGTTGTGGCGATGGTTGTAGAAGTTGACGTGGTAAAAGTAGTTAAGGTGGTGGTAGTAGTGGAGGTAGTGATGGCAGTGGAAGTAGTAGTGGCAGTAGTGGTACTCTTCCTTGTGAGACCCTGATGATGTGTGTGTGGTCTGGCCAGGTCTCGAGGTTGGCATCCTGATTATTTATACTGTTGGTGCTTGCAGTATGCAGACCAGCACAGGCAACCACTAATCAGAAACAGTTTCCTGGGAATTAGTAAAGTCGCTCTTAAAGACGGTTACGAGAGTTCCCAATTTCCCCTATACTTGAAGGGTCTCGAAATGTATTAATTCTTTTTTATACTTTTTGTGCTATTTCAAAGTGTACTTTCGCTCTTATATTTTCCGTTGTGGTTATTCTGCAGATTTGTAACCAATCCTGTTTTTTTTTTTCCCAGTGTAAAAATAATAATATTGCTCTCTCGCACTTTAAAAATATTGAGATAGTGGACATACACATATTCATATTTCATAAGTGAAAATAATATACCATAAATATTGATCACGTATCCTAAATTTGCTTCTAACAGAAAAACAACTATAATTTATAAATGATGCATATCCAAAAGTGGAATGGAGTGGAGGCAAGTGGCTTTTGTGATTTGACGTGCTGTTGGAGTGTGAGTAAGGTAACATTTATGTAGCTGGCTTGAGTGTCCAAGGTGGAAAGTACAATGACTGCACTCTGAAGGAGGTGTAAGGATGCTGCCAGTCAACCCTCCGCTAACATAAATGTTAACCTTACTCACACTCCAACAGCAGTATGGAAGTTCATCTGAACTGCAACACCAGCGCCGTTTTGCTAAAACATTGATAAAGTGACACTGCAAGTGATTTCGTCTTGGTCGGGTCACCCTACCTCGGGGAACGACGGCCGGAGTGCTAAAAAAATATATATATCCAAAAGTTTTCCTCTTAACACTTTCGCGAACTATTTTATAGGCATTTTATACATTTATATACTATTCCTCTACCGTCCATGGACGGACATGAGGTCCATAATAAATAAAGCATAAATAACCACAAGAAAAAAATGAGGAATTTATACTCATCTCCAGCAATTTAGATTATTGAATAGATGCAGGCCATGAAGATTTTCATCATTCTTTTACTGCAATTTTACCTGTCTGAGGCTTTTTGTATAAAGCAATATTCCAGTATAGAAAGCACAGGTTCCTTGAAGAGTATAATCTTTGGCGGCAACAGTAGCTGTGACTATTATTATCGTCAACATCATTATCAACTTCATCATGATCATCATCATCATCATGGGGAAAAGCAAGGAAGTTTGATCCGCTAAAGGAGAGGATAGCATCAAGAAGAATCCTTGAAGGTGTTAACCTAAATTAACTTCAATGAACCTGACGTCTAAGATTCCCTCTCCCCTCAACCAAAAAAAAAAAATTAGAAAGAAAAAAGTTCTTGAAGATTTGCAGTGCTCCCATCTCCTTGATTGTGGGAAAAGTGAGAGCTGTCAAGAAACGGGCACCAACTTGTCGAAAGTGACCTTCAGAGCTCACGCTCGGCTGCTCTTCGACATCCTCAAGTCCTCAAAAATCACGTGAACGAGACCCGGAGAACATTCGCCTCCGAAATGTCGCGACAATCTGGCCACCAACGTCTTCTGTAATGTCCTACAGCTTCCCTCAATCCTTCAAGCAGAAAAGTGTCCTCCTTCCTCCCTTTATTTTCCTTCTTCCTCCCTCTTTTTTACCCCCTCCTTCCTCCCGCTTCTTGCCCGTCTCTTCCTCCACACTGTTGCTGGCTGAGCTACCCCAGCAACAGAGGTGCCTGGTTACCAAACGTTAAGTTTTTACGAGACCGTATACGCGTTTACGACGGTATAAAGTCAGTCATGAGGCGAGTTAACACGCCCCAAAATGCTACCCTTCACTTTATGGCATTTGTGAATGAAAACTAGGTCAGATTTTACTACTAGGGGCTACTACTATCGCGACCACAAACTCCGCTACTACGGTGTTTACTACGCCGGCTCGTAACTGGCCAAGATGGCGTAATAAAGGCAACGGGAACCCAGCGTCAGCGCTCCTTCAACTCAGATAATGGAGCGAGACTCGGGTTGGCCCCGCCGACTCTCATGCTGCCGCTTCTGCTGCTGCTGCTGCTGCTGCTGCTGCTTTTGCTTCTGTCGTTTCTGCCATTGTTGTTGCTGCCAGTGCTGTCGATACAGCCACGCCTGATGCTGCCGGTGCTGCTTCTGCCGCTGCTGCTTCTGCAGCTGCTGCTTCTGCCGCTGCTGCTTCTGCAGATGCTGCTGACGCTGACACTGCCTTCGTTTAACGCTGCTACTGCTATCTTTGCTCCCAATGCTATTACTGCTGCTGTTTTCTTTTAGGTAGCTGGCTGACGAGTTGGTGAGCTGTACTACTCTCCCAGCCCGTCAAACCCGCCGACTGACAGCTAGTGTGACACAGCGCCAGTCTAGAGGTCCCTCAACTTACATGACGCCCCAGTTAGTAAGTGTATGATTTCCTTTGACGAGCAGTGTGGTCGGTTTCCACTTCGTCGAGGGGTCGTTCCCACCAGTGATGAAACAAGATGTTGTCACAGGTTCATGGTCATTATAGTCGTTGTTTTATGTCCGAAATGGGATTCTGAGAGCACGACGGAACATTCACATCAAGGCAGAAAAGACCCGTATTCAGTCCAGAACCGGGCAAAATGCAGGGCTCCTCTCCTAACACCCTTCCTCACCTTGCAGTAAATAGATACCCAGGGTTTAATTGACTGTTGTGTGTCGTATATAAATAAGCCACACTTCTTTGCTTTCTTGGGTCATCCTGGAATGTTGATCTTCTGAGGTTACTCACCCTAAGAAAGTCGTCTTCTGAAAACCATAGCAGTGGAAGTCTAACTTTTTGCTCGACTTCGAGGGAACATTTCTAAAGGTAGTTAGGTCTTGGCCTACACAACTAGCGTACAAGCGAATGAAACGTAAAAATGAATGAAACATATGAATGAATGAAGCGTACAGATAACTGGAACATATAAATGAAAGCAAAGGTGTAAATAAATGTTATTTTCCTTAATTTTCACCTCTTAAATCGCCTTCAGAATCTAAGTTGGAAGCCTGAATATCACAGAAATTTTTTTTTCCTGTTTTCGCCTCCATGTGGATTATGATACATTAACTCTTGTTATTTATTTTAGTTAGATCTTCCATGTAAGTTATAGCCTCCCACTGAAAAGTATCATTAGAATATGATGCACCAACGTGGTGTGGAACGGGAGGTTAGCATTTATAATACTCAGACAACATGCCTGGGTATTTATGGTGAACACACACAACTTGGCTTCGAAAGTCGAGATTCTGTTTTGCAGTTAGTGGACCGAGGACTGAAGCTCTACCCCTCCTTCCATGAATAATAATAATAATAATAATAATAATAATAATAATAATAATAATAATAATAATAATAATAATAATGTGATTTTCAAAGTGTTTGGTGATGGGCTGAGTGAGTAAACAATAGGTTTATTTCTGACTTGTTTGTATCTTATTTGGCAGATTTAATGTTCAGTATGTTTGTCATTTAGTTGTATCCGTCCTATTGTGTAGATTATTATTATTATTATTATTATTATTATTATTATTATTATTATTATTATTATTATTATTATTATTATTTTTTTATTATTATTATTATTATTATTATTATTATTATTATTATTATTATTATTATTATTATTATTATTAAGTTAATAGGGAAGCATTCAACCCCAGGATCATACTAAGCCTGGACAACGGTAGGTGTGGAAGGAAATAATCAAGTTTATTTTGACTCTGGAAATCGTAATAACACGATTGTAAACAAAGTAGGGAACGGGTAGTGGTCGAACCCATGGCAGGTGAATTCTAAAACTCACAGGCCAGTGCGCTAACCACGAGCCCCACCCTTTCTGTGAAAAGTTATTTTGAATAAGGTGAGGGGAGTTAATTCTTGTGAACGAGAACCCATCACCAGCATCAACTCACCAGTTCTGAGGTGTAGACAGGTGATGAACTAGAGCTCTTGGTTCCAAGTTTTAGCGCTTCGATTGCTTGTGTACGCACGTGCGTGTGAGTACAATAGTGGTTTTGATACGGGAACAGAAAAGGTTATCTCAGGTTCAGTCAGGGAACGTATCCTCAATGCCTTGATAAAAGCAAGCGTCTCTTTGTCCCTAACTCCCCACCACAGCATCAAATTTGACGTAACTCTTGAACAGCATCTATAGGAAGGCCAGGCCCTTGACGGGACGAGCGTGTGGTACGCAAGCTATACCGCGACCTTGGAACACGACTCCTCCAGAATGGCCAGTCTCCCCTACCCCTTCTTTCTCCCCAACTAACCCTCGCCCCTTCCCCTTAATACCATTCTCCCCCTTACTTCTTTCATTCCCCCCCTCGTCCTCTACCCCTTCATTCCCCCACCCCCGTCTCCCTTTCGCCTCTCCACCAGCCCTCTCACCCATTCCTCAGTCACTGTGTTGCCTCCTTCACCTTCACCTCCAGGTTTAATGTCTAGTTACCTTAGCCTGTTTGGGTTGACCCTTCCTCTCATTTAACATGAATATCCTCTCTCTTTCCTTTATTCTCTTATTTCCTTTCTCTCAAAGCATTTCGCACATCTTTGGTATTATATTTATCTACTTCACCCCTCTCTCATTCTTTCTCTAGCTATTTATCCACTCCATTCCTCTCTCATTCTTCGTCTTGCTATCCCTGGTTCAGCATGAGTCTCTTGATTAAGTCTTCCACACGTGGATCACTTGCAGTTATGTCTTCCTAGTGTAAGGCCTCAAGCAATTTATAACGAAGATTTCTCCATTTTTTGTGCTGGAACAAGCATTCAACTAGAGACCTGACACTAGTTAAGAGCTCTTAATTCGAGGAATTGGAACTGCCCTTCCCATGGATGAAGCCTAATTACCTTGAAGACCCTAGACGCAGTATGACAAACATGATTTTAGTGATCCATCATGATCTTAATGCTACTTCTACTACTTCTACAACTACTAATACAACTCTTACTACTACTACTACTACTACTACTACTACTACTACTACTATTTTCTACTATTATTATCACTACTACGAATAATATTAATAGTAATAATTATAATAATAATAACAATAATAATATAATATTGAGAATTATCAGATTAATGGCCTACTTATAGGCCCTAAAATATTTAAAATTTGTTATTCACTCAAAAAGCAATTTACGTGTTATACTATGTAAATTAAATTTCATTTCATTTTGGTTATTGTAAATGTACGTTGTATATTTTGCTTAATTGTGTACATGAACAATATTTTTTGTTTTTCACCAAGAGTGTAATTTCTGAGTAGATTACTTGGGTAATTTTTACCTGTATCACGAGTTGAATTCTGTCTTGGTGATGATAATAATATTTGATCGGATCTAAGAGCAAAGACAATGGTTATCCTGAATAATTGGAGTCACATGATTCTTTGATTATCTTACACTTGATGTGTGTGTGTGTGTGTGTGTGAGAGAGAGAGAGAGAGAGAGAGAGAGGGGGGGGGATGCAACAGTATACCATCTGCACAACATTATCTTCAGTGCTTTAACACGTCCCTGGTTTATGTTGTTGTGTGACATCCATCTTGAAGCATTCAGTAAACATTCTCAGTCAATAAGAAAGAAGTATCAAGGAAGCCCTAATAAATATCTCAGGGATAAATAACGACATACAACAGAGTTAAATATATATATATATATATATATATATATATATATATATATATATATATATATATATATAACATATATATATATATATATATATATATATATATATATAATATATATATATATATATATATATATATATATATATATATATATATATATATATATATATATATATATATTTATTGCTATAATAATTATTAAATTAATAAAGTGATCAAAGCTTAACAAATCTGTCTATAGTGATGTTGCTCCTCACCATTTCTTAATATTTATGACTGCAAGAATGAAAACATCACTCAGAAAACTAGTAAACTAAGACAAAAAGAAAGCCTTCTTTCTTTAGAATGATTATCATAGGTCAAGATGACACACGTCTTCCTGTTCGTATCTCGAATCAAGCAACAATCACCTGGCTATATTCTCGCGCAAAGGATGTCTTGTTAAGTCACTGGCGCATTGCCGAGCTAAGGTATGCAGGTGTGTGTGAGTGTGTGTGTGTGTGTGTGTGTGTGTGTGTGTGTGTGTGTGTGTGTGTGTGTGTGTGTGTGTGTGTGTGTGTGGTGTGTGTGTGTGTGTGTGTGTGTGTGTGTGTGTGTGTGTGTGTGAGTGTGTGTGTGGAGTGTGTGTGTGTGTGTGTGTGTGATAAAATAATAATAATAATAATAATATTATTATTATTATTATTATCATCATCATTATTATTATATAAACATTAATTTAAAGACAGCATCTTTTGGCTAGATATACACACTGAAAATTTCTATGGAAAATACGGAAAAACTTTATAAATCATATTATGGCTAAGGGAGCGATGACCAGCTAAAGTATCAATAGGAAGACCACCAGATAATAACAATGGTAGGGTATTGCCTTCTGTGTGCGAACAAGCCCGATCCGATGGAGCAGCGCTCGTTCTGGTTGAATGAAGTACACTTTCGGTTCTGGGGGAGACATGCACTGAACCCACAGGTATCATGCTGGGCTCACCTCTTGATTACCTCAAGAGGATCAAAGTCTTCGGCTCCTCGGTGCAGGTGGCGGAGAGGATCACTCGGAAGTTTCCCATCCAAATTATTCAGTCGTATAATAATCAGAGCTCAGCACATTGGCCTGAGGTTGAAAGAGACAAGTAACGGTTGTTTCTTGTAAAAGTTACAGCTCCTGGCTTGGTCTCTTAGCCTCGAATGCGTCACAACGCACGTCAATACTTGCGTCATCACATGTGTCAGTTAGATCGTCACAACCCGCGTCACGACGTGCGTCACACGCACTCTGCACCAACACTTTCGTGTTTACTAGGTGTGTAACATCGGCTATTTGTGGCTCGTCTGACTTATACTTAACCTCATACCGGCTATTTCCTTACCCTCGCTTCTCTCCTTTCCCCCTCTCTACCCCTGCTCTCCCCCCCTCCCTTTTTCTACACTCCCCCTCTCTTCCCCAAGTCTCTTATTTACTCTCTAATTCTTTAGTCTATTAACGTTCTTGACTGTCTCCTGGTCATGCCAGTCATTTAGTCTCACTGTGTAAAGCGCATGCAGAGGAACAAGATTATATTGAGACAATATGTTGCTCTAATCAGAGCTTTATTTGAACAACTTTGTACTCGAAAGGAGGGCGAAACGTTGTCCTCATAAAGTCTTGTGCTCCTGTCTTCATTTCTGTCAGATGTTACGTCATTTTACGAGTCAATCACTCAGGACACTGTGAGTCTGATTATTAAGCATTCAAAAGCGCTTATCATTCAATACACCAAGATACCAAAACAAAATGCTTATCATATTGGTTTTTATATCTTTATAGTTCTCCAGAGCATTTGTGTATGCAATAATTTTGCAAAAACCATTCTGAATTTAACGATAAAAATATATTTCATTGTGTTCGTTTATTATTAAATTATTGTTATTATTAAATTATTATTACCACGACAAAATGAAAATAAATCATAATAATTTACTAAACTTACCCGATTTTGTCAGCATATACAGAGCGGTAGAAAGATCCTGGGAGAGTCAGTCGACAATCCCTGAGAGTCAGTTGACGTCGACCAGCCAATTTAAATAACGCACGATAATAAGCTTCAAACGTAATCACTCATGGATCTTAATGCGACAGCTGTAAGCCTTTGGCTAGCGCTCTTTGATTAAAGACGATAATAAGATCACACACACACTACCACGACACACACACACACACACACACACACACACACACACACACACACACACACACACACACACAAACACAAACACACACACCCTAAGTTCAGACGAGACTAAGGACAGGGTTGGATAGCCGTCCACACACACAATACTTGTCGGCCTCTCACTAAACATTCAAAATGGGGTAGTTCCCTGACCGCAGGGAACCCCAAACCACGGAACGACCTATGAGACTTGAGTCCTTAATTAATATTTTCTTTGACCAACGAACTACTACCATCGCTCGTCGAACGCACACGAATACGCACACATTCGTTTGAATGCGCTAACGCAGGCGCGCTTTCTTTTAAGTTTTACACTTATCAAGGAACAAAAGTGACTACATTCCTCATATTGAAAAAGAAAAAAATTCTGTATATTCAATCTTCTGAAGAAGACCTCAGTGCGAAGTCGAAATACAGAGGCATCTCTCGGTTTTAAGGTTTCATCGCCTATTAATAACTTTTCCTCTATTTCTCAATAGTTTGCTATATCTACTGTACAAAACACGAAACCAGAGAGCCACAACATTAACATCAATAACTAATCTATGAAAATGTAAGGTTAAAAAAAAAAAAACTAAAAAAAAAACAGTAAAAAAAACAGTAAAAAAAAAACAGTAAAAAAAAGGTTTGCTTTTGTTTGAATATGATATGAAGAACTTGTTCCTAAGTAGTCAGTTATGGATGTTTTCCTGTAAACTGCACTGCATTAGCATGCATAGCACGTTTGTGACTATGTGTGTATGTGTATGTGCACATTCACATAGTCTCGTGCGTGTGTGTTTATATATACGGGTGTGTGCTTGAATTTGTATGCAAGTGTGAGTGTGCGTGTGTTTATGCACCTGTGTGTGTAATGTGTGTTTTGCGTGAATGTTTGTAATTATCTTCGTGTATTTATCTATTTGTGGTTACAGGAGTAAAATTACGCTCGAAGTGCCCCGTATATTTTTATTTTATTATTTACTTCAATTTTCTTTTTTAAAACCTTGCAACTCTTGGAATAGATGTTAGAAACACCTTCCTGGAACTCACTCATCGAAAAATATTTTGGCCAAGAAATGCTTCCTGTATCCTGCATTTTTTTTTACCACACATTTAGGGATTTAAATTGCATCTTTTCTTCCTTGTTGACTTTCAAAAATGTTTACCTCTTGCCTTCTCTGTTAAGTGTTCAGAAACATTCAGTTTACGGTTTTTCTTCATCGCTAATATTCTTTAATCCTGTAGCATTCTTGTCGCCTGTCTATGCTCTTTTGTCGATGTGGATCTCTACCTGCTCAGACTACCTGATCAGCCAAGCTGTAGTAGTTATAAAGGCCTGCTGGCAGCTAACATCAACAGCCGAATGGACCATTCAATCAGTAAGGAAGTCTGGCCTCGAGGAGATCTCTTATGATAGAATAACCCTTGAAACCGGCCACAGTCTTGTCACAGTCTGCACTTGAAAGCTGAGTGACACTAATAATTGTATTTATTTGGTTTTCTGGTGATAATTCATATAATTTTTTTGTTAACCATGAAATTCATTCTATTTGTAAAATATTTATAAAATTTTATTATAGAGGAAAAAATCATATTTTTTTTTTTTTACATACACCCGTCTCCATCAAGTGAATTCTTGTCAAATGAAAATATATCATCTGTTTTCTGTCCATCATTTAAATGAATACAAATCTTTATGAAAGTTTTATAGATATTTTAATTTTTTTTCTTATATATATATGTATATATATATATATATATATATATATATATATATATATATATATATATATATATATATATATATATATATATATATATATATATATATATATATATTTTGGGGGGGGGGATGGAATCAGTGAAAACATATATACTGTAATTCTTTAATTCCTTTGACAAAATTTGACAAATTTCGGCAGTCTTAAATAATACTGTCATTATTTTCTGAGTAAGATAATAGTTGTAATTATGCAGCGTATATTGCAATCGTTAAAATAATTATAAATGTAATCTTAATTTTATTTTAATTACAATATTATCATTGCTATTATTATTGCTATTAGTATTATTATTATTGTTGGAAGCAAGTTAAACCTCGAAGCAACACGTTGGTCATTCAGCGTTATTTGTCATGTTAATTTATTAAATCTTAACATTTTTTTTAACATTGCTTCTTTCCTTGTTCTAGTGTTTGTACTTTGCAAATTCATATTTTATTGGAAACTAATACAAAAATATGCAATCAAGCTATCAGCATCTTTACTATTGGGCCTCAGCATGGAGGAGGAGAAGGAAGAGGAAGAGGAGGAGGAAGAGGAAGAGGAGGAGGAGGAGGAAGAGGTAAACAAGTAAATCGTCTTGGCCTTTTAGTCTGACAAAAACATGAGAACATCCTGACCCTAAGAATTTTTGTATTTTAATGTTTTTGCGCCTCATTGCCTTTATGATAGAGGCAAATTCCGATAAAGTGTATATACATTATGTATATATACATAATGTATATACATTATATATTCGGCTGAAATTCTCACATTAAAACATAAGGAATAATCCCGAAAATGAAGTGAATGGAATAAAAACAATATGTAAATAATATCCTCCGTATGCAAGGGTGGTTTAATAAAAAAACATTAACCGATATTGATTTTCGTTGGCTTGGATCTGCAACGGTATTATCGGCAACAGATATTTGCTTGAGAATATATCCTCAGTTTGGGAAATAGTTTTCTTAGCGACAGAGGCCAGCGGTGGGCAGAACCGCGAGGCAACGGCACGATTGCCGTATTATTTGATAAAGAAATTAAATAATGCCCCGTTGTAAGTTAGCATTGCCTTTATTGCAGTTATCTAGGATAGTTAGTGAGGCGTAACTCAGGGTAACTGCGCAGTTAGCATGGCTCGCAGCGTTGTAGCGTATTGGAATGGCTTCAATATCCGTTTCAATTAACAGGCTTTAATCACGCGGCGTTGATAAAGAAAATGAACTCCCCGTGTTCCTCTTTTAATCTACATGGACATCGGCTCGTTGAGTCGAATTTATTGGCCTATACGAAGCACCGGGGGATAGAATATTATCACAATGCTATATCTATATTTTGCTCCGCTATATGCCATTGGAGTTTATAGAAAACTTGGCCAGCAACCTATATTAATTTTGACCCTCAGCTTCATGCTCCTGATGGAATACTAATTAAAAATATATATACAGGATACTTTCATATTTATAAAAAAAAAATATCCAAAAATTCTTAATATTATTTTGGCGGTGCTTTTCTTGTTTAATATTTGTCGATTTAGTGAGCATTATATTTTTTTCCAGGTGGGGAATATTTCGGTCAGTACCAGCAGGGCGTTGTGAGGTCACTCTCAGGTTCTGGGTGTAGAGTGCGAGAGTGTATTAAAAGTTTCAATATTGGCGAGCTATCGGCACATCCCCGGCACGGATAGTAGTGGGGATATCTCTTGTTTATGTTGTCAATATTCCACAACTTTAAATTTTTTCTTTTCGCAGTATCCATTCTCCTCCTATTTTCCTTTAAATAAAACCAACCTGGGAGGCAGGGAGGGGAAAAAAGTAAACTGGACCTCGACCATTCAGAGTACTTTTTTCCCCACTTGATGCTTCCTCACTTCGTTTTGCTCTTGGGGGATAAGGTATTAAATTGTGTTAATAGTTTTGGAGCGTGTGAAGATTACAATTATGGACATTCTTAGGTAAATTATGCTGCCTTAATTTGAACAAGGTTAGGTTTGGTCCTGAGTATAGGTGTGAACTGGAAAAAAAAGAGGGACATGGAGAACAAGCTTTTATTTTAACAGCATTTCGTCCAGTTAACGCTTCATCAGTTGACGAAGCTCTACACAGAAACACTCTGACCCAATAAAATCTTGTTCTGCAACTTTTCCTTTCTTCACTTATTGCCAGCAGTATACCATTTACATCCAGCTTGTTAAAGAAGGCCTACCCAATATTATGTACTAGTTAAGCTTACTTTTTACCTTGAAGGAGAAAATCTTCACATGATGCACAGTATTTAATCACCGAGAAATGCCTGTCCCAGGCCGCTCGCCGCCATAGCCCCGCCATTCCCCGAGTCTGCCATATTATTTCACCGTTATCGCGGCATCCTCCTACTCTCTGACCTGCATTTTCTCACTTGGTCCTCTCGGTGATTTTAGCCACGTTCTTCCACACCTGGCAGACATATTAGAAGGAAAATAGACACAGGCTAGCGGGATGTAGGGAAGCGATACAGGCTGTGGACCCGGCAGCCATTTGCTCTCGCGCGCTCTCTCTCTCCCAGCCAGTCGTCACGGGGATAAGCGAAGCTGCGGCAAGCGCGCTGACAGCATCTGCTGGTAAATACGGATCTTCCTATCCCAGCAAGCAGCTGACAGATATGGTCTTTCGGTTCATCAGAAATACTCGGTAACTACGTTCGTTCCGTATCATCGAGAGACTGTTGGATGCGTTGTTGAGTATTCTCCAAAGAGTTGGTTACAGCGCTCTTTCACATTCTCACAACAGTTGGAAACTGTCTCTTTCGTTGCACCCAAATATCTATGCTTCCTACTGTATTTGTTCTCTTCTTCTTCTCCTCCTTCTCCTTCTTATTATTTTGACTATTATTAATTTTTTTATTATAAATAACATTATATTATTTATCAGAATAATAATTATTAGATCATTATTAGTAGCATCACTATTATTATTATCATCATCATCATTCCAATTTCACATTGGAATGATGATAATAATTGTTACAAAATCTCCCCAAGATATTTCTCTTTTTTTTTTTTTTTGTTTGTGTTCGGTCCTCACGCACGGGAGGAATCTCTGTGCTTGTCTTCAGTCCCCTTACACAAGTGGAATCCCTCTGCTCGTGTTCAGTCCCGGTGATGGGTGATTTATTTAATAGAGTTAATCTATGTATCTCTTGAAGGACTACTCGTATTGAATAATGAGAGAACACTGCTGAGGTCGACCAGTTTTCTTAATGAGACATATAAAAATAAAATATTCTGAGGATGCTGTGACTGCCTTATTCTTTGTGTTGTCAATATTATTATTATTTTTTTATTATAAGAACAGCAATTATGATTTGTATTTTATTACTACAAGAATAACTTTTATTACTACTAATACTAGTATTATTAATAGTAATAGGAGCATCAGCATTATTATATTTTCATTATTATTTTTATTGCAATTATACATATTTTTTTTTTACATTACAATGCATTTTTAGAATACTTCTAGGATAATTATGACCACTGTAATATATATTTTTTCCACCGGAAACGAAAATAAAAATATAATATTAAATAAAGGACATTGTCTAATATTTTTTATATACTTTGCTATATATAAATAAGTCAAAATAAACGTGGTCTGAGACCTGGCCGTCGGGGTGACAATCCTCAGAATTAACAAGAGTTAAACGTAATTATTTACGGGTTAACTAAAGTGAAATGAGCACTTGCCAGTGCTCAATAATAACTAACATGGAGACGGAAACTCAGAAGGTTAATTGGTGTGTATATTAATTTTTCGTTTAATTCATGTAGCGATAACTGGAGGGAAGGAGAGATGAAGCACGAAGAAAAGATGCTAAAATACAATAAAAGGTGTAGTGAAAATATTCTGGACTCTAAAGTAGCTGGAGAGGATAATATTCTGGCCTCTCAGAAGTAGCTGGAAAGGATAATATTCTGGCCTCTCAGAAGTAGCTGGAAAGGATAATATTCTGGCCTCTCAGAAGTAGCTGGAAAGGATAATATTCTGGCCTCTCAGAAGTAGCTGGAAAGGATAATATTCTGGCCTCTCAGAAGTAGCTGGAAAGGATAATATTCTGGCCTCTCAGAAGTAGCTGGAAAGGATAACATTCTGGCCTCTCAGAAGTAGCTGGAAAGGATAATATCCTGACCTCTCAGAAGTAGATGGAAATGATAATATCTTGGCCTCTGAGATGTAGCTAGAGAGAATAATATCCTGGCCTCTCAGAAGTAGCTGGAAATGATAATATCCTGGCCTCTCAGAAGTAACTGGAGAGGATAATATCTTGGCCTCCGAGATGTAGCTGGCCTCTCAGAAGGAGAAGGCAACGAAAATATCCTGATCTCTAGAAGCAGGTGAAGAGGAAAATAATCTGTACTCTAGGACGGAACATTAAAAAAACATTTTCTTCTAGAAAAGAAAGTTACTGGAAAAAGGGAAAGAGAGATATATAGATAGATAGATAGATAGATAGATAAAGAAAAAGAGAACTTGTGTATATAAAAACACAGAGACAGGCGGCAAATGAAAACAAATTTAGCTACAGAAACAGAACCAAAAAAAAAAAAGATCCATTTGGAAAAGAAAAAGACAGAGAGATAAAGTGAGAAAGAGAAAATAAAATCAGGGAAAATGGAGGAGGTGAGGAGAAGCAGCGAGTGGTGTGGGTGCTGAGAATGTCTCTACCAGCCATCCTCACGTGTCCTCTCTCTTTATTGATTCGTCGTCATGTTGCCTGAACCAGCAGCAGCAGCAGCAGCAGCAGCACAAGCAGAAGCACCACCACCACCAGCAACAGCAGCAGCAGGAACTACACCAGCATTGGCAGCAGCAGCAACAACAGAAGCAGAAGCACCATCGGGAGAAGTAGCAACAGCATCATCAGTAAAAGGAGCAGATGCACCATCACCACCACCACCACCACCACCCTTGTAGCCATGACCCACTAACACCACACTCACCATCATCACCACCGCCACCCTCGCAGCCATAACCCACTAACCCTACACTCACCATCATCACCACAACACTCACCATCACCACTACACTCACCACCACTAAACTCACCATCACCACCACACTCACCATCACCACACTCACCATCACCACTACACTCACCATCACACCACACTCATCACTACTACACTCACCACCACCACACTCACCATCACCACACTCACCATCACCACACTCACCATCACCACTACACTCACCATCACCACACACTCACCATCACTACACTCACCATCACCACCACACTCACCATCACCAGTACACTCACCATCACCACTACACTCACCATCACCAGTACATTCACCATCACCACTACACTCACCATCACCACAACCACACTCTTCATCACTATTACACTCACAGTCACCACCACACTCACCATCACCACTACACTCACCATCACCACCACACTCACCATCACTACACTCACCATCACCACTACACTCACCACCACCACACTCACCATCACCACTACACTCACCATCACCACCACACTCACCATCACTACACTCACCATCACCACTACACTCACCACCACCACACTCACCATCACCACTACACTCACCATCACCACTACACTCACCATCACCAGTACACTCACCATCACCACCACCACACTGTTCATCACTATTACACTCACAGTCACCACCACACTTACCACCACCACCACCACCACCTGAATCACTATCCCCATCCCCATTCCTCCTCCAGCATCTTGCTTCAGCTCTTCAACTTCAGAAATACCTCTGTGATTCTAAGCTTTACAGACGGAATTTGAAATCCCGTCACTGAAAAGAATCTACTGACATTCTTGGCCACACTGAAAGAAACCCTGCTATCTTTATCTACCCAGAAAGACGGCCCTTTTATGATCATCTACGAGGATACAGCCAGTGTTATCCTCTGTTATCTTGTAATTTACCAGAACTGAGTTCCCAGCTAGTGATGTCACTCATGCTGAAATAAAATTGCTGGTATTATTATTATTTCTATCTTGACTGAATATGTGCTTTTCTCAGCAACTTAAATTACCCTCCTCTGTTATTTTCCTATCTAGAAGGATTTTATGTTGATTCCAATGCAGCTAGATGTACTCCCTTCCAACCGGATGTAATCTTTTCCATCCGGATGTATTCCCTTCCAACAGGAAGTAATCCCTTACACAGAGGTGCAGCGACCATTAATACTCAGTTATCCCAGGCACGCTCCCAGAGATCTCTTAAGATATTCAGGATTCTGGTTCCATCTCATCCGTCCATGTGGGTTCCTTAATGCTGGTGAAGGGCTCTTGAAATTAAATAATATTTACCTCTCCGTGACTCGTTTCTGCAGTTATGTTCTTACAGCTATGTTATATCCATACTGCTGACTCGTCCCTTCTATCTCCAGTTATTCCTAGCTCGTTCATATTCTCTCCAGCTATTTCCGGTCCATTCATACCATCTCCAGTTATTCCTGACTCGTTAAAGCCGTTTCAGTCCACCCAGTTCCGTTCATGTTATCTAAAGTAGCCACGGCTCGTTCATTCTTTCCATAGCTATTTCTCGCTTGTTTATGTCATGTCCAGCTAATTCCAGGCTGTTTCTTTCCATTCTATATTATCCAAAAGTCTCCCAGGTTATCTCCATCTATCCCAGACTTATTCTATGCTATTTTTAGTTATCTCTGACTCGTAATCAGACAGATTTATCTATTCCCATGACCTATGCTCCTTGCCTATTCAAGTCTGTGTCATCTTCATCAGCCATCCTCCTGGGATATTTTCAGCTATCCACGGCTTTCTTCATTCTCATTTACCCTTAGTTACACCCCTTTCCAGCCTTCCTTGTCTGTTTCTTTCTTTCGGTTGCACTTTATCCTAACCATCCATGTCTTGGAATATTCTCTCTTCCTCTTAGTTACACTTCTCCCTAGTCATCGATGTCTTTCTCTTTTCCCCAGTCATTATACCATCGTTCTATCAATCTGTTGCCTTGGTATTTGTCATTCCTCCCACGGTCTGCCATTCCTCTCTGCCGGCTTGGCTTGGCCATGAGCCGTCTTAGTTCCTGGCACTCCTGGCTTGGCCTGCAATCGGCCGTCTTGGTTCGTGGCGCTCCTGGCTTGACTTGGCCTCAGCTGTGCTCAGCCACACAGACGCTCCAGCAGACATCAGCTGGACACTCTGCAAATGAGTTTTTAATCGGCGATTAAGATTAAAAACGACCAACATGTTTTATTAAAGCTGCCGCTGCTATCGGCGAGCAGTAATGGCTTCCACTATTGCCGCTGCTGCTTCTCCTCTTGCTGCTGCTGCTGTTGTTGTTGCTGCTACCGTTTCTGCAGTTGCTGCTCCTGCTGCTGCTGTTTCTATCGTTTCCACTTCCTCTTCTTCTTCTTTTTCTGCTGCTGCTGCTGCTGCTGATGCTGCTGTTGCAGCTCCTGTTGTTGTTGTTGTTGTTGCTGCTGCTGCTGCTGCTGCTGCTGCTGCTGCTGCTACTGCTGCTGCTGCTGCTGCTGCT
>NC_069427.1:23995112-24012612 GCF_026875155.1 Cherax quadricarinatus | reverse complement strand
CGCTTTATTCCCTCATTAACCTTGCGTAAATCACGTATATTTTAAACTCAATTTTATTTCATTTTTCTTCTTCGATATCATTTCCTCTTCTATGTTCTCCGTCTGCATTTCATTGTGTTTTTTGTCTTCTCTTCTGAAATGTTTTAATGTTCTGCAGGTTATCTACTTAACATTTATGTTGTTAAAAGTCTAACTAAAGATGCAGGTGATGGTTTAAATTGCCCCTTAGTATTTAGACCACTATATATCCCCAATTTTAATATCTCAACCCCTGAAAATTCCTTAGTTAGTGTCTCCACCACAGTAAATTCCACAGCTATTGTCTCCACCACAGTAAATTCCTCAGCTATTGTCTCCACCACAGTAAATTCCACGGCTATTGTCTCCACCACTGTAAATTCCACAGCTATTGTCTCCACCACTGTAAATTCCACAGCTATTGTCTCCACTACTGTTAATTCCACAGCTATTGTTTCCACCACTGTAAACTCCACAGCTATTGACTCCACCTCTGTAAAATGCATAGCTGGTGTCTCCATCACTATAAATTCAACAGCTATTGTCTCCAACAATGTAAATTCCACACCTAGTGTCTCCACCACTGTAAATTCCACAGTTATTGTCTCCAACACTGTAGATTTCACAGCTGGTGTCTCCACCATTGAAAATTGAACAGCTGGTGTCTCCAACAATGTAAATTCCACAGCTAGTGTCTACACCACTGTGAATTACACAGCTATTGTCTCCACCACTGTAAATTCCTCTTCTAGTGTTTCCACTACTGTAAATTTCACAGCTTGTGTCTCCACCACTGTAAATTCCACAGCTATTGTCTCCACCACTATAAATTCCACAGCTATTGTCTCCACCACTAAAAATTCCACAGCTATTGTCTCCACCACTGTAAATTCTACAGCTATTGTCTTCACCACTGTAAATTCCACAGCTTTTGTCTCTACCACTGTAAATTCCACAGCTGGTGTCTCCACCACTATAAATTCCACATCTATTGTCTCCAGCACTGTAAATTCCACAGCTATTGTCTCCACCACTGTAAATTCTACAGCTATTGTCTTCACCACTGTAAATTTCACAGTTATTGTCTCCAACACTGTAAATTCCACACCTAGTGTCTCCACCATTGTAAATTGCACAGCTAGTGTCTCCACCACTGTAAATTGTACAGCTGGTGTCTCCACCACTGTAAATTGCACAGCTGGTGTCTCCACCACTGTAAATTGCACAGCTTGTGTCTCCACCACTGTAAATTGCACAGCTGGTGTCTCCAAGAATGTAAATTCCACAGCTAGTGTTTCCACCACTGTAAATTGCACAGCTGGTGTCTCCAAGAATGTAAATTTCACAGCTAGTGTCTCCACCACTGTAAATTGCACAGCTGGTGTCTCCAAGAATGTAAATTCCACAGCTAGTGTCTCCACCACTGTAAATTGCACAGCTGGTGTCTCCAAGAATGTAAATTCCACAGCTAGTGTCTCCACCACTGTAAATTGCACAGCTGGTATCTCCAAGAATGTAAATTCCACAGCTAGTGTCTCCACCACTGTAAATTGCACAGCTGGTGTCTCCAAGAATGTAAATTCCACAGCTGGTGTCTCCAAGAATGTAAATTCCACAGCTGGTGTCTCCAAGAATGTAAATTCCACAGCTGGTGTCTCCATCTCTTCTATTTCAAACTTTGCATATTCAGTTCCCATCTGATTTTGCTCATCCTATTACAATCTGGCGTCAGTCATCCAGTTCCCAGTTATTCCACTTCATCCAGTTCCCATTTACTTCCAATTATCCAGTTCCCACTTAGTTCCACTTCATCCAGTTCTCACCTAATTCCCGTCCTTTTTTGTCCGGCTCGACATTGGGGGGAGAGGGGAGGGGGAAGCTTTTCTATTACTGAAGAACTTTTGATCCAAGAAAGAGCAGCTACTTTCCCCTTCTGCGGATCATACCTGTTTACCTCCCATTTTTTCTCTTGCAGGGTGTATTCCCCCTACGGGTTTAGCCGTTGCCAATAATGAGACACTGTATTAAGTCGAATTTTCAAGTTTTTTTTTTATCCGTCTCTCTCTCTCTTGCGTGTTCATCCACTTCCGGCTAAGGCCATCAGGCTCTTGTCTATGTCTCAAGCTGGTTCGTCAGAGCCTACTCTAAATACACTATTTCTTCTGTCTTGTGTTGTATCCCTATCCATATCTATCTTGCTAGTCTCTCAATAATCCAACTTGCTTCCCCATTACCCAGCTCGAGTTTATCCAAGTCGATATTATCCAGCTGTCTTTTTATCCGGGTGTCTACTCTCCCGGCTCCATATTATCCACCTTCATAATATCCTGGCTTCATATTATCCTGGCCTCATATTATCCAGGCTTCAAAGGGTCCGCCTTCCACGGCATTTGACTCCCACAGCTTCCGGCTCCCATAGAATCCTGATTATTCATATCCAGCAATATTTTTTTTCGGCTTCATATATCCCGGCTGTCCTTTCATATGCGGCTGTCTCTTTATCCGGCTCCGTATTATCTAGCTGGTGGCTGGGGGCTCGCGCACCAGCATCCTCCTCCATAAGCCAGATATATCGTAAGGGGCCGGAAAGAGCCGTCCGTCGCAATTATTCGCTGTATCTCTCAACGGCTTCAAGTTAGGCTTCTAATGCATCATTTCGCGGATCCGACGGCGTGAATTTAGGCAGTGTTCCACTTCACGCGCGGGATTATCGCGAAACTATTACCGTTAGTGGCCAAGCTGCTGATGCTCCTATTGATGCTGCTGCTGATGCTCCTATTGATGCTGCTGCTGATGATGCTCCTATTCATGCTGCTGCATCTCCAGCTGCTGCGCCTGTTTAAGTTTACATTAGGAAGATTTTGCAGACAGCACTTCTGTGACGTGTTTGTGTCAGCGGCACTAACTGTGACCCTATTTTTTCTTACCAAAGTCCCAGAAGGGTGACAGTTGTTGCCTCTGATACAGAGCCGAAGAGAATGGAGGAGGGGGAGACAACCTACTCTTTTTCTGTCCTTGACTCTTACACATAGCTAAATACTTCGTTCTCATCATGGGTGAAAGTAGAAAGTAGTTCTCGGTAAATAGACGCGAAGTGGACTCCAACGTTCTTAGTTGTCTGTCTTTCCCAGTTCTCTCTCTCTCTCTCTCTCTCTCCCTTTCTCTTTCTCCCTCCTTACTTCCTAAGAAGTCGTCAAGGCTCATTTTCAAGCTTCTAGACAAATTAAACCTAATTAATCCACCTCATCTCGGGAAAATTACGCCTCATTAGACGTTGGGTGGCGGAGTGCAGATTAACACACATATATTCACGACCTCCGGATAAATCGACAAAAATTTCCAACATTTTTTACCCGGTAATTAAGGCGGCTTTTAATGACGCCTCCGAGAGAAATAATTAATTTGAATATAATCCCGAAAATAATAGTCCCCCCCCCCACCATCGCCTCTAAATTATTTTCGGATATTCATAAAATTTAAATATATTTCTTTTCTCTAACTTAATTATCCTGAAAGGGTCTCAAGATGACACCTAATTAAAAGGAAATAATCATTACGAAGCTTAGTGTTCAATTAGCCACATAATTACCGGGAGTTTTTGCATTATTAACAAGGAAGTTCATTTTTTTGGCAAAAATTTTCTCACTTTCCTTAATAATTTTGGAATACACACGCATACGTATGCATGTATATATGTATGTATGTATGGATAAAATTACAAATAAATAATTAGTAATTTATACTAGTATTAGTAAGGGTCTAAACGGTGACGTTAAGGTAAGGACTTCACCTACTTGCCTTGGGGAATTAGAAAGGAATCAGCGGTAAAAATTTAAAAACAAATTATTATTATGGCAAAATTTTTATTTCTAATAATTTTTTAATGATAGATTAGTATGAATTGGGTTTAAAGTTGATAAAAAATGTAATAATAAATAATTATATTATACTATATTAATATATTAAGTACATATGTAATGTGGTAGAGCTTCACCTACTTGCCTGAAATATAAAGATATAAGATATATAAAATTAGTTTATAATTATAATCAAGATAGTGTATATTAATAAGTCAATGTTTTATGGTTATATTATTAATTAGGTATATTATAAACTTGCAGATAAAGCTGTATGATGTATGAGGTATTACTATATATGAAATTTATTAATAATATATATTGATATTAGAAGAAGGAAATTATTTATAAATATTAGTAAGATGTGTGTGTACCGTGGTTGTTTAATATATATGTATGGTTATATAATATATATAATATATATTTATATATAGTAAATTTATAGATATATACGTATATATAATTAAAAGATATAGAATATACATAAATGGTATTTCAAGTATTTTTATGATACTGTGCTCTTGGTTTAGTGAAGAATTTGCAGAGATTAAGTGTTTCAATTTGTTTCATAAATATAATAATGAAGAACAGTAAAGTAAGGTGTGAGCGTTAAGAACAATTGTTTGTTAAAGATGAAATCAGATTGCGGCAAGATTGAAGGATATGTCTGGTAGATCTAATTTAGCTCAATTGATACGCCGTGAATATGGTAAAGAGGTAATTAAATTATTCGAAGTTAAAATTAAATTAGTTTTCTACATTTGATTTAATGGAATTACAAAAAATTTGCTTTTTATGTCACTTGGGAATATTTGTATCAATCCTTGTATAAACTGTCCTTAATAGGTGGAAGTTTGGAATAAGTTGCATTGCTTGATCACTGAGCCAAAAGTGTATATTGAAACTGTAAAAGTGGCCAAGTTCGACTTGAATTAATGACGAGATTCGTAACTATGGAAATAAATGCTGAGGAAGACGAATGATTCCAAGAACTTGAAGATGTTCTCTGTTGAACTGGGTTTTTTTGGAGTGTGTCGAGAAGCCTAAGTAGGGGAGGTAAGACTACCTGCGTAGATGCGATGTGTGTGTCGTGAGTGAGGGGGGTAGGGGAGTGAAGCTCCGTTCTTTCGGCATTTTTATTTGTTTCCGGCAAAAGTTTTTTCTCCCCCGCCCTGAAAAAAAAACGGAATTACCAACTGTTAAATACTTTGAACATAGGAATGCACATAAAAATCGTTTTTAAACTAACAATTATGATGCTGACCAAGACAATTCAAAGCTTCATGGAAATAACAACAATGATCTCGACATAATGAGATCGAATACATCGCACCTGAAGAGGGTTTATAACTCGTTTAAATAACCTATGTAAAGCACCCTTCTGCAATGAACAAGAGTGAATATGGGAAATTCTACCTGCAAACACCAGTAAACTCAGGAACAAGCCGGGTATAAAAAAAAAAAACAAAAATTATATATATATATTATGTTCGCATTTTCTTGTATATTTCATTCGCACTTGTCGTTCTATGTTCCTTCTCTCTATGCCCTTCATATTCGTCCACCCTTTATTCTACCTTCTAGAGGAGTCTAGAGTCTAGGCCCTCCCAGTTTCTTGCATTCTCTCTCTTCTCATAGTCTTGATTCTTCTCTGAGTATTTCTTTCCACTCCTAAACAATTCTTACTCATGCCTTTTCTCCTCTATCCTTTCCTCTTCTCTTTTTTTTCTGCCTCCTTTCTCTTTCACCTAAAATTTCTTTCTTCTCCGTTTTCTCTCTCACTTCTCTCTTTTCTTTCGCTTTGCCCTTTTCTTTCCTATCCCTTTTCATTCTCCTCCCTCCCGGCTTTTAAGCCATGTCGTAACGTCTCCCATCTCTCCACTCCACACCTCATCCCCTTTTTCTCCACTGTTATCTCACCACACTCCAATCTCCACTACTTTTATCCCCACTACTCTCTCCCCTCTCTCTCTCTCTCTCTCTCTCTCTCTCTCTCTCTCTCTCTCTCTCTCTCTCTCTCTCTCTCTCTCTCTCTCTCTCCCTTGTTTCCCTTTTACTCTGGACAATCCTTGTGCACCCTCACCCACGCCAGCCCTGGTTTAGTGCACCCCCTGGTTTAGTGCACCCCCAATAAACCTCAACCCCGATGCTTCTAGCCAAATTAAACACATTAATCGGATGCTCTCAGCTAAATTAAACCTCACAGTCCGACAGTCAGGACGGACGAGCTCTCTCACAACAACAAAACAGGATTTAAGGGGCTATAATTTTAATGCGTTGCTTGCTGTGCCCTCATCTAACACCGAGTGAGAGCGTCCCCTCTCTGCTGGCTGTGTGTGTGTGTGTGTGTGTGTGTGTGTGTGTGTGTGTGTGTCTACCTACCTATGCTCTCCTATAGAATTCTAAGGCTGGAGTCTTACCTTCTAGCTCCGCCTCCTTACTAACGACCACCCTTATTGATTTTTGATCTCCAGTGTCCTATCGTACCTCCTCTTCAAACCAAGTACAGTTTTTTCTCTACTTTTTGTTACATCTGACGCAATCCCCCTGCTCACTTTCCGACGGCTATATAAGTTTAAAGCATAAAATTCCCTCTCTTTGTATGTAAACACACAAATACAACCCTCGATGTTCATTCAGTGCTGTTCTAAATTCATTTACATCCAGAGAGATGTAAATCTCTTAGAATATATGCAGCTGTCCCTATCTACACATTCGTTCAGTTTATATTAATATTTATCGAAGACATAACAAAATAAATTTTACAGTTTCTCTCTGGTAAATTGAGGTAAACTAACGGAACAAACAGGAGGTGACTGACTGAACAAACAAGAGGTGACTGAACAAACAAGAGGTGACTGACTGAACAAACAGGAGGTGACTGACTGAACAAACAGGAGGTGACTGGCTGAACAAACAGGAGGTGACTGAACAAACAAGAGGTGACTGACTGAACAAACAAGAGGTGACTGACTGAACAAACAAGAGGTGACTGAACAAACAACAGGTGACTGAACAAACAAGAGGTGACTGACTGACTGGAGTTTTGAGACTCTCTGACCGCGGGTTCAAATCTCGCCCGTGGTATGGTTTGTTTGCAATCGTGTCATTACGATTTCGTGAGTCAGGAGGTGACTAACTGAACGAACAGGAGGTGACTGACTGAACGAACAGGAGATGACTGACTGAACAAACAGGAGGTGACTGACTGAACAAACAGGAGGTGACTGACTGAACAAACAGGAGGTGACTGACTGAACAAGCAGGAGGTGACTGACTGAACAAACAAGAGGTGACTGAACACACAAGAGGTGACTTACTGTATAAACAAGAGGTGACTGAATAAACAAGAGGTGACTGTTCAAACAAGAGGTGACTGACTGTACAAACAAGAGTTGACTGAACAAACAAGAGGTGACTGGCTGTAAAAACAAGAGGTGACTGACTGTACAAACAAGAGGTGACTGACTGTACAAACAGGAGGTGACTGACTGACTGAAGTGCTAACTAGGCTTTCACGAGATAACTGACAAAGACACTTCATGTGGTGTGGAAACTATGGAAGCTGTGTGTATAAATAACCACATCTAAACAAAATTATAGTGTATCTTTACAGATACACTAAGCTAAAGAAATCTATTTGAGTAGATACTTAAAGCTGAATAAAGCTATCAGTATAGGCCAATATAAACGGAACATTACACGAAACAATAGACACTAACAGCTAAAGAATACGGCTAATATACTAAAAGTCAAACAATCCTTTATGGATAGGTACTAAAAGCTAAACAAAACAGTTTCAATAGACACTTAAAGCTAAAGGAAGCAAACTGTATGGATACTCAAAGCTAAACGGCGAGGAGACAAGGAGGAAGCTATGTAACTGCAGACATGTTGCGTATCGTTGCACAGCAGCAGAAGGAACAGCAGCAGAAGGAATAGCAGCAGAAGAAACAGCAGCAGAAGGAACAGCAGCAGAAGGAACAGCAGCAGAAGGAACAGCAGCAGAAGGAACAGCAGCAGAAGGAACAGCAGCAGAAGGAACAGCAGCAGAAGGAACAGCAGCAGAAGGAACAGCAGCAGAAGGAACAGCAGCAGAAGGAACAGCAGCAGAAGGAACAGCAGCAGATGGAACAACAGCAGCAGCAGCAGCAGCAACAGCAGCAGCAGCAACAGCAGCAGCAGCAGCAGCGGAGCAAGGGGCTGTATAAGACATTGCCAGAGACACAAATCGAGCATCAGCGGAAGGTTAACTCCCAAAATCACCTCCTTGTTTCTTCCTTCCTGCCCATCCGAAGCATATGATCGCTGGGTTAAGTAACTTCTGGAGGATAAGGAGAAGGAGGGGGAGGAACAGAAAGAGAAAGAGGAGGAGGAGGAGCAGGAGGAGGAGGAAGTCCCCTCTCTCTTCCTCATACCTTATCACTAGTGAGTGAGTGAGTGTGTGTGTGTGTGTGTGTGCGTGTGTGTGTGTGTGTGTGTGTGTGTGTGTGTGCGGTGTGTGTGTGTGTGTGTGTGTGTGTTGTGTAAGCAATGTTGGCTAATAAATTTGGAGATAATGTTAGATTTGTAGTGGCACGTTCCTCTTGGCGCGGATTTTGCAGAATGACCACCTTCATTCCTTCTCTTCTCCTTACCGTAGCCAAGAGGCGACGGAACGTGGGGAATGAAGCGTATATTTAAGCTGTGCAACTATTGGTACACTAGGAGGGGGGGATGTGTGTGTGTGTGTGTGTGTGAGTGAGAAGAGAGAGAGAGAGAGAGAGAGAGAGAGAGAGAGAGAGAGAGAGAGTAGGAGAGAGAGAGAGAGAGAGAGAGAGAGAGAGAGAGAGAGAGAGAGAGAGAGGTGGGGAAAATTATTTCTCCTGGTCTTGCAACCAGGGAGTATAATTATCGAGCTGCTGCTCTGTTTGTGTAACTTGCCCGGCCTGTTGACAAGAGACATTCCTTGAGTGAGTTTATGTCTTGTGCTTCTTAAAATCTTGGCTTGATTCGTCTCTGCACTTGTTTATTTACTATTACGTCCTCCAAGGCATTCATTTGTGCGATAACTTGCTTATCCTTGCTCTTCACTTACCATTTTCCCTTTCTTCTTAACTAATGTTTTCACTGAAATGATGAAAATAATAGCTAATCATCTCACTACTGGGATAACGATATCCCTTGTTGATGCCGTGAACTAAAAAACCGTTACTGTATTCGAAAAGTTTACGCGTGGAACTAAAGCGTCATTCTGTCTTCAGGCGGGAAAGAAATCCTCTCAAGAGTGCAGTTAACTTAGTTTAATAATTCCTAGAGAAATTAGTGAGCATTCTCAAATGATTCGAGCACCATTTCTATTCAAGATGCCAGCAAGTTCGGATAAATTTACCACGAGTTCACACACACACACACACACACACACACACACACACACACACACACACACACACACACACACACACAACAACACACACACCACACACACACACACACACACACACACAGCATGTTTGCTTACAATGGCTTCTTGGTTCTTTAAAGTCAAGTGCTTCTCTTTCTTTAGCAGTGAGTTTCACGCAGATTAACTGTAGAATTCATGACACCAATGTCTAGGGAATTTAGTGTCCCGGGTGTGGATGTGTCAGCTACACTCTTCTTTCACCTTGCGAGAATGGTTTTCCTGACTGCTGCGAGATTCTCCTAATTCCATCCGTGGTATGGTTTGTTTGCAATCGTGTCATTACGATTTCGTGAGTCAAAAACTTTTGAGAATTTGAGGAATTCAAATTCTTCCACTAAAATAAAAGACTTAATTATTTCAAAAGCACTAAAGCATCATCTGTTATTATTATTATTTTTATTATTATTATTATTATTATTGCCATAATTTTTAGATTTTTTTTCACTGGCAACGCTAAATCCGTGAAGGTCATACAGCTTCTTGAAAAGGTAGATAATCAGGGTTGATTTAATGAAGGGAAGGTCAGTTGCAGTTTCTTGTATTAAAGGCTTGTCATCTGCATCGAGACACATTTGGAAGGACCAATGAATTGAACACTGGTGAGATTTGATCGTAGACTAACTGTAAACACCTAATTTGACCATAAGATTAAATTGATTTCCTTTTGTAGGTCTACCCTCACTTTCCCTTCGAAGTTTAAACATGTGTGTAAACACACACACACATCCTCCAGTCACGCCTGCATTCTCTACGAAGCTTTACCTCTCTAGTCAACTCAGCACCCCCAAATGTCCCTCTCTCCCTCTCTACTACCTCACGCAAAATCCCTCCCAACTTCTCCAGTCACTAACCAGTCATACCTACTTTAGCTGGAGGCTGCGTACCAGTCCCGAGCACTGCGTGTGGAGGGTCTGGCCAGCCTGAGCGAGGCACTGAAGGCGCAGGGAACTGCTGTCTCAATGAATCATCAGACCCCACAGGAGGTCCCATTGTGCCGGGTGATGGAAATTGCTTTTGTTCCTACTTTATAATTTTTATGGCGCGATTCTTGCATGCAACTTTTCCTGTAATTTAGCTTCCAGTTGAGGTAATGGATTAAAGTATTATGATAATGTTAATAATGAGGACGTTTGCTGCAATCACAGGGGAAGTTAGCTTGAGATACCCACTGCGCCCTCCGATGGATTGTATTTCCCTGTCTTCCACCACCAGTGTTTACAAGTTATTGCCGCAGTTTGCACACACACTACACACACACACACACACACACACACACACACACACACACACACACACACACACACACACACACACACACACACACACACACACACACACAACACCTACCGGCGTTCTACAAGATAAAAAAAATGGAGAGGCGTGGTCACAGACCGGGCAGCGGGGGCGTTGACCACCGAAACTCACTCCAGGTATACTCCAGAGGAATTGGTTGATTGCATTTTCTTGGTCTGTAAGAAGATTTTCGATACAGTACCGCACAAGAGATTGGTACAAAAGCTAGAGCAGCAAGCAGGAATAACTGGAAAAGCACTGCAATGGTTCACGGAATACCTGAAAGGAAGGAAACAACGAGTAATGGTAAGCGACGAGGTGTTGCAGTGGGCACAGGTGTCGAGTGGGATTCCATAGAAGTCAGTCCTAGGGCCGATGCTGTTTCTCGTGTATGTTAATGACATGATAGAAAGGAATGAGCCAGAGATGTCCCTGTTCGCAGACGACGTAAAACTAGTGAGGACAATACAGGGGGACGAGGATCAGTTAAGTCTGCAAAGAGATCTGGACAGGCTGCAAGCCTGGTCTAACAAATAGCTCCTGGAGTTTAACCCCACCAAGTGCAAAGTTATAAAGCTTGGAAAAGGACAAAGAAGACCGCAGATGAAGTGCAGGCTCAGGGGTCAAAGGCTGCAAACCTCACTCAAGGAAAAGGCTCTTGGTGTGAGTATCATACGGAATACATCCCTTGAGGCGCACATTAACAAAATAACTGCTAAATCATATGGAAGCCTGGCAAACCTAAGAAAAGCGGTTCGACTTCTAAATAAGTAGTTATTTAAAACACTGTACACCGTGTATGTCAGGCCCATACTGAAGTACGCAGGACAAGTATGGAACCCACATGTTGCAAAATTTTGCAACAAAACTAGTCCCGGAGCTAAGGGTTGTCTTATGAAGAAAGGTTAAGGAAACTCGCCCTTGATGACACTGGAGGACAGGAGGCATAGAGGGGATATGATAACGAAGTAAAAAATACCGAGGGGAACCGACGAGTTGAGTAGGGACAGAATGTTTTAGAGATTGAATAATGGAACAACAGGCCATAAATGAAAGGTGAAAACTCAGATGAGCCATAGGGATGTTAGGTAGTATTTATTTAGCCTAAGATTTGTCAGTAAGTGGAACAATCTGGAGAATGAAGTAACAGAGACACGATCCATACATAGCTTTAAGAAGAGATACTATATGGGTCTTGGAGTTGGGAGAGACTGAACCTAGTAGCGACCAGCGAAGAGGCAGTGCCAGGAGCTGTGACTCGACCCCTACAATCACACATAGGTGAGTTTACACACACACACACACACACACACACAGAGCTTGAAGAAGAGGTATGATAAAGCTCCTGGTGCAGGGAGAATGACCCAGTAGCGGCCAGTGAAGAGGTGGGGCCAGGAGCTATGAATCGACCCCTGCAACCACAACTAGGTGAGTACACACACACACACACACACATACTAGCTGATACTAACATAAGAGAGCATGAATCTACGCATATGCATCTATACACCACTGTACGCATTTATTTAAAGTATATTTTTACTAGTTTCGACTATATATACTTACATATTATGGAGCCAAAATCCCTTATAAAAGAATGCAAATAAAAATATATTCTCAACAAACATATTCTGACTGATCAATTTCCCCTGACTGATTTTTCTTTTTAAATTAAGACTAAAGCATTTTTTATGGCATTTTTCCATCCATACACTTGTTTTTCCCCTTTTGCGTTTTCTGTTTTTATTTTTTAATTATTCTTGACCATTATTACGTGGTATAAATCGGTCCATGTATTGATCCAGCGGAGCAAATTACGCTAAACTCATGCAATTTTCGCTAAGATTTAGCCATTGTAAATCTCATCTAATGGATTATCCAATGCTGGGGATGAGTTGCCGGAAATTGTATGGTGTAAATCCTACCCCCTCCGATTTTTTTCCCGACGTAGTTACATTCCCATAGTCATTAGGGTATTTCACAAAATACAGAAAAAAAGTGGATTTAGTTTTGTGGGCTCGTTTTAGGCTTTAGGTGAAGCTGACTTTTTTAAATATTTAGAATAATAATTAAAGCGCGATTATGATATTATCACCACCTCATCAATCACTACTACTACTACTACTACTACTACTACTACTACTACTACTACTACTACTACTACTACTACTACTACTACTACTACTACCACTACTACTACTACTACTACTACTACTACTACTACCACTACTACTACTACTACCACTACTACTACTACTACTACTACTACTACTACTACTACTACTACTACCACTACTACTACTACTACTTCTCTTACTACTAATAATAAAAATATCAATATCAATAACAATATCAATAATATTAATAATAATTATATCAATAATAATAATAATAATAAAAATAATAGATATTTGTATTCATGATAATGATCAATATAAACATAAGTCTTGAAGATAAATTACACACGGAAGATAGGAAATATAATGTACCAAGAAACAATGACCCGAAAAAATGGGAATACAATGGCCACGACAGCTGAAATGCACATGATAAAAAATATGTCGAAATCACTCTTCTAAATATGCATAAAAAGAAAAGGAAAAAAATCATGAAAAAATATTTAACTACAGGCTCCAGAGATTTGGGATATATATTATATATATATATATATATATATATATATATATTATATATGCATACATACATATATATATATATATATATATATATATATATATATATATATATATATATATATATATATATATTTATGTCGTGCCGAATAGGCAGAACTTGCGATCTTGGCTTAAATAGCAACGCTCATCTTGCCATATAGGACAAGCGAAAATTTGTGTATGCAATAATTTCGCCAAAATCATTCTGAACCTAACGAAAAATATATATTTCACTGTGTTTGTTTAGTATTAAATTATTGTAAACAAATCTAAAATATATTAATTGGGTTAGGCTAAAATAAATTGTTCTTCTTATAATAAGGTTAGGTAAGTTTTCTAAGATTCTTTTGGTGCAAAATCATAAGTTTTTACATTATTATTAATGAAAAAAATATATCTTTAAACGTATAAGAGAAATTTTTAGAAAGGACTTAATTTTAATTGAGTTCTTGCTAATTGACCAGTTTTACATATTCGGCACGACATATATATATGTATATATATATATATATATATATATATATATATATATATATATATATATATATATATATATATATATATATATATATATATATATATATATATATATATATATATATATGTATACAAACACTGATCACTGGCTGAAGGAGATTCGAACCTGTAATCCCAAATCTTACTCCGATTTCTTATTCTATGCATTTAAGTAAATTTCTGCATGTACATTATTGAGTTTGAGATTAGTTTAGACTAGATTATGTAAGCTATGGTTATGTCAGATTACATTAGATAGTCGTTAGTAGGTAAACATAACCAATTATAACAATGCCAGTAAATAAAATGATTAATGCTTAAGCTTATGAGAAGTAACAGAAATTCTTGACCCACAAGTAATCACGTTATCATTTCAGTGATCAATGAACGTCAAACATTTGACGGTCTTCAACCAGAGTGAAATATTGAAGTGGCTTAGATGAATGTTTACTGATCAGTGAACGTTTAGTTGATTCCCATGTGTTTTTCCAATACGTAGATCTTCCATTATTAAGTGTATTATTCAATGCTGTTATGGTTTGTGTAGATGGGCTTTTTTTCCAGTAATAAAAACCTAACATAGTCTAGAATTTTAATTCTAGTCTAAGGTTAAGTTGGATATGTATTGTGTTAATTTTGTCAAAAGGCTTTTTTTCTGATTTGTAAAAATACATAATTGTCTCTCCTGAACAACCCACTCAGTAGTGGTGAATTTGCATAATAATTATCTATCGGAAACCTCAATTATTATTTTACCTGATATTAACCAAAAATAAATGTATATAATAACTACTTTTTTCGCTTTTTGGATATTATTTCGGTTATTTAGATTATAGAATATTGTCGGAGTTCTGACCGGGAATACACCGAATACTGACTGGATGATCTACTCACATACCCTAACACACCCACATACCCAAACAAACACACATACACACCCACACACACACTCACACCCCCACACACACTCACACCCCCACACACACTCACACCCCCACACACACACCCATCCACCCACCCATCCACCACCCACACACACACACACACACACACACACACACACACACACACACACACACACACACACACACACACACACACACACACACTCACACACACACACACACACACACACACACACACACACACACACTCACACCTTACTAACGCCAAACAGAGCACGAGGCGAGGCACACACACGCACCACTACTTAAACGCCAATCATGACAATAATAACAGCCGGCGTGCAGTCGCGACAAGCAAGATGGAATGCCACGAGGAAGAGGAGGAGGAGGAGAAGGAAGAGGAAGAAGAGGAGAAGGAAGAGGAAGAGGAGGAGGAGAAGGAGGAGGAAGAGGACTAAGATGAGGGAAAAGGGAGGAGGAGAAAGAGGTGGAAGAGAAAAAGGAAAACATTAGTAATATTGATGAATGGTTTTGAAAACCGACAATTGAAGAATTGTAGGACACTAGCAACACATGGGAATCTTTATGAAGAAACGTTCACGCAACAGTGGCTTCATCAGCCAATACAAAGTAGAAAATGAGTAAGGAGAGGAAGTATGAGGTAACAGTAACCCTCAACCGATTCATGATGTTCAGTCCATCAAGGGATGGACCTGAATCCATCGAATCCAGGTTAGGTTTTACCTCAAATATCTACTCTCCTTACCCATTTCTACTTTGTGATTGGACTGATGGCATGACCCACTGTTGGCCCCAAACGTTATCTTCAATTAAAGATTCCCATGTGTGCATAAGGTCCAATTCTTCAGTTAGCTAATACATATGAACTGAGATAGCGTCTTGACAAATGTTGAATTCATGGCCGTAGGGACCATACACCCATGGTAAATGAGTTATCAAGCATAATCCAAAAGCAATAAGCTTCCAGCACCGCGGCTGTAGCAGCAAATAGCATTCAGGAGCCTCACCACCACCAATAACGCAACAGTAGCAGAAGCTACCGTCTTCCAGCTCAGTCAGCAGTGATCTACCTATTGTAATATTCCCCACAAAAATCCCCGTTTTACCCCCTTGAGGAAGTATCAAGTTGGGTTCCTCCTCACGCGCTCTTGGGGATTATGGAGGTTGAATGTGGCTGGACTCCTCACCTCGCTACTTAGTTAACCTACACATAACAACACACACAATACTAAACCCTGGAAGGATGGAGAAGAGTCACGTATAGAAGGAAATGTGAGGCGCTAAGCGAGAAGACGGCTGTCCACATGAAGTGTCTAGGGATGAATTCTAGTGTGGTTGTTGCACATCTTGTGGTCTTTGTGTGTGATATTGTTCCAATAAGTTTTTTCTTCAATGGGAAGTATGATTGTTAGTGTCTATTCGGCATCTTTTATTCCGGTAGTTTGCAAGTGTGGCCTCATAACGTGTCTATAGAAATGTTTTTTTTTTTCATGTCCTTGTGTGTGTGTGTACTCACCTAATTGTGGTTGCAGGGGTCGAGACTCAGCTCCTGGCCCCGCAACTTCACTGATCGTTACTAGGTCCTCTCATTCTCTGCTTCCTGAGCTTTGTCATACCTCGTCTTAAAGCTATGTATGGTTCCTGCCTCCACTACGTCACTTGCTAGGCTATGCCAATTTCTGACGACTCTATGACTGAAGAAATACTTCCCAACATCCTTGTGACTCGTCTGAGTCTTCAGCTTCCAACTGTGACCCCTTGTTTCTGTGTCCCCTCTCTGGAACATCCTGTCTCTGTCCACTGTGTATGTGTGTGTGTGTGTGAGTGAGTGTGTGTGTGTGTGTGTGTGATGTGTGTGTGTGTGTGTGTGTGTGTGTGTGTGTGTGTGTGTGTGTGTGTATGTGTGTGTGTGTGGTGTGTGTGTGTGTGTGTGTGTGTGTGTGTGTGTGTGTGTGTGTGTGTGTGTGTGTGTGTGTGTGTGCGCGTGTGTGTGTGTTGTGTGGTGTGTGTGTGTGTGTGTGTGTGTGTTGTGTGCCCGCGCGCATGTATAAGCGCATTAGTATGTCTGCGCGTGTATATGTATATGTGAATTAGTGCGTATGCATGCGTTTGTGGTGCGCATTTACACCACAGTCTCCGTGGAAGCTTTTACATTAAGGCAGGATAGTGTAAAGAAAAAAATTTTTTTTTTTCAAGTTGATCACCTATGTATTACACAAACACAGAGGACCAGGATTATTAATTAGGCGTTTTTGTGTCCACATCCGTTTACTGCATAATATTCGGCTCACGTAAAAAAATAATGTGCGTGTTAATCCAGTTAAGTGGAATGGTTTTGCGCAGTCTCTATGGTCGATCGGTTTTCAGAGAGCGGACAGCTAAGGGGAAGGAAGTCTAACCTTTAGTAATTCTGGTCCTCATTTGGTTTATTGATTATTAGGCGGCATTACCCGCAGGAATTAATTGTTTGAGTGGTTTTAATTCGCGGCCTGGAACGACTCCAAGACGCAGAGAAGAAGGCGCTGGAATCTTCAGAGGTCCTTGGCTACAGGTTGAGGTTAAAGACTCCAAGCTGAGAGCTGAGGGCTAGTAGACTGGAGAACGAGATCCAGAAACTTAGGGCATTGGAGAATGGGATCGGGAAACTCAGGGCATTGTACAATAGAATCAGAAAACCTGGAAAAGAATTCTTGGGATTGGAATTGAAGGCAAAGGGTTGTAGAGCTGGCTGGTGCATGGAGGTTGAAGGTTGAGATGTTGGATAATAGGGGT
>NC_069427.1:23970112-23985112 GCF_026875155.1 Cherax quadricarinatus | reverse complement strand
TTATTTATTTGTTTTTTGGGGGTAGTAGTGAGAGTGAGAGGGAGAGAGAGAGAGAGAGAGAGATTGAAAGAATGTTAATAAGTATGTGTGTTAGTTACCGGGTGTCATGGGCACTTCTCGATGGCCACTTGGCTTGTGGGGTGTGTGTGAATGTACTCACCTAATTTTGATTGCAGGGTTTGATTCATAGCTCCTGGCCCCGCCTCTTCACTGGTCGCTACTAGGTCCACTCTCTCTCTCTGCTCCATGAGCTTTATCATACCTCCTCTTAAAAATATGTATGGATCCTACCTCCACTACATCACTCTCCAGATTGGTCCACTTCCTGACAACTCTATGACTGAAGAAATACTTCCTGACATTCCTCTGATTCATCTGAGTTTTCAGCTTCCAACTGTGACCCCTTTTTGCTGTGTCCCATTTCTGAAACATCCTGTACCTGTCCACCTTGTCAGTTCATCTCAGGATTTTATTATTTTATATGTTGTTATCATGTCCCCTATCCTCCCTGTCCTCCAGTGTCGTCAGAATGATTGCCCTTAACCTCTCCTCGAAGGACATGCACTTTAGCTCCAGGACTATTCTTTCTTTCTTCAGTTTTTTGATGTGCTTGGCCAGGTGTTGGTTCCAAACTGGTGCTGCATACTCCAAAATGGGCTTGACTTACACGGTGTGCAGAACCTTGAACGATTTCTTACTGAGGTATCGAAACGCTATTCTTAAGTTTGCCAGGCGCCTATGTGATGCAATAGTCTTTGGCCCCTAGCCTCTGTGTACTCACCTAGTTGAGGTTGAGGTTGCGGGGGTCGAGTCCGAGCTCCTGGCCCCGCGCGCGCGCGCGCGTGTGTGTGTGTGTGTGTGTGTGTGTACTCACCTAATTGTAGTTGCAGGGGTCGAGATTCAGCTCTTGGCCCCGCCTCTTCACTGAACGCTACTAGGTCCTCTCTCTCCCTGCTCCATGAGCTTTATCATACCTCGTCTTAAAGCAATGTATGGTACCTGCCTCCACTACATCGCTCGCCAGCCTGTTCCACTTCCTGACCACTCTATAACTGAAGAACTGCTTCCTTACATCCCTGTGACTCATCTGAGTCTTCAACTTCCAAGAGTGACCCCTTGCTTCTGTATCCCGTCTTTGGAACATTTTGTCTCTGTCCACCTTGTCTATTCCACGCAGTATTTTGCATGTCGTTATCATGTCTCCCCTATCCCTCCTGTCCTCCAGTGTCGTCAGGCCGATTTCCCTCAACCTTTCTTCATAAGACATTCCCCTTAGCTCTGGAAATAACCTTGTCGCAAACGTTTGAACTTTCTCTAATTTCTTAACGTGCTTGACCAGGTGCGGGTTCCACACTGGTGCTGCATACTCCAGTATGGGCCTGAAGTACACGGTGTACAGTGTCTTGAAAGATTCCTTACTTAGGTATCGGAATGCTTATCTCAGGTTTGCCAGGTGCCCATATGCTGCAGCAGTTATCTGGTTGATGTGTGTGTGTGTGTACGTACTCACCTAGTTGTGGTAGCAGGGATCGAGTAACAGATCCTGGCCCCGCCTCTTCACTGGCCGCTACTAGGTCACTCTTCCTGCTCCGTGAGCTTTATTATACCTGTTCTGAAAGCTGTGTATGGATCCTACCTCCACTACATCACTTCCCAGACTATTCCTAACATCAATGTGATTCATCTGAATCTTCAACTTCCAATGTGACCCCTTGTTGCTGTGTCCCATCTCTGGAACGTAGTGAGAGAGAGAGAGAGAGAGAGAGAGAGAGAGAGAGAGAGAGAGAGAGAGAGAGAGAGAGAGAGAGAGAGAGAGAGAGAGAGAGAGAGAGAGAGAGAGAGAGTTGGAGAAATGAGGTAGTAATGACGGTAACTATTCCGTAGAAAGAAAGCCAGCCAAAAAGCATCCATTGTAAACATCTTATGAGACAAAACAAAACACTTGAGGACTCTTCACTGGTGAATGCCGCAAGTCTTCATTTTATCTCCAGGGGTTCCTTATTAAAGTATAAAAGAAAATATTTGCATAATTAACCCCTGATACCCACGTCTCGAATGTCAAATGCCCCTTCCCCTTCTCCATCCTCCCCCTTCCCTTCTCCGACATTCCCCCTCCCTGCTTCCCCTCCACCCTCCTCACCTAGGTCGGGGACAGACACCCAGCGCCAACAGAGAAACCTAATTAAGATGCCCAGGACGCTGAACCTTATGTCGTCTGTGTGTTTGCGTTTTTCCTTTTTGTTCATGATGTAGGACCGAGTGGACGCTATCTTGGAGAAGGAATTAATCCAGTGGTTCGGCTGATGATCGGAACGTCGGCATGATCTGATTAGTTTTTCGGCGGGTGATTGGGTTATTGTTTTGCATCTTTCGTGATTCGAAGGTTGATTTGGGTGCTACTCTGATTAGCTGGATAAGTGCTGACGTTGCACAGAAACTGTGATTAGGAGAATGACTGTGAAGTGGCACTCCGATCTGTTTAATCATTAGGCAGATGATTAGAGCGCCGCATCTTGACATCTTTAAGGCGACGCAAACAATTTAGGAAGTGTGTAAGCATTTAGACATAATTCAAGGGCATTCGGAAAATTAAGAAAACTAAAAAGCCAGTAACTTCGGATGAAGGATGATCGAAATTTCTGTAAACATAAAAACAATCCTTTCCATTTTTAAGTGCTGTATAGAAACTTAAAATATCAAGAATGATATCATGCGAAATTCCCCCCGAGTTGGCCCAGTAAGTCAAAAAAAGGCCTCTGTTAAAAAAGAAGTGCAAAGAGGCCACCAAAAGACGGAGAAATTGTCCAGCATTCGAAAAAAAAGAAAGGCATTGTACATTTAACATGTATAAAAAAACTTAAGCAAAATATTTTTTGCACTATGGTGTTTTCACGAAAAGAAAGGTAAATCCTTAAACAACAGAAAATAATAATAATAATAATAATAATAAAAAACAAAAAATAATAATAATAAAAATAATAAAAATAAATAAAAATAATAATAAAAATCTCTGTCAAATCGATATGTTTAACGTTTCAAAAAAATTTATTTTTGGATTATTTTTGCTCACCAGGGGGCCCAGGCCCAGAAAAGAGGTCGGGTTAATAATTGCAATTTCTGAAGATTTTTTTTAATTGGGAAGGACGGAGGGGGAACACGTATAGATTTTTAAATTAGGGGTCACCCAGGACACACCATTTCAGTCTTAGGATAATACAGAAAGAGTTAGAAGGAGAGGGAAAGGAAAACCCCAACAACGGTTTTCCTGGGAAGGGGTAGTAGAGGGGGAAAAAAAGAAAAACTTTTATTTTTAAAATGTAGGTGATGAATCGGTAAGAGTGGAACGAACTCTGAAAACACATTTCCGTAGATGAAATGGGGCAACACACAACACACCACACACACCACACAACACACACACACACCACACCACAACACACACACCCCACACACACACCCCCACACACACACACACAAGGGGAAATTGTCTCGCCCCCTGAAACCCATAAATAGGTGATACAACCCCTTACCCACGCAATAACAGTCCCCGGATTCAGTTCACTCCACCCCGAAATCATTTGTAAATCGCTGACTAGGTTGGTCAGTAGCCCCTTGAAATAAACTGCGTAGGGAAATACACTTTTAAAAGAGACTGTGTTTGCTTTTAGTACCTCTCCCTCCTCCCAGCTGACGCTGAGGGGGTCAGGGCCCTTGAAGGGGTCCACTAGCCCTGTGGGGCGGAAAGGGAAAGTTACGGTCGTTCATGCCGCTCCCCTCCAACCTGAGAAGTATACGATATTATAATTTTATAATTAAATATATATATATATTTTATAATTTTTTTTATATATATATATATATATTATAAAGTTCCATCGTGTTTAGGTGACAGAAAAGGGGTTTTTTCTTTTTAAAAAAAAATATTTTAAAAATTACCCTTCCTGATCTTCAAATCACAGGATATGAAACGTACATCTATCAAGGAAAAGTTTTTTACTAGTTAAAAAAGTTTTAAACAAAATTAAAACGAAAGAACAAACCATGAAAGTTTGCTTCAAGGGAGGCAACTGTCGCTTTTCCTATCCTGCCTCCCCACAGTCTCCTACATGTCTCCCTACATGCTCCCTCATGCCTCCCAAAAATGTCTCCCCACTGTCTCCCCACTGCCTCCCAACATGCTCCCCCATGTCTCCCTACATGCCCCAAAATTTTTCCCTAATGTTCCCTACATGCCTCCCCAAAGTCTCCCTCAGTCTCCCTAATTTCCCTACATGCCCCCCCAACTGTTCCTACATTCTCCCCAATGCCTCCCAAAATGTCCCCAAAAGTCTCCCTACTGTCTCCCTACATTCTCCTACTGCCTCCAAAATGCTCCTATATGTCTCCCTAATGTCTCCCTTCATGCCTCCCCAAAAGTCTCCCCACATGTTCCCTACAGTTCCCTACATGTCTCCCTAAATGCCTCCCAACATGTCTCCCCAATTCTCCCTACTGCTCCCTACATGTCTCCTAAAGCCCCCCCATGTCTCCCACATGCCTCCCTACTCCTCCCTCCAGTCCCCTACAGCCCCCCCTAATGTCTCCCTACAACTTTTCCTACATGCCTTCCTACTGCCCCCTACATGCCCCCCTCTGTTTCCTACTGTCCCCCTACATGCCCCCTACAGCCTTACTACTCCTCCACATGCCTCCATACTCCTTCATACATGCCCCCATACATGCCCCCCTACATGCCCCCCCTTTCTGTCCCCTTCTGTCTCCCCCCATGTAGGGAGACATGTCTCTCTACAGCCTCCCTACTTCTCCCAAATTTCCCCACAGCCTCCCCCACATGCCTCCCTAATCCTTCCTTTATCCCCCTACATTCTCCCTACGTACCTCCCTACATGTCCCTATTGCCTCCCCCGCCCCCCCTATATGCCCCTACATCCCCCTCTTGCCTCCCCACTGTCTCCTCATGTTTCTACAGCCTCGCTACAAAGTCCCCTACTGCCTCCCTACATGTTCCCTACGCCTCCCCATATTCTCCTAATGTCTCCCTACATGCTCCATACATGTCTCCCCACATGTCTCCCTACAGCCCCCCTACAGGGGCTCCCTACATGTCTCCTTTCATGCCCCCTATATTTCCCTACATCACCCCCACATGCACTCCCAAGTCTCCCTTTCATGCCCCCCTAATGCCTCCTACATGCCCCCCTAAATGCCCCACATTCTCCCCACATTCTCCGTAATGCCTCCTACATGTCTCCCTACATGCCTCCCTAATGTTCCCTACATGTCTCCCTACATGTCTCCCCACATCCTCCCAACAGTTCCCTATATGTCTCCCCTACAAGTCTCCCCACTGCCCCCCAAATGTCTCCTTACGCTCCCTCATGCCTCCCTAAAGCTCACTACATGCCTTCCTACATGGCTCCCTACATGCCCCCCTACATGTCCCCTAAAGTTCCCTACATGCCTCCCTCATGCCTCCCCACTTCCCCACATGTCTCCCTCATGTCTCCCCAAACCTTCCTACAGTTCCCCCCTGCCTCCCATATGTTTCCCCAATCAGCCCTACAGCCCCCCCTACATGTTCCTACATGCCCCCCTACATCCTCCCTACTTTTTTTTCCCCCACATGCCCCCACAGTCTCCCCACATTTTCCCCCAAATGCTCCCTTACATGTCTCCCTACATGTCTCCCTACATCCCCCCTACATGTCTCCCTACATTTCCCTACTGCCCCCCACTGTCGCCCTTATGCCTTCCTACATGTCTCCCTACATGTTTCCCCACATGCCTCCCCCACAATTCCCTACATGTCTTCTTCATGCCACCCTACATGCGTACCTACATGCCCCCTACATGCCCCCCTACATGCTCATTTTCCTCCGTCTTTTTTTAGCAGATCGTTGATACAGTTTTGGTCCTTGAAGGTGGTCTCCCACATGTCATCCAGGGGTTAGTTGGGTTTCGCTCATTTGTGGCCCGAATTTGTTTTGTATCTGTGAAGATTTAATTTCCATAGGTAAACTGAGGGAAAATTTAAAACTTTATAGAGACAAAACAAAAATTTGGCCACAAAAAAGCGAAACACCAACGCAAAGCCTGGGGTGATCATGTCGGGGTCTCACCTTCAAAGGGCCATAACACTGTATCAAACGCTCTGCTAAAAAATGAAGGAGGATAATGAAACCTTTTAAAACTAGGGAGGCCCAAACCTGATGACACTCTTTAGGTCCTTGTTTTTTCAGGGTGGAATATTGCTGCCACTAAAAGCACCTTTTTAAGGGAGTGAAAAATTGCCCCCCTAAAAATGTACAGAGAACTTTCACGGGCACATAACGGAGTAAAACACCTCAAATTTTTGGGAGCGCTTTAGGTTCCTAACCGTATTCCCTGGAAAGCAGGAGGGGGAGATACATATTATATACACTGGGAAAAAACCCGAGGGGCTGTACGGAAATTGCACACGGGGAAAATCACCCATACAAAGCAAAAAAATTGGGAGACGATGCCCATCCCCCCCAAGAAAAACAGGGGCCCCTGCAAAGTTAAGGACCATACAATAAGTGTCAGGGGCCCGGACTGTTCAACTGCCTCCCAGCACACATAAGGGGGATTACCAACAGACCCCTGGCAGTCTTCAAGCTGGCACTGGACAAGCACCTAAAGTCAGTTCCGGATCAGCCGGGCTGTGGCTCGTATGTTGGTTTGCGTGCAGCCAGCAGCAACAGCCTGGTTGATCTTGCTCTGATCCACCAGGATGCCTGGTCTCAGACCGGGCCGCGGGGGCGTTGACCCCCGGAACTCTCTCCAGGTAAACTCCAGGTAATATCCCTCCCTAAATGCCTCCCTACATGCCTCCCTACATGTCTCGCTACATGCCTCCCTACATGTCTCCCTATATGTCTCCCTACATGCCTTCATACATGCCTCCCTACATGCCTCCGAACATGCCTCCCTACATGTCTCTACATGTCTCCCTACATGTAGGGAGACAAGTCTCTCTACATGCCTCCCTACATATCTCCCTACATGTCTCCCTACATGCCTCCCTACATTCCTCCCTACATGCCTTCCTACATGCCTCCCTACATGCCTCCCTACATGTCTCCCTACATGTCTCTCTACTTGCCTCCCTGTATGTCTCCCTACATGCCTCCCTACATGCCTCCCTATATGCCTCCCTACATGTCTCCTTACTTGCCTCCCTACATGTCTCCCTACATGTCTCCCTACATGCCTCTCTACATGTCTCCCTACATGCCTCCCTAAATGTCTCCCTATATGCCTCCCTACGTGCCTCTCTATATGCCTCCCTACATGATTCCCTACATTCCTCCCTGCATGTCTCCCGACATACCTCCCTACTTGCCTCCCTACATGTCTCCCTACATGTCTCCCTACATGTCTCCCTATATGCCTCCCTACATGCCTCCCTACATGCCTCCATACATGCCTCCATACATGCCTCCCACCATGCCTCCCTACATGCCTCCTACATGTCTCCCTACATGTAGGGAGACATGTCTTTTTACATGCCTCCCTACATATCTCCCTACATGTCTCCCTACATGCCTCCCTACATGCCTCCCTACATGCGTTCCTACATGCCTCCCTACATGCCTCCCTACATGTCTCCCTACATGCCTCCCTACATGCCTCCCTATATGCCTCCCTGCATGCCTCCCTACATGCCTCCCTACATGACTCCCTACATGCCTCCCTACTTGCCTCCCGACATGTCTCCCTACATGTCTTCCTACATGTCTCCCTACATGTCTCCCTACATGCCTCCCTACATGTCTCCCTACATGTCTCCCTACATGCCTCCCTACATGTCTCCCTTCATGTCTCCCTACATGCCTCCCTACATGTCTCCCTACATGCCCCACTACATGTCTCCCTACATGTTTCCCTACATGCCTCCCTACATGCCCTCCTACATGTCTCCGCACATGCCTCCCTAAATGCCTCCCTACATGCCTCCCTACATGTCTCCCTACATGCCTCCCTACATGTCTCCCTATATGTCTCCCTACATGCCTTCATACATGCCTCCCTACATGCCTCCGTACATACCTCCCTACATGTCTCTCTACATGTCTCCCTACATGTAGGGAGACATGTCTCTCTACATGCCTCCCTACTTATCTCCCTACATGTCTCCCTACATGTCTCCCTACCTTCCTCCGTACATGCCTTCCTACATGCCTCCCTACATGCCTCCCTACATGTCACCCTACATGCCTCCCTACATGCCTCCCTATATGCCTCCCTACATGCCTCCCTACTTGCCTTCCTACATGTCTCCCTACATGTCTCCCTACATGCCTCCCTACATGTCTCCCTACATGCCTGGCTACATGTCTCCCTACATGTCTCCCTACACGCCTCCCTACATGCCTCCCTACATGTCTCCCTTCATGTCTCCCTACATGCCTCCCTACATGCCTCCCTACATGCCTCCCTACATGCCTCCCTACATGCCTCCCTACCTGTATCCCTATATGTCTCCCTGCATGTAGGGAGACATGTCTCTCTACATGCCTCCCTACATATCTCCCTACATGTCTCCCTACATGCCTCCCTACATTCCTCCCTACATGCCTTCCTATATGCCTCCCTACATGCCTCCCTACATGTCTCCCTACATGCCTCCCTACGTGCCTCTCTATATGCCTCCCTACATGCTTCCCTACATTCCTCCCTGCATGTCTCCCGACATGCCTCCCTACTTGCCTCCCTACATGTCTCCCTACATGTCTCCCTACATGAATCCCTACATGTCTCCCTACATGCCTCCCTGCATGTCTCCCTACACGCCTCCCTACATGTATCCCTACTTGTCTCCCTATGTGCCTCCCTACATGCCTCCCTACATGCCTCCATACATGCCTCCCACCATGCCTCCCTACATGCCTCCTACATGTCTCCCTACATGTAGGGAGACATGTCTCTCTACATGCCTCCCTACATATCTCCCTACATGTCTCCCTACATGCCTCCCTACATGCGTCCCTACATGCCTTCCTACATGCCTCCCTACATGCCTCCCTACATGTCTCCCTACATGCCTCCCTACATGTTTCCCTACATGTCTCCCTACATGCCTCCCTACATGTCTCCCTACATATCACCCTACATGCCTCCCTACATGTCTCCCTGCATGTCTCCCTACATGCCTCCCTACATGTCTCCCTACATGTCTCCCTACATGCCTTCCTACATGTCTCCCTACATGCCTCCCTATATGTTTCCCTACATCACGCCCTACATGCCCTCCTACATGTCTCCTTACATGCCTCCCTACATGCCTCCCTACATGTCTCCCTACATATCACCCTACATGCCTCCCTACATGTCTCCCTGCATGTCTCCCTACATGCCTCCCTACATGTCTCCCTACATGCCTCCCTACATGTCTCCCTACATGTTTCCCTACATGCCTCCCTACATGCCCTCCTACATGTCTCCGCACATGCTTCCCTAAATGCCTCCCTACATGCCTCCCTACATGTCTCCCTACATGCCTCCCTACATGTCTCCCTATATGCCTCCCTACATGTCTCTCTACATGTCTCCCTACATGTAGGGAGACATGTCTCTGTACATGCCTCCCAACATATCTCCCTTCGTGTCTCCCTACATGCCTCCCTACATTCCTCCCTACATGCCTTCCTACATGCCTCCCTACATGCCTCCCTACATGTCTCCCTACATGTCTCTCTACGTGCCTCCCTATATGTCTCCCTACATGCCTCCCTACATGCCTCCCTTTATGCCTCTCTACATGCCTCCCTACTTGCCTCCCTACATGTCTCCCTACATGTCTCCCTAATGCGTCCCTACATATCTACCTACATGCCTCCCTACATGTCTCCCTACATGTCTCCCTACATGCCTCCTTACATGTCTCTTTACATGTCTCCCTACATGCCTCCCTACATGTCTCCCTACATGTCTCCCTACATGCCTCCCTGCATGTCTCCCTACATGTCTCCCTACATGCTTCCCTACATGCCTCCCTACATGCCATCCTACATGTCTCCTTACATGCCTCCCTACATGCCTCCCTACATGCCTCCCTACATGTCTCCCTACATGCCTCCCTACATGCCTCCCTACATGCCTCCCTACATGTCTCCCTACATGTCTCCGTACATGCCTCCCCACATGTCTCCCACATGCCTCCCTACATGTCTCCCTACATGTCTTTCTACATGCCTCCCAACATGCCTCCCTACATGCCTCCCTACATGCCTCCCTACATTCCTCCCTACATGTATCCCTACATGTCTCGCTACATGTAGGGAGACATGTCTCTTTACATGCCTCCCTACATATCTCCCTACATGTCTCCCTGCATGCCTCCCTACATTCCTCCCTACATGCCTTCCTATATGCCTCCCTACATGCTTCCCTACATGTCTCCCTACATGCCTCTCTACGTGCCTCTCTATATGCCTCCCTACATGCTTCCCTACATTCCTCCCTGCATGTCTCCTGACATGCCTCCTTACTTGCCTCTCTACATGTCTTCCTACATGTCTCCCTACATGCCTTCCTACATGTCTCCCTACATGCCTCCCTGCATGTCTCCCTACATGCCTCCCTACATGTCTCCCTACATGTCTCCCTACATGCCTCCCTACATGCCTCCCTACATGCCTCCATACATGCCTCCATACATGCCTCCATACATGCCTCCCACCATGCCTCCCTACATGCCTCCTACATGTCTCCCTACATGTAGGGAGACATGTCTCTCTACATGCCTCCCTACATATCTCCCTACATGTCTCCCTATATGCCTCCCTACATGCCTCCCTACATGCCTTCCTACATGCCTCCCTACATGCCTCCCTACATGTCTCTCTATATGCCTCTCTACATGCCTCCCTATATGCCTCCCTACATGCCTCCCTACATGCCTCCCTACATGTCTCCCTACATGCATCCCTACTTGCCTCCCTACATGTATCCCTACATGTCTCCCTACATGCCTCCCTACATGTCACCTACATGCCTCCCTACATGTCTCCCTACATGTTTCCCTACATGCCTCCCTACATGCGCTCCTACATGTCTCTGCACATGCCTCCCTAAATGCCTCCCTACATGCCTCCCTACATGTCTCTCTATATGTCTCCCTACATTCCTTCATACATGCCTCCCTACATGCCTCCCTACATGCCTCCCTACATGCCTCCCTACATGTCTCTCTACATGTCTCTTTACATGTAGGGAGACATGTCTCTTTACATGTAGGGAGACATGTCTCTCTACATGCCTCCGTGCATATCTCCCTACATGTCTCCCTACGTGCCTCCCTATATATCTAACTACATTCCTCCCTACATGCCTCCCTACATGTCTCCCGACATTCCTCCCTACTTGCCTTGCTACATGCCTCCCTAAATATCTCTTTACATACCTCCCTACATGTCTCCCTACATGCCTCCCTGCATGTCTCCCTACATACCTCCCTACATGTCTCCCTACATGTCTCCCTACATGCCTCCCTACATGTCTCCCTACATGTCTCCCTACATGCCTTCCTACATGTCTCCCTGCATGCCTCCCTACATGTCTCCCTACATGTCTCCCTACATGCCTTCCTACATGTCTCCCTACATGCCTCCCTACATGTCTCCCTACATGTCTCCCTACATGCCTCCCTACATGCCTCCCTACATGCCTCCCTACATGTCTCCCTACTTGTCTCCCTACATGCCTTCCTATATGTCTCCCTTCATGCCTCCCTACATGTCTCCCTACTTGTCTCCCTACATGCCTTCTTACATGTCTCCCTTCATGCCTCCCTACATGTCTCCCTACATGTCTTCCTACATGCCTCCCTACATGCCTCCCTACATGCCTCCCTACATGTCTCCCTACATATCTCCCTACATGCCTCCCTACATGCCTTCCTACATGCCTCCATACATACCTCCCTACGTGCCTCTCTACATGCCTCCCTACATGTCTCCCTACATGCCTCCCTACATGCCTCCCTACATGCCTCCCTACATGTCTCCCTACATACCTCCCTTCATGTCTCCCTACATGCCTCCCTACATGTCTCCCTACATTCCTTATTACATGTCTCCATACGTGCCTCCCTACATGTCTCCCTTCATGTCTCCCTACATGTCTCTCTACATATCTCCCTACATGCCTCCCTACATGTCTCCCTACATGCCTCTCTACATGTCTCCCAACATGCCTCCCAACATGCCTCCCTACATGCCTCCCTACATGTCTCCCTACATGTCTTCCTATATGCCTCCCTACATGCCTCCCTACATGCCTCCATACAGGCCTCCCTTCATGTCTCCTTACATTCCTCCCTTCATGTCTCTTTACATGCCTACCTACATGTCTCTCTACATGTCTCCGTACATGCCTCTCTACATGCTTCCCTACATACCTCCCTACATGTCTCTGTACATGTCTCTACATGCTTCCCAACATGCCTCCCTACATGCCTCCTCTACATGTATCCCTACATGCCTCCCTACATGCCTTCCTACATGTCTCCCTACATGCCTCCTGACATGTCTCCCTACATGCATCCCTACATGCCTTCCTGCATGTCTCCCTACATGCCTCCCTACATGCTTCCCTACATGCCTTCCTACATGTCTCCCTACATGCCTCCCTACATGCCTTCCAGCATGTCTCCCTACATGCTTCTCTACATGCCTTCCTACATGTCTCCCTGCATACTTCCCTACATGCCTGCCTGCCTGTCTATATATCCTGATCCCTACCTTCCCTTGCTGCCCACCTCCTAACTTTCCTTCATGCCGGCCTACCATTCCTACCTACCATCCCTGACTACCATTCCTGCCTACCATACCTGCCTAGCGTTCCTGCCTGCCTGCCTGCCAGATCAGAGGGATGTTAGCGCTGTGCACCCGCCACAAAAAGGGATTTGTTGTCCCTCACGAAATTTGTGTCTGGACGAGGGATCGTAAAAGCAAATTGTGGGTTATATGTTCGTTTCGCACATTTACTCCTTGTCATATATCGTCCAGTACGCAACAAGATTTTTTGAGGGTATTTAATTTTTTTGGTTTTCTCTCCGCCCTCGGCTCTCCCTGTGTTTCAAGGGGTTTTCATTCGCTTTCTGTATATATCCACTTGTGTTCACTAAAAAAAAGGGGGTTAGGGTGGAAAGGGTGAGTGGGGGTAGCATCCTAGAGCACCAAAAAGGGAAAGGGGTGAAGGTATGAGAGAGAGAGAGTTTCCTAGAATGCGAGTATAAGCATTTTGGGGGGCCAGTTGCGAGTATGCAACTAAAGAACTCCGGAGCGACAAGTGGTCCGCGGTTCACGGCGTGAAATTTCTACGCGGATTGCGAGGTCATGTCTGGAGGAAGGCAAAGGTGAACTTCAAGAAGTTTTGGTGAGGTGCAACGTGTTTTTTTTTTTTTTTGTGCTGCTGTTTGCGTGAGGCCTTCTCTGGAGGGGAAACGCACGCGGGTGTTAGTTTGCGTGCGTGAATGTATTCGTGAGCTGTGACAAAGGAGGTCCGAGTCTTTCCCTCTCTTCCAGGGGCCAAAAATACGGGCTTTTACTGCGCCCAACACGCACGTACCCACCCAGAAGCAAAGTTTTATAACGGAAGACCATAATGTATCTGATACACCATTCAGAGAGAGAAAGAGGGAGAGAGGAGAGAGAGAGAGAGAGAGAGAGAGAAGAGAGAGAGAGAGAGAGAGAGAGAGAGAGAGAGAGAGAGAGAGAGAGAGAGAGAGAGAGAGAGAGAGAGAGAGAGAGAGAGAAGAGAGAGAGAGAGAGAGAGAACGTAGAAAACAGACTACCACTGAAGATTACACCATGCATTTTCTAGGTGCACGAGTCAAGGGCAGAAACGCAGAAGACTCTCTCCACCTTCCACTGCCAGCAGAAAAAACAGTGGATTTTTTTTACTATACCATATATAAAAAATTGCATTAAATTTACTATTAGAGATGGGAGTGAATATAAACCATGGACTCCTGCGGGAGTTAAGGTTGAGTGTTGTGTGTGTGTTTCACATGGTGTGCTTCTGAGTGGTGGTACAAGCTTGGCTGCTCTTCTCTGTACCCTCTCCAGAAAATCTTCGTCTTATATGTAATTTAGAGATGAAAACCTGAAGGGTATAAACCATACCACGGGCAGGATTTGAACCCGCGGTCAGAGAGTCTCGAAACTCCAGACCATCGCGTTAGCCACACAGTTTTGAGACTCTCTGACCGCGGGTTCAAATCCCGCCCGTGGTATGGTTTGTTTGCAATCGTGTCATTACGATTTCGTAAGTCTTGAAGGGTATATTTAGAATGCGGTTTATCGAGGGCATTGTAAGAGTTTTAATGTGGTATCTGGAGTTTTGTGCATGAATTTTCTAGCTATGGAGCCTAGAACTTTATTAGCGTTACTGCTCGCTGACGGATCTTGCATGTTTCTTTAGAGGTATGAGCATGTGATTGCTAATATCTAATATCTATATAATATAATATCTAAAATTTGTTGCTTACCACATGTCTACGTTGTAACTTATCTTCCACTTCGACTACAGAGCAACCCGTCCCAATCACGCTGAGTATTCTATATGCTTTCCATGATGCACTTTTATCCAGAGTGTTGACATGCAAATTTTACTAACGCAAATGTGTGAGAGAGAGGGGGAGAGAGAGAGAGAGGAGAGAGAGAGAGAGGAGAGAGAGGAGAGAGAGAGAGAGAGAGAGAGAGAGAGAGAGGAGAGAGAGAGAGAGAGAGAGAGGAGAAGAGAGAGAGAGAGAGAGAGAGAGAGAGAGAGAGAGAGAGAGAGAGAGAGAGAGAGAGAGAGAGAAGAGAGAGAGAGAGAGAGAGAGAGTAGAGAGATAGAGAGAGAGAGAGAGAGAGAGAGAGAGAGAGAGAGAGAGATAGAGAGAGAGAGATGAGGAGAGGAGAGAGAGGAGAGAGAGAGAGAGATGCGGACAGAGTAGAGAGAGAGACGAGAAGGAGAGAGAAGAAAGAGAGA
>NC_069427.1:23960112-23965112 GCF_026875155.1 Cherax quadricarinatus | reverse complement strand
CCCGATTGCATAACATTCACTGACTCCTGACTGCATTTTAGTATTCACTGTCTTTTAACTACATAACATTCCCTGTCTGTTGGTTAAATGAAAACATTCCTTGTCTCCCGACTGCTTAACACTCCTTGCCTTCTAACTGTACAATACCATTTACTACCTTCTAACTCCACTCTAGTAGTAACTCCCCTGATTCCTTGCTATCCACCACACACTAAGCAACCACCTCACGTGGCTCAGCTAGGCCTGAACTCCAGCAAGCACTGTCTTGCGGCTACTAAACATCACCTCTCCAGCACTATATAGTCATTTCGCTGCATCCAGCGTTGACTGGGAGACACCAGCCGCTGCTGGAAACACCTGAACGGACCACTAAAAGCTCCCAGGTGGAGCCTTCATCATCAACACCTCCGCTTAAACACCTGCAGCAGGTAACCAAGTCATCTCCAGGAGACTGGCTCGTGGCTCAAGCCTCCGCGGGAATATTCGCAACATATGAAGCCTCTCTCGCTCAATTTAGAGTAAGTTATATTAACTCTAATACAGAGTGACGCTCCTAAGTGCATTAATATAAGCTTAACGGAAACCAGGGCCATAATCCCTAAAAGCATTGTAATGATGGCAGAGGAAACTGCGTGCGGTCCAGTCGGCCGCCTCCCTCGACCTGCTCCTCCTCCCAGACACTTGGGGAGGCGGGCTTGCTGTATGATGCTTTAGAAAAGAGGGGGGGGGAGGCGAGGGAAAGGGTGGGATGGGGGGAGTAACAGCGTTTGTGCTAGGACGGGGGAATGGGGATAGCTGGAGGGGGAGGGCGTTATAATGGCGGTGACCTACACCTCCCCAAGCATGTGTATTTTTATAAGTGTAAATGTATTTTAACAAACACACTTGTTTAGAAATATAAATACACTTGGATAAATACACACATACACACACACACACACACACACACACACACACACACAATATATATATATATACATATATATATATATATATATATACATATATATATATATATATATATATATATATATATATATATATATATATATATATATATATATATATTATATATATATATATATATAGATAGATAGATAGATAGATAGATAGATAGATATGCTCTAGAGAATTTTCTCAAATTATGCAAAATATACTGTTGAATAAAATAATAGTTTAGATCTTGAATTTTATCAAATGCAGTATCAAGCATCCAACTCTAAATGTTAACTAACATTATGAAGCTTGCGGGTACAACTTCAAAAAGAGAAGGAATGTTAATTACTTGACAGAGAAAGAGTTTAAAATAATATTCAATAACAAACGGAAATCATTGCTGGTACTGCATCGAATTTGATCACATTGCATCGAATATAATTTACCATTCAATAATCAACTAATTAAGGTACCTTTTTTTCCTCTTCATTGTTGCCTTTTGGGGACACATTACCACCAGAATCATCACATATACCGACCTAGTTTACGCTCGTTGATCAAATATCCACAAACGATTAAAAAAAAAAAGGTTACTTCAGGTACTTCGTGTATACTCACAGTATTCCTCGAAAAACGTGTCTGAATCCTGTTTTCTTGAGAATACGACTAGAATTTCAACGCCAGACTTGGCCGTTTTCCAGGAGATCCTTTTCAGAGCTCTTGTATAAAGCGAATTTTACTTCAAGAGGAGAAACAAATGTGTTGCTTTCTAAATATCTCACGAGTTATATTCACCCCTGCTCTTATATGCACTGCTTGAGGAGAGAAGACGGCGACAGGACTGGAAAAGGAAAAATCTGAAAGACTGTTGCAGGTCTTCCAGCAGACGTCCTCGATGCTCAACGGTACCAAGTCGTGTCTTCCACGCGACTGTGGCCTCGTATCGATGTTCCAGCGCTTTAACTCCTATATATATTTAGCCTGGCCTCCGTCCAAGAACCAAGTCGGCCCTCTTAGGGGAACCTCGTCGACTGGAAACGTAAGTTACTAAATCTTGATTTTAAACGAATTAATGCCTTTATTTTCCTTCCGTTTTCAATGGCTTAGGTGTTTATTATGGAGCTTTTTTTTTTTATATTTGACATGTCGCCACGACCATAAGAAGTAACCCTTCCCATCCATTATTTTTAGAACGTCTATACCTGTAGTCGTCTCACGACTGTTACCCACGACTTCGTGGTATGTTACCAAGGCTAACAGGTCGGTCCTCCGGTGCGTGTCGGCATGTCATCAGCCCGCGCTCACTTGGTCAACTTCTTTGGCTGAATTCTTGAGTGTCGCGTTACTGCCACTTTGGTTTCATGCGAGGCAGACAACCACACGCGGAAGGCGAGAAGACTTCATTAACTTGCTTGTTCCATGGACACTTAAAGAGACGTAGACGAGGCAGCTCTTTCATGTCGCTAAACAGCAGTAGTCGGATGCGTTAGATATACAGATAAGCAAGATTTATTGCAACAGATAAGGCCGGAGGTGACGATGCCACCCGCTCTCTAGGTAGGTTTGATAATCCCTCCAGGGAAAACCTTAGAGCCGTGTACTGCATGCAACAGCGGAAGATGGAGCCAGGGGTAGGTGCACGGGTAACCCCGCTGTGTGCATCCCGATGAGCAAAGCCTTTTGGCGTTGTCTCTGTTTCTGTTTGTTCTTCCTGTTGTGTTAGTCTCTGTTCCTAATGCGCTGTTTTCACTCTTGATGCGATTGCTCCTGTTGCTACTCACTTATTTCTTCTGCTTATACAGAGCCTGATATTTTTGTACCTTTTGTTAGTCCGAAATTGCTGTTGCAGAGATAATTCTCTGTTGTCGTAGTGCATCAAACGCTGATTAACCTCACTATTGCTATTATTAAGTATTTCACTACAGTTTATTATTTTTTTGCCCAATTTTCTGTTGCTGTTACGTCTGCTTTTTATATTCTTAAATTTTTAATTTTGAATATAATTTATTACTGAATCATTGGATGCTAAATTTTTCTATACGCACATGATCTCGTAATATATATATCTGTAATATATATATATATATATATATATATATATATATATATATATATATATATATATATATATATATATATTATATATATATATATATATATATACATATATATATATATATATATATATATATATATATATATATATATATATATATATATATATATATATATATATATATATATATATATGTCGTGCCGAATAGGTAAAACTTGCGATTTTGGATTAAATAGCAACGCTTTTCTTGCCGACTAAGGCAAGCGAAAATTTGTGTATGCAATAATTTCGCAAAATTATTTTGAACTTAACGAAAAAATAAATTTCATTGTGTTTATTAAATTATCGTAAAATTATCTAAAATATGTTTAATTTGATTAGGCTCAATTAAATTGCGCAAAAACAACTACTGGGAAAGGATAGTGAAATTCCAAGCGCTTTCGTGGCTTCTCACATTATCAAGGAACTATAAAGACAATACATCAAAAAAAGGCATATAAAGGGTCTAGACCACACCTCACTATCACACACACACACACACACACACACACACACACACACACACATATTATATATATATATTATATATATATATATATATATATATATATATATATATATATATATATATATATATAAATATATATAATATATTATATATATATATATATATATAATATATATATATATATATATATATATATATATATATATATATATATATATATATATATTATATTATATATATATATATATATATATATTATATATATATATATATATATATATATATATATATTTATAGATATACATACATACTCGTGTTTAGTCTTTTAACAATTCATAATACAAACAGTCTTTGTTAATGCGTAAGAGACCTACAATAAATTTCATGAGTAACGACAAACGCGGCTTCACAATTCAAAGATTTCATTATTAACATTCACAATAATAAATAGCGTCAGCAGAGCGCAATATATCGACCTACTCTGAATAAACTTCTCAGTCAAGACAGGTACCGTCCAAGTATTAACGCTGTAAACACCCGCCTCGGATAATTACAGCAATAGACGATGTCATCGTTGTATGGAATGGAGCAATACAGGGACACAGTTCTGGCATCCGGCTCAGTGCGGACACTCCTCTCTCGCCACTCAGGAAAAACTCAATAAAAATCAAATCTCTGCAACTGGGAACGGGAAATTTCCCTTCTCTCACTCCCTGACCAGCTGCACTACACCTGAAATCTAAGAGAAATATATAATTGAAGACATATCTGCTCAACTGGTGATTAAGACTTCCCAAAAATCACCATGAGTGGATGTATCGAGGCTTCGGGTGAGTGCACTCGCGATTTAGTCTGGAACAGTTAAGTTGTCAGAGTTCCAGTACGACCCACCGTGGACAGACTTAAACACACTCGCGGGGTCCATGTTGTATTTAGGAGGCTCTCAACGGCAGCCAACACGACACCGTTCTTCTCCCTTGTTGTGAGTGAAAGCATGGGCAGCATTTTGCGGGCTTTGCCTGAATAGAGAATTCCTTTAAGTACTCAGTTCCTGCCGACGCTTGCGACAGGGCGAAAGATTCACGAAGGTGTGAGTATGGGCGTGAGCAGAATATGAAGAATATCGCATCTGCCTCAAGTCATTAGGCATGATATGAAGGTGTATAAAAATGGATAAAACATAGTAAAAAGTTTAATTACAAATGTAGAAAAGCATATTTTCTTTTAAATAGGGAGAAATATTCACCATTACCTATGTGACGTTTACATTCTTCCAGGATGGCCCGGTAAACTAGTGGAATTCGATACATATGTTATCTAACTGCTCACATTTGCTGAGGAAAATGGGGAACATGAAGAATAACGTGAAAAAACACACTTTTTCAATAGCTCGAGTACATTTGACTGAAATAAAGAGGCCAGAACTATTCAACGGCTTAAAAATATATAAAAAGTCATATCTTGTTATCCAAATCGATGCCAGGAGTACATCAGCCTCAA
>NC_069427.1:23910112-23955112 GCF_026875155.1 Cherax quadricarinatus | reverse complement strand
TTTGCAAAAGCAGTGTTTAATGTGTAAAGGGGTGGTAAAAATTTTGAATGTTGATGAAGTTTTTTTTTTTGGGGGAATATTCTTTTTTTTTTGGGGGTCCCCCTCCCACGGTGGGAGAGGGCCCAACTTGTTAAAAAAAAAAAAAAAAAATAAATAAATAAATATAAAATTTTAATATTATATAAAATATATAATATAATTAATGATATGTAGGGTTAAAACAAAAAAAAGGGGCCCCCTTTGGTGTAAGCGTGGGACCCAAACCCGGAGAAGTGGATAAAAAGGGTTTAAAAAAGAAGAATATTTGGATTTCACCCTAAAGCCTTTTTAAAATATTCCCTTCCCCTCCCAAACCCCCAATCTTTTAAATTCTTTTTTTTCCAAAAAGGTATTTTTTATTACATAATAAAATAAAAAAAAGTTTTTAGAGAAAAACATTGTTGATAAAAAAGAGGGCCTTCCCTTTACTAGTGTGGGGAGTTTAAATGCTATTTACAAAATTGGTACATTTTTTACAGGTTATAATGCGAAAATCTCTCTCTTTTCTTTTCTCTCTCTCTCTCTCCCTCTCTCTCTCTCTCTCTCTCCCTCTCTCTCCTCTCTCTCTCTCTCTCCCCTCTCTCTTTTCCTCACTCTCCCCCCTTTTTTCCTTTGTATTTTATAATTTTATCAAAACATGAAAAACCAAACAAAAAAAAAAATTCACCCTTTTTTCCTTTCCAAAAATTAATCAATATGGGCAAATATGGGCCTCCTCATTTCAAGCTGAAATTTTAACTTTTGGGCGTTTTTAATTGCCCCCAAATTTAAAAAAACCCGGAAAGAAATTTTATGAAAGGCTCTTTAAATTACCCAAACAAGCACCCAAGGGCCTTTTAAATTATCCATACCCAAGCGGCGTACGCTTTCGAAAAATCCTCGATTACCCAAGAGCTGGGGTTTCTCCGTATTTACGGGTCCAGTAATGTTTTTCCTTCGTTTTTCTTATCCGGATGACGTTTATCCTCCAGGGGTTTAAACTGGGGGGGGTTCTTTTAATATATCGGGGCGGAGCTTTAAAAAAAACTGATTTTCAAAAGGAGCAAAAAATTTGGGAAAAAGGAATAAAAAAAATGTGTGCTAGATTTTCCCAAATTAAAAAAACGAAGGGAATAAAAAACAAAAGAATGGGAATGGGGGGTTTAACCCGGTGGTTCGGAAAGAGGGGAAAGGTCATATTTGGGAAAGGGGGAAAGGGGGGGGGAAAGCCATTTTCCCCCTTCATCCCCTGATAGAGCATAAAAACATAAATTAAAACCCCGTTAATAGGTCCAAATTGTTGAACACCCTTTTTTTTTTTTTTTAAAAAGAAAGAGGTGTAAAGTTCTCTATACGGTAAAAAGAGGACTTTGCCCCCGGGCCCCCCTTAAATTAATTCTGATTCCTTGATCAAAGGACCCCTTGATCTGCATTTAAAGGGACCTTTCTCGGAGGGACAGTTTTTCTGGTAATGGGCAAGTCGGGCCCAAAAAGGGCTAGTAACTAAACCGAGTCTTAATTTTTTTTTTTAAAGATAATCATGCCGCTTTTAATGATGCCTACCACACTTTTGATGTGGAAAAGTTTCGCCTTCACTGTAGGCTTTTTTCCGTTTAAAAACAGAAGAAAAAAACAGCAGTAGAGATGTAAATAAATTTTTTCAATCCCTTTATTGAAGTAGTTAAGAGGGGATCAGTCCCCTCCCAAAAAAGGGGGAAGAGCTCCCTTCCACAGTCTGGGGGTTTTATGGATTGGGTCACTTTTAAACTTTTCCTTCAACTACCTTTTAAATTTGACTGAAGAAGCCCCAATCTGTAGGGTTTAAAAATTTTACATCAAAATTTTATTATTTAATTTTTATTTTTATTTTTATTATTTTATTAATTAAAAAAACGCCGGGATTCTCCCGGCCCGGGCCTTTTCCAATTTTTGGGTGGCCCCGCCTTGTCTCCTTTCTTTGGGGGTGTCTGAGACCTAAGTCTTCCCCTGGGAGGGGGCAAAAAGTACCCCCAAACCCTTTTAGACCAACGTCCCCAGGGGCCCGCCAAAAAGCTAGGCCCCTGGTTGCCATCCCCCCCCCCAAAGGGGGGGAAGGGAAAAAACAGGGCATTTTGAGCTGCAAGCTCCGGGTCAGGGCCCCACCCGCCCTAGAAGGGGGTTACCTGGAGGGTTTCCTGGGGGTTATTCCGGGGATCAAAACCCCCCGGGGGGGCCCCCCCGGGGTTCCCCCCCACCAGGCCTCCCGATGGTTTAGGGCCTGACAACCCGGTGTTACTTTCTGGCCGCCCCCTTCCCCGTACCCAGCCACAGCCCGGTGATCCGGCAATGGGCTTTAGGGATCTGCCCCTCTCTCTTGAAGGCCGCCAGGGGGTTTTTTGGCAAATTCCCCCAAAGTTGATGGGAGGCTTTTTGGAAAAAGTTTTTGGGGCCCCGGGCACTTTGGTGTTTTCTCTTAGTGTACTAATGGCGCCCCTACTTTTTATTGGCGGGATTTTGCATCGCCTGCCCAGTCTTTTACTTTCGTAGGGGGGTGATTTCTGTGTGCCGAATTTTGGGGCCCTCCTTTTCCCAAAATTTTCCAAGTGTAGATTTGAAAAATTTTCCCCCCCCTTTTTTTTCCTTGCCCCCCCCCCCTTTTCCCAAAGAGTACAAAATCAAGTTTTTTCAAACGTTTTGCCAAGTTTTAAAGGGGCTTGACAGAAATTATACGTTCAGTAAAGGGTCCCCGTAAAACTCTCTAGATCTGCCCATTTCACCTGCTTTGAAAGGAGATGTTTAAAGTACAGCATTTTTCCACCTAGGGAACCAAAATGATTGAAAAAAATCATTATGGGCTTGGGTTCCCCTCGTTTTTTGGGTTTTCAATTTTTTAACCATCCATCATTTTTTTTTGCACGTGCGATCGTGGGACGTTGTGATCCTTGAAAATGAGATCCCCAGACAAAAACTACTCCCCGGGCATGGTGTCGTTTTCACACCAAAAGATACCCACCCCCCTTGTATACTTACCAAATAAAAAAATTTTGTTAAACCTTCAAAAATTTTATGTTAACTGATGAGACCAAATTAAACTTGGCAAAAATCCCTGCTTCAACACAGTTCCCGGTTTTAAATTTCCCAAAAACCCAAAAATTCCCCCAGATTAGCTTACACATTAAAATTTCTGTTAACGATGCAAAAATTTTTAGTTAATTTTTAGGGGAATATTTCGGTCTCTTTATCCAAAAAAAATTTTGTCAACCGGATTAAATCTTTGTATAATATTTCAGAATCTTTTGGAAAAACCCGCCAAAAAAAATTTTTAATTTTTCCCCAAAAATTTCGTAAATTAAGAAAAAACTTTAAATTTTCCCTTAAAAAGTTAATAATCCTAAATATTAGTATAATTTAAAATATTTAAAAAAAAAAAAGGTTTTTACGCAGCAAAAATTTTTTATTAAAAAAAAGAAAGATAAAAAAAAAATGAAATAGAATAATGACACCCAAATAACTAGTCAAAATTTCGAGTAACGGGGTCACTGCTCCTAGCAGTCATCTCCAAATCTCTCCTAACCCCATCAAAATTGTGATAATCCATTCGAATTTTCTGGTTAAACCTTTGAAAATCGCTGTCATGATGAGGAGATCGTTGTCATCTTGTCAAAAAAAAAAAAAAAAAAAAAAAAAAAACACATTGTCAACTGGAAAATATCTCAGTCAGACAAGAATCATGTTTAACTGGTCAAAAATCATCTGACTTCTGTAGAAGTTCTACATATTCCGATTGTAATGATAACAAAGAGACACAATTGCAATATATAATGAGATCCTTAACTGACAATGTTTCACTCACACACTGGAATTCATTAAGTCACTAACATGTCGGCATTTCATACCACTTCCTCTCCTTCGTTCATGATCCTCTTTATAAATTCAAAATTTTTATGGGCAACCCATATCTTTTAATTTTAGCAGCTCCAAATTTTCGTTACCTGCTCCAAAATAATTTTTTAATTAAAAAATCACCTTTATCCATCGAAAATCTAAGACAAGTAATTAATTTCTTGATAAACTAATCAAAATCTCGGTTAATCACTCAAGCAACATTAATAATCAATTAACCAGCCAATCAGAAAAAAATTGAAAGTTCTAACTGTTATTTAAAAAACACACTCAGCTATGTATTTTAAGAAACTAGATTTACTCTTTAAAGAATACTAGTGAAAAAAAAACCTTGAAATGGTTTAAAAACCAGGAAACTAGTTAGAAAATATAATTCAACTAGGCAGCAATCCAAGTTAGCTAAGATGAATCCACGTTAACTGTCTGCGCTTCCTTGAACTAATGATAATGAATGTTGACCGCTTAAATGAAACCTAAATTATTACTTCAAAACAATGAAATCGATTATCCGGGTAAAACCCCGGTTAACCGGCCGAGGTCGCAATTAACCGGGTCCTGGATTATGTGGGGTGTGGCAAGCGGCGCATCTTCCTTTGTTACCCAGCAGAAAAATGGGACTATCACTTGTCTTTCTAATTGCAGCATTAGTTTGGTCTGGTAACTGTTATTGCGGATTTTTTTTGTCCTAACATATATATATATATATATATATATAAATATATATATAATGGTCTCAGCGCACATTTTAGAGACAGACTTCGCTTTTTTCAATATAAGTTTTCTCTTTTTTCCGTTTATATGAATGTAATCATACACACACATTTTTATATTAAATATTTATATAATATATATATAATATTTTATATATATATAAATATATATATATATAATAATATATATATATAATAATATATATATATATATTATATATGTCGTGCCGAATAGGTAAGAACTTGCGATCTTGGCTTAAATAGCAACGCCATCTTGCCATATAGGACAAACGAAAATTTGTGTATGCAATAATTTCGCCAAAAAAGGACTTGATTTTAAATGAGTTCTTGCTAATTGACCAGTTTTACATATTCGGGACGACATATAATTTATATAAAGGAGTTTTGTGGGCGAGGGGCTTGGACTTCCAGCAAGCGTGCATGAGCGTGTTAGATAGGAGTGAATGGAGACGAATGATACTTGGGACCTGACGATCTGTTGGAGTGTGAGCAGGGTAATATTTAGTGAAGGGATTCAGGGAAACCGGTTATTTTCATATAGTCGGACTTGAGTCCTGGGAAAAGGGAAGTTTCAATGCCTGCACTTTAAAGGAGGGGTTGGGGTTTGGCAGTTTGGAGGGGATTTGTTGTGTATCTTATACGTATATGCTTCTAAAATGTTGTATTCTGAGCACCTCTGCAAAAGCATGATAATGTGTGAGTGTGGTGAAAATGTTGAATGATGATGAAAGTATTTTCTTTTTGGGGATTTTCTTTCTTTTTGGGTCACCCTGCCTGGTGGGAGACGACCGACTTTTTGAAAAAAAAAAAAAAAAATATATATATTATATATAATATTTATATATATATATATATATATATATATATATATAATATAATATATATTACTGTATTAACGAGCAAGTGGTATTAATCAGTAAGAAACTGCGGCTAGCCGGGGGATCGAACCCGTGTTGTTTTGCCCCCCTCGGGAAAGAGGGGCGAAAATTCCGACGCTCTAAACCATGGACCATCAATCCAAAAAAAAACATGGCTAGTGAATTATTTATAATTATGTATTTATATTATTATATTTATTTTTAAGTGATTTATTTTTATTTATTTATAATGTATTTAGTTTTTTTTTTAAATTATTATTTATTATCATTATTAGGTATCATATTATTATTAATTAATTTATTATATTAAAATTAAATTTATGCAAGTTTATATATTTATTTAAATTATATTTAAAATAATATTATATTTTTTTATTTTATATATAATATATATTATTATAATATATATAAAAATCATTAAATATTTTTTTTTAATAATAATAAATATATTATATAAAAAATTTATTAATATATGATTTTTATTATATAGTATATAATAAATATATAATATTAATTTATAAATATAATATGATTATTTTTTAAAATTTTTAGTTAATTTAAAAAGATAGAAATTAAGAATTAATATTTGTATTTTTTATGAATTAAGATATATTTTATAATATTATATTATTATAAAAATTATTAATTATATAAATTTAATAAATAAAATATAAATATTAATATTTAATAATATATTATATATTATATAAATTATTTATAATATATAATAATTATTATTAATATTAATTATTATAATATTATTAAATATTTAATATAAATTAATAATATTAATATTAATTATTTTAATAATAAATATTATTTTATCTCATATTATATTTATGTTTAATAAATATAATATTATATTTTTTATTTCAATTAATTATTTATTTTTTATAATTAAGTTATAATTTAATATATATAAAACTTGTATTTTATATTAATATATATATTTTATATATTATGTAATTTTATTGTTTTATATACTATATTGTTATAATCTAAATTTAGATTAATATATATTAAATATAAAAATTTTATATATTAATATAAAAAAAATATAAATATTTTATAAATATTAATATATTATATTATAATAATTATTGATTATGAATTAATATATAAATATAATTAACTATTATTTTATTATTATATTACTATATTTAATTTATATAAAAATTATATTTATATTTAATTATAAAATAATAATGATATTAAATAAATATTTACAATATATTTTTTAATTTTATATATGTTTATTTTTTATATATACATATATATTCTATATTATAAATAAATTATTAATTAATTTAATTAAAATTTATATATAATTATAAGTTTTTATATTATTTAACAATATTTTATTTAATAATTAATAAAAATAAATTAAATCTTAAAATTAAAAATATAAAATTAAATTAATTAATATAATAATAATATAATAAAATATTTATAGATTAAAAATTTAATTATATTATAAATTTATATAGTTTTAAATTTAAAATATACTTTTAAAATAATTAATATATATTATTTATTATTTAATATGTATATTAATATTTTTTATTTTTAAAATATTAAAATATATTAATAATAAATTATTATTTAAATTATATATTTTAACTAATAATTAATTTAATATATATAATATAATATATTAAATAAATTATATAAATATATATTTAATATAATATATTATATTTTTTTTAATTAAGATATTATAATTATTATATATTATGTAATAATATAAATCTATATAATAATTTATATATTATATACTTTTAAATTAATTTTTTAATTTTATATATATAATGTATCATATCATCTTTTTATATTATATAATATTAATATTTAATATATTATATATTATATAAGTTTAATTATAATTTGAAATAAATATTTTTTTTATAATAATTATATTTCATAATATTATTATATAAATAAATTACTTTTATTGTTATTCTTTATATTAAAATTATTATTTATTAAGTATATATATTTTAATATAATAATATTAATAATTGTATAAAAAGAAATATATTATATAATTAATTTTTAATATATAAATTATTTAACATTAATAAAATATAAATTATGGTTATATATTTGTTTAATAATATTTAGATTATAAAATAATATTTAATATTTTTTAGATATATGTATTTGCTTATATATAGTATTTTCATTTTTATTTTTTCACCATTAATATTATAATAATATTAATATTATATTTATAAAATATAATTTATTATTTTATCATTAATTTTATTATTAATATTTTTAATTAATAATTTATTTAAAAATATAATTATTATAATATATTTTTTTTTATATATTAAATATTTTAATAATAATAATATATAAATTAATTATTGAATTAATTTCTTATTTTTTATATTAATTTATTCTATTTAATATTATATATATTTTTATAATTAAAAAATAAAAATATATATATATTATTATATATTAATATATAATACATTCTAGATAATAAATATTATTTTTATTAATTTATTTATTAATAAATTTATACATTATTTTCTAAAAATTATATAAATATTTCTATTTATATAATTATATCTAATTATATTAAATACTAATTAAATAAATTAATTATTATATAATCTAATATTATTTAAATACTATATAATATCTTATAATAATAATTAATATAATATAATTATAATAATTTTTTTTATATAAAAAATAAAAATATAAATATATTATATAATTAAATATTACTTATATATTATAATTTAAAATTAATAAAATTATATATATAATAATTTATTTATTATATACTAATATATATATTAATATTTTTATTATATATTATTATTTAATACTAAATAATATTATATTATTATTTATTATTAAAATTATATTATATTATTACAATATACTTTAATTATATATTAATAATAAAGTAATTAAAAATAATATATATATATATATAATAATTTATAATTTTAAATTAATAATATATTAATATATATTAATTATAATTCAAAATATATTATATAATTATAGAATACATTAATAATAAATTAAAATATATATATAAATAAATATATAAAATATATTAAATATAAATAAAATTATATCATATAATTAATTATTATTAATGTAAAATAAAATTAATAATAATTAATCTATAATATAATAATTTAAATATATATATTTATTTATATATTAAATTATTAATAATTAAATATAAATATTATATTATATATTATTTATTATATTATTATTTTATAATATGATTATAATCATATAATATTATTAATAAATTAAATTAATATTTATATAATATAATAATTAATTATATTTAAATTTAATTTTTAAACATTTAACTTAATTTATTTATAAATTTTTGTTTTTTTTTTTTTTTTTATTTTTTTTTTTACAAATATAAAAATATTATCTCATATAATATTTTAAATATTAATTATATATTTATTATTAATATAAATATCTAATATAATATATCTAATATATTTAATATTAATAATATAGATTTATATAATATTATTTATATATATAAATAAAATATATAATTTTATATATTAATTTTATAATTAATATTATCTATAAAAACTTATATATTAATTAATTAATTAATAAAAATATAAATTAATAATATATTTAATTATAATATTATATTTTTTATTATATTAATAATTATATATAAATATTAATATATATCTAAATATTATAATTTCTAATAATATATAATATATTATATAATAAATTTTATTTTAAATTTAAATATACTAATAAAATTTATATATTTAATTATAATTAAATATTTACTTTATTTAAATTAATTAAAATTTTACATAATAAAAAGAGTTTGTATAATAAATATAATAAATTAATTTAATATTAATCATATCTATATTTATAATATAAATTATAATTTTTAATCAATATAACTATAAAATTATAATATTAATTTATTTTTTAATAATATTATAATTAAATATATTTATATATAATATTAATATAATATTATTAAACTATAATATATATTATTATTAGAATTAAATTATTATAAATAATAAATTATTATTTTGATATAATATTATATATTTAAATTAATATATATAAAATTTTAAATAACAACTTATTCATATATTATTATATCAAATTATTAGATTCCTAATATAATTAATATTTATAATAAAATATATATCTAAAATTAATAAAAAATTATTTTATTAATATTTATATGAAATAAATTTAATCTTATTTATATATATAAATATAATAAATTATATATTTTATAATTTATATTTAAATAAATATACAATATTTATAATATTAAATATAATAATATTATATATATATTTAAATTATATATATGTATTTTTATATTAGATTTTATTAATAATAATATTTAATTTAATAATTTATTTTTATATCTAATAAAATAAATAATTATATATTATATATATTAATAAACTTAATATATAATAGATTACTAAATTATAAAAAATTAATAAATATATATTATTTATCAAAAAATATTTATATAATTTAAAATAATATATAATATTAGTAAAATTAATTAATTTATAATATTTAATTTTAAATATAATATATATATATAATAATAATATATATATAAATAATATAAAATATAAATTAATTATATTTACATGAATTATAAAATATATAAATAATAAAATAATATTATTTTATATAAATATTATTATAATTTAATAAATTAAAATATTATAAAATTTTTATAATTAATATATTAACAATTATTACTATATTATAAAAAAAAAAAAAAAAAAAAAAATTATCTTATATACTATTTATTATTTTTATATTAATTTTTATATTATATTATATAATTTTTTTTTTATATAAATCTACATAAATACATATATATTTTTATTTAATTAATATTTTTAAATTATATTAATTTATATAATATTAATATTTATATTTTTATTATTTTATAATAAATTAATATTAATATAATAATACCTTTATTAATTATTAATTGAATTATTATATTCATCTTTATATATATATATATATTAAAAGTATCTTATATTATATTATTAATATTTTTTATTATATAATACAATATATAATAATATTATATTTATTTTTATATATTTAATTTAAATATATAAATAAAAATTTATATAAAAATAATTAATTAATTTATTATAATCTATTTTATATATATAATATTATATTCATATAATTATTAATTAATAATTTATATAAATAAATATATAAAATTTTTTAAAATAATTAATTAATATATAAAATTATAAATTATAATATCTCAGGTTTTTATAATATTTATATAATATATATAACATTTAATATTAATTAACTTTAAATATAAAAAAATAGAATAATTTTATTTTATATTAAAATAAACTTCATAATTATATTATAATTATAATCTATATATATATCTATATAATTTATTTAATATAATTATAATTTTGTTTAATAATTAATATTTATATAAATATATATATAATATAATAAATAATAATAAATATTATATTATTATATTATAAAATTAAAAAAATAATAAATATTTTTATAAAATAATATTATATTAATATAATATTAATCAATATATTTTATATATAATTTATTATCTATTAATAAATTATAATAAATATATAATTAATATATTTTTATAATAATTATTATCCATTACTTTAATACTAAAATAAATATAAAATTATATATTAAAATTATAATATAAATATTTATAATATTATATATAATTATTATATATAAATTATATTATTAATTAAATAGAATATTTATATTATATATTAATATTATTAATATATTATTTTTATAAATATAAATTATAAAATATATAAATTATAATATCTATTAATTATATATTAAATATAAAATTAAATTATTATTATATTAATTATAATATTATATATATATAATTATTATATTTAATAAATTTTAAAAATTTATATTTTATTATTTTTTTTTTATATTTATATAATTTTATTAAATATATTTTATATATATTACATTTATTAATTTTAAATTATATAATATTAATATAATATATATATATAATTATAATAATTTAATAATAATTTATATAAAATAATTATATAATATTAAATTATAATTATATTAAAATATTTATATATTATTATAAATATATTATTTATAAAAAATATATTAATATAATATATATTAATATAATTTAACCTTATATATAATATTTTAAATTATTAAATATTACAATTTAAATATTATATATATTACATAATAAATTTTTTCATAATATATTTTAAATTATTTATATTAATATAAAAAATTAATATTTTATAAATTATAATTAATTATTATATATAATTAATTAATTTATATATTTATTAATATTATATATCTAATAAATAATACTTAATATAAAATTTATAATTAATATATATATAATCATTTTTATTATAATATATTTAACATTAATATACATTTATTATAATATAAATATATTTATAAGATATATAGTTATATTATATCTGTATATATATATAATATATAAATTTAATTATTTATTATAATTATTAATAATAAACTTTATATTTAAAATTTTATAACATAATATATTTATATAATATCATAATAATATATAAATATATTATATAAATTTTAAATTTATATACAATAATTAAATATTATTTTTAATAAATAATATATAGTAGAATTTGTTATAATTATAATATTTTTTATATATATAATATATATTTTTTATATAATTAGATTTTTAAATTAATTATATATATGATAAATATTAATAATAATATTATCTATATTTTAAATAATACAATATATAATAATATCCATATATATTAATTATTTTTTATAATAAATAATATATTAAAAATAATAAATTTTATTATTTATTATTTTATTTATTATATAATATATAATTTAATACATAATTAAATAAAAATATTTATTAATATAATTTTAAAAATTAAATTTTAAGATTTATATATACTATATAATATTTATATAATTAATTTATCAATTATAAATAATATAATTATAATAATATTTATATTATTTATATAAATAAAACTATATTAATAATTTAATTATTAAAATATTTATTATTATTTATATATTATTATATTAATATTATAAATAATTAATAATATAATATATATTAAAATATATAAATTATTATAATAAAATATATTAAATTAAATTTTAATATATTTTATAAAATATATATTTTATAATAAAATTAATTATAATTAATAATATTTATTTATTAATATAATAAGAATATATAATTATAAATTATATAATTATATATAATTATAACATAAATTTTATTTATAAATTTATTAATATATAAATATAATATATTCTTTAATATTATAGTTGTTTATATAATTTATATATTATATTAATAAATATATATAATAATATTAAATTTATTATAATAAAAATTCTATAAATAAATAATATAATAATTAAAAATTTAATTATTTAAATATTAATTATATATAATATATTAAAAATAGATATAATAAATATATATAATATAATACTTAAATATAAATTAATAAAATAATATTTATTATATTTAAATTTATTATATTTAAAATATATATAATTAATAAATCTATATATATTATAATATATATTACTAGAATAAATATATATTATATATATTATATAATTAATTTATATATACTTAATTTTTAATATATAATTTAAATTTATATTAATTATATTATATATAACTTTATAAATAATTTATTACTATATATTAATAATTTTAATTAATAAAAAATAATTTTATTTAATTTTTATATAATTTAATTAATATTATAATATTATATATAAATTAATATATAATTTTATTATTATTAATAATTTTTAAAAAATTATATATATTATACTAATAAAATTATATTATAATTACTTAAATATATATTTAATATTATTATTAATATTTAATACTATAATCTTTAAATAAATATTAATACAATAATATTATATTTATATTTATATAATATAATATTATTAATTAAATATAAACAATAATATTATTTAATTAATAAATTAAAAATATTTAAAATATATATAAATATATAATTTATTTATTATTAATATAATATAATATTATTTATCTATAAAATATATTAAAATTTAAATAATACTTTATTAATATATATTTTATTAAATAATTTTATATAAATTTACCAATAAATTAAATAAAATAAATAAATAATATATAATTTATAATATAATTTTAAATATAATTATATAAATAAATTTATATTTAATTTTAAATTTATATAATAATACTTATAAAAATATGTTATAAAAAAAAAAAAAAAAAAAAAAAAAAAAAAAAAAAAAAAAAAAAAATTTAATAATAATATATAAGTATTAATATATATTAAATAATTATTATTATAATAAATATAATATAGAATAATATTAAAATTAAATAAATTTTAAATTATAATATTAATATATTATATAATTTTTAAATTTATATATATATATATATATATAATTATTATATAATATATATATAAATTAATTAATAATATATATATATAGATATATATATATATATGTATATATATAATATATATATATATCTATCAATAACTTTATTAACTTCAAGTTCAAATTACTTTCAACCCCGTTCTAACAAGAGTTGAAACTATGATCATACGTGCCTAAGAGCAGCATAAGTACAGTGCCAGACACCATTCTTCAGTAATGTAGACCTATGTTTCACTCATCACTTGCTACTCTATTCCCGTATCCACGCTCATTTGGGGACATATGTATATTCATCATCTCCAGCACGACAAACAACCAATGTGGTAAGCTCGTGGTTGAGTGAGTTAGGTTACTACTTCTTAGCTGTTTACTAAAGACCATGTGGGTATGTAGCAGGTTCGAATCCTTTCCACACTGGGGGCATTCTAACACGCGATTCTGGATTACCAGCTGACGCCAAGACTCTGGTGATTAGGCAAAGGCAACGACCTGATATCTGATCCAATGATTCGAGCCTCCGCTATTCAGTAGAATTGTTACACTGGTTCATTATCACACACACAGACACACACACATTTTCCCTTGAATTACTGTAAACACACCTAATGAAGCAGGGAAGCATAAAATTAATCCAGGGAGTCTAATAGTAAAAATGGTTTAGTGTGTATTGGAATAAGTATGACTGCCAAATATGATGATTCTGCAAAATACAGAAAGATACCGAAGTTTTGCACATGTGTCTTATTATACAACTTGTCGTCATTGTATATCATTATAATATGGGAATTATATTGCAGTAAGTATATGTTGTGGCTTCAACTCTAAATCACGCTCTCAAATCCGACTTCCTGGATGAAAATTAACGATACATAATAAACAACACACAAAAAATTCTGAAATTCTTTTCTCGCCGGCTCCTGATTTACAAGAAAAATTGTCGCTAGTAAATTTAACTGCCATTCGCCTCGCCTCAAGACACTTGAAGAATGAGGAAAGGAAGATGGCGGCCGATATTCCCTCTTCTCCAGGATCGGACTTACGTGTTGTTAAATCTTCAGATCTGGTATTCACGTGTCTGCCATTCACAGCAGTCCCTTGAGGAGGCAAGGGAGGTCCCTTCCAACTCATTCTGCGGTCCCCTTCTCATTCAGCGGGCCCCTTCTTCCCAATTCCTAATAATATTCTATAGTACAATGGTCTTATTCTCAGCTTGATCTAAATTAAAGCCATCAATAACTGCATCTTATTTTTGTATTCAAGCTACTTCAGCAGTGATGGAGAACGCCACCAGCAGCATAGCACTGCCCTATCTATGGCCTCCATCACAGCACAACGCTTCCACACCCACCACCACACACGTGATTTAAACGCCCCCAGCAACAGAAGCATTGCATACTTCACCACCGCCTCACTACCGACTCCACCTCATCACTACCACAACATCAGTTATACAAACGGCCCACAGCATCAGTAGCACTACCACCAATAACAACTACAGCAACTTGAGAGGACGGTGCCCTGTCCTACCGTTTTCGAAAAAGTAGCAGTTCATGTAGCACGTCCCTGGGACAGAGGAGAAATCTACCTCATGCCCAAATAGGTTTTGTTATTTGTGTGTGCGTTTTTGGTGTGTAATTAATAGTTTAATTTTGGAGTATAGGGTTAGTGTTGTGTGTTGTGTTGAAGAATTTTTTATTTGATGATATGTTTGGGTTTATAGAGTATTTTTTTGTATATTATATGTATTTGAAATATTGTGTTGTTTATTAGTTTTTTTATAGTTATTTAGAAATTTGTGTAGTAGTGTAGTGCTGTGTTCTATTTGTATTATAATAATATAATGTATATTTTATGTTTTTTGAATAATTGTATAATGTGGTTAATTATAAAGATATATTAATTGTGGTATAGATTTTTTGATTTTATATTTTGTAGTTTGAGAGGTGATGTGTAGGGTTTGAGGTATATATGATGTGTTAGTTGAGATTGCTGTGATTATTTATGTTAGAATTGGTGATGAATTGGGTTGGGTTATGTGTTGTGGGTGGGAGAGTATTTATATGATAGTTGGAGTATATATTTTGTCAGTCGTTATTGTTATGTGTTTTAAGTGAGTAGGTGTGTTTATGTAATTATATGGTTTTTATTTGTAATTATGAAATAGTATAGATATTTTAATTGTTTATGATTTTGTTTTGGGATAATTAGATTAGTTGAGTGTGTAAAGTACAACTTTTGTAGTATGTTTTTTTTGATTAATTTATATATTTTAATATTTTAATTAGTTTTTTATTTAAAAATTTATATTAATATAAGATTAATATTTTTATATTAATAAGAATGGATAATAATAATTTTATTATTTTTTTTATATAATTAATGAATTTTTTAAGGTGCATGTTAGTTTGTTTGTGGAGTTCAGGTTTTATTATTGTATTATAATTATTGTAAGAGTTGTTTGGTGTGTACTTGTTTTGTGTGTTTATTGGTTGAGGTGGGTTGTTCTTTTTGTTTTGTTGGGAGGGTTTTGTGTGTGTGTAGGTGTTTGTTTTTTTGTTGCGTTTGTGGTTTTTTGAGATCGTATTATATGTTCTTTATATATATTATAGAGTTATCTTTTTTTAATATTTAATTATTTTCTTTTGAATTAAGATGGTAGTTTTTTTGTTACTAATGGTTGTATTTATGATTCTTTATAGAAAAGATATATTATAATAATGAGAACGAATTATATATATGGAGAGTTAATGAAGATTTTTGTGTTGTTTTGTGTTGAATTATTTTGTTGGTTGTTTATTTTATTGGTCCTGTTTGTTTAATTTAATGAGTTTAATATAATTAATATATGTGATAATATGAGTTTTATATATTGATTGAAAGTTTTATTTTATTTTAATTATTTTGTTTTTGTAGTGTTTTATTGTTGATATGTTAGATATAGTTGTATATATATTTTTTAAATAAATATAATAATTTTATTATAAATAAATGTGGAAATAAAATACTGTACTTAATAGTTTGATGATTAATATATTATTTATTATTATTTAAATTTATATATAATTTTATTTTATTATTTTATTTTATTTTAAATTTGTATGTTTATGATTATATTTTAGAATGTTTTTTTTTTAATTATATATATTTTTTAGTTTCTATTTAGTGTTATTTGAATTTAAATAATTTGTATTAAATTTGTTGTTGACTTTTGTTTAGTTAGTTAAGTTTTTTTATTTTGTTATTATTTGTTCAATTATTTTTTTTTATAATGTTTTGTTTTTTTAGTATTTTAATAATAAAATATATTTTTTTTTATTATGTTTTGTTATAATTTTATTTTTGTCTTTTTTAGTTTGTTTTAATTATATTTTGTAATTTATTAGTTTTTTTATATTTTTGTATTTTATTTATTATGTATATAAATGAATTTAGATGTGTTGTTTCTAGTTTGTTTTTGGTTTTTTCTTTATGTAATGTGTTTTAATTTAATTGGATATGTAGTTATATATTTAGAATACGTTAATGTTTCTGATGTTGATTTTTTAAAATTATAAAAATAGATAAACGTCTTTTAATTATTTTTAATTTAACATTTTTTTATATTTATTATATTTTTTATTAATTTGATATTTTATTTTGTTATTATTGTTGTGTCTTATTAATGTATTTTATAGATTTAATAATTTATGTTTTTAATAAATGAGATAGATTTGTATTTTTTTTAATATATAAAATTTTTTTATTTAATTAATATTTTATGTTAAATATATTTTATTTATTATGATTAGTTTCGATATTATTTATTAATATAATTTCTTTTTTGTATTAATTAATAAAATAAATTTAATAAATTTTTTTTATGTTATATTATAAATAATATTAATTATATGAATTAACTATCTCTAATATAGAGAATTAATTATATATTATAAATAAAAAAAAAAATAAAAAATTAAAATATTTATAATAGAAAATATGGATTAATGTTAATTTTAATAATATTACTATTATTACTAGAGTTTAATAAAATATATATTAATTATAAATTTAATATATTTTTTTTAAAATATTATTAATTTTAAATTAATGTATTATATTTAAATATTATTTAAATGTATTTATATTAATATATTTAAATAATTAAATTATTATTTATTATATAACTTTTAATATTTAAAATATATTACTATTGTGTTTCTTGTTATAAGTTCTAAATATAATAATTAATATTTTAATGTTTATAAATATAATGATTTTATAAAGTGTTAATATTTATTAATTTTGTGATTTAGTAATATATCATTATATTATATAATATGAATAAATAAAATTATTATTTTTAATAATTATTTAATTAAAATTATATATAATATATAAAATTATAAAATAAATTATATTTATATTTTATAATTATAAATGTATTAAATTTTATAATTTAATTATTTTTATATTAAATACTTAAAATTAAGTAAGATTTTATTTATTTTATAATAATATATATTATACATATATATAAATATTATTTTATGATTAATTCATATATATTTTATATATGATTTAAATCTAACTTTTATAATCATAATTAATATAATATAAAATTTATATAAAAAAGATATTATATCATAATTTATATTTTTAGTTTATTAATATTAATTAATAATTATATTAATATTAATAAATATATATAATTTTTTATATTTATTTTTTTATTTTTTATTATAAATTTTTAAATTTACAAATAAATTAATTATGTTAAATTTATTTTATAGTTATATACTATTTTTTAAATTTTGTACTTAAATTTAATATTATTTATATATAATATAATATATATTATTTATAATTTTTATATTATATATATTAATTAGATTATCATATTTATTTTATATATTGATTATATATTAATAAATACTATAATATTATATATTTACATTAATATTTATTTTTAAATATTTAATATTTTAGTAAAATTATTAATATTATTTTATGGTTTATTTTTTTTTAAAATTAATTTTTACATTTAAATTATTTAGACTTTTTAATTATTATTCATTTATACTTATATTTATAATTAAATAAAAATTACTATATATTGTATATAATATTCTAATTATAATATATAAAATATTATTTAATAATATATTATTATATTTATTTTATTATAAATATATAATTATATTACCTTTTTAATTAGATATAACTAAATATATATAAATATAATATTTCTTACTTATATAAATTATAATTTAAAATTTAAATATAATAAATAAAATATTTTTATTTTAATATTATTAATAATAAAATACTAAACTATTAATTATTATTTATTATTAAATAATATAATTTAAACTTTTATATTTATTTTTATAATTATAATATATAAAATAATAAATTATTACAAATTATTATATATATTAAAATTAATTAAATCTTAATATATATAAGTATAATAATATTATTAAATATATTATATTTTTATTATTATATAACTATTATTATAAATTTTATTTTATAATTTTATTAAATTATATTATAAATTTATTTTTATAATATTAATTTTATTAATATAATACTATTAATAAATATTAGTTATATATATACATTATAATATAATAATTTTATTTAATTTAAATTAAATTATTTATATTAAAATACATAATATTTATATAAATAAAATAATATATATTATTTATATTAGAATAAATTAATAATTATAAAATAAATACTAAATTTTTTAATATAAAATATTTATTATTATAATTTATATTATATTTATATTTAATTAATACTTATATAAATCTAATTAATTTATATTTATATTAATTCTATTATAAATAACTATTTTAAATTAAACTAATTAATAATTTATAAAATATATAGTGTATTTAATATTTATAATATATTACTATTATAATATATAGTTATATATATATTTAAATTTATAAAAATTATTTATTATAATATAAATAATATTAATATGAACTAAATACTATAAAATCATTACGTATAATATATTTTAATGATTTTTAAATATATTAATAAATTATATTAAAAAAAAAAAAAAAAAATATGTTATAAACAATTTTTAACTTTTATAAAATATAATATATATTATTTTTATATATTAAATAATTTTTAATATAAAATTAAATTATATAAATTATAGATTATATATAAATATAATAATTAAAATATATAATTAAATATTATTTATTATAATATAAATAATTAAATACTTTATTATATCAGTTTTTAATATATATTGTATTAATTTAATATATAAAATATATAAATAATCTTTAAATAATTAATACTGATAATATATAAACTAATCATAAATATTATTCATTAATATTTAATTAATTTTTATATTAATACTAAATATTTTATATATAATTTATATTATCTATATTTATATAATTTTAAATATATTAATATAAAATGTATTATATTTAATATTAAATTTATAAAATTATTATTATATATAATATATTATAATATATATTTTACATTATTATATAAATATAATATATATTTTATATTAATAATTTTATAATAAAAGTTATTATAATTTATACTAAATAAATATAAAATATTATATAAATATAAATATTATTATATATAAATAAAACAATATAAATATTCTTATACATAAATATAATAATAAAAAAATAAAATTTTTATTATGTATATATATATAAAGATATAAATAAATATTAATTTTATAATTATAATTTTAAATTATAAAATTTAATATAATATATTATATTTATAAATTATTATAATAAAATTAATATTATATATATTAGTAATTTTTTAATTAATTTTTATATATTTTATTTTTTTATAAATATATTAATATTTTTATATTTATTATTTTACATATAATAGTTTAATTAAATAAAAAAATTACTTATATTGAAATATTCAATTTATAAATATTATTTATTAATATTTAAAATAATTTAGAATATATATTTAATTATAATTGTAAATATTATATCATAAATATTTTATAATTTTTTTATGTTTTTTTTTTTTTTTGTTTTTTTTTTATATTAATATATTTTATATTAATAATAAATAAATTTTATTATAATAATAAAATTAATGATTTAAAAATATATAAAATAATTAATTAATAATATAATTTATAATTATATTTATACTATTTATTTTTAATTAAATAATTTTTTTAATTATTTTTATAATACTATTTTGTAATTTAATATAAATATAATTATTTAATCTTAATTTTTAATATTATATAATAATATTAATAATTTCTAATTATTTATAAAATAATATATATAAATGTAATTAAATATAATAAGAATTAAAATAACAATATATATATAAAATAACTTATATAATTTTTAATAATTTTAAATTATAATTAAATATATTAAATTATTAATTTAAAAAAATTAATTCTATTTTAATATATATTTTTATTTAAAAATTTATATATAATTTTAAAAATATAAATATAATTACTTAATTTTTAATTATTTAATATATTATATAAATTTAATAATTATTTTTATAAATATATATTTATATTATATATTATAAATATATTATTATTATATAATTTATTTTTATTAATATAATAATAAAATAATAATATATAAATAAAATACTATAAAATATATATTATTAGTATTAATTTAAATTATATATTATTTATAATATTAATAAATAATTTAAAGTATAATATTAAATTTATATATATAAAAATATTATTATATATTAATAATTTTTATATATATTATTTTAATTATATTTTAAAATTATAATATAATATATCTTAATATATTTTAAAAATTATTACTTTAAAATTTATTAAATTTTATATTTTAATTTAATAATATAAATAATATAATATAATTATTGTTATAAAATTAATTAATTATATATATATAAGTTTTTATATTATATGTATATTTATTATTTATGTTATTTAATAATTATAATATACTTATAGTAATATAATTATTTATAATTATGTATTTATATTATTATATTTATTTTTAAGTGATTTATTTTTATTTATTTATAATGTATTTAGTTTTTTTTTTAAATTATTATTTATTATCATTATTAGGTATCATATTATTATTAATTAATTTATTATATTAAAATTAAATTTATGCAAGTTTATATATTTATTTAAATTATATTTAAAATAATATTATATTTTTTTATTTTATATATAATATATATTATTATAATATATATAAAAATCATTAAATATTTTTTTTTAATAATAATAAATATATTATATAAAAAATTTATTAATATATGATTTTTATTATATAGTATATAATAAATATATAATATTAATTTATAAATATAATATGATTATTTTTTAAAATTTTTAGTTAATTTAAAAAGATAGAAATTAAGAATTAATATTTGTATTTTTTATGAATTAAGATATATTTTATAATATTATATTATTATAAAAATTATTAATTATATAAATTTAATAAATAAAATATAAATATTAATATTTAATAATATATTATATATTATATAAATTATTTATAATATATAATAATTATTATTAATATTAATTATTATAATATTATTAAATATTTAATATAAATTAATAATATTAATATTAATTATTTTAATAATAAATATTATTTTATCTCATATTATATTTATGTTTAATAAATATAATATTATATTTTTTATTTCAATTAATTATTTATTTTTTATAATTAAGTTATAATTTAATATATATAAAACTTGTATTTTATATTAATATATATATTTTATATATTATGTAATTTTATTGTTTTATATACTATATTGTTATAATCTAAATTTAGATTAATATATATTAAATATAAAAATTTTATATATTAATATAAAAAAAATATAAATATTTTATAAATATTAATATATTATATTATAATAATTATTGATTATGAATTAATATATAAATATAATTAACTATTATTTTATTATTATATTACTATATTTAATTTATATAAAAATTATATTTATATTTAATTATAAAATAATAATGATATTAAATAAATATTTACAATATATTTTTTAATTTTATATATGTTTATTTTTTATATATACATATATATTCTATATTATAAATAAATTATTAATTAATTTAATTAAAATTTATATATAATTATAAGTTTTTATATTATTTAACAATATTTTATTTAATAATTAATAAAAATAAATTAAATCTTAAAATTAAAAATATAAAATTAAATTAATTAATATAATAATAATATAATAAAATATTTATAGATTAAAAATTTAATTATATTATAAATTTATATAGTTTTAAATTTAAAATATACTTTTAAAATAATTAATATATATTATTTATTATTTAATATGTATATTAATATTTTTTATTTTTAAAATATTAAAATATATTAATAATAAATTATTATTTAAATTATATATTTTAACTAATAATTAATTTAATATATATAATATAATATATTAAATAAATTATATAAATATATATTTAATATAATATATTATATTTTTTTTAATTAAGATATTATAATTATTATATATTATGTAATAATATAAATCTATATAATAATTTATATATTATATACTTTTAAATTAATTTTTTAATTTTATATATATAATGTATCATATCATCTTTTTATATTATATAATATTAATATTTAATATATTATATATTATATAAGTTTAATTATAATTTGAAATAAATATTTTTTTTATAATAATTATATTTCATAATATTATTATATAAATAAATTACTTTTATTGTTATTCTTTATATTAAAATTATTATTTATTAAGTATATATATTTTAATATAATAATATTAATAATTGTATAAAAAGAAATATATTATATAATTAATTTTTAATATATAAATTATTTAACATTAATAAAATATAAATTATGGTTATATATTTGTTTAATAATATTTAGATTATAAAATAATATTTAATATTTTTTAGATATATGTATTTGCTTATATATAGTATTTTCATTTTTATTTTTTCACCATTAATATTATAATAATATTAATATTATATTTATAAAATATAATTTATTATTTTATCATTAATTTTATTATTAATATTTTTAATTAATAATTTATTTAAAAATATAATTATTATAATATATTTTTTTTTATATATTAAATATTTTAATAATAATAATATATAAATTAATTATTGAATTAATTTCTTATTTTTTATATTAATTTATTCTATTTAATATTATATATATTTTTATAATTAAAAAATAAAAATATATATATATTATTATATATTAATATATAATACATTCTAGATAATAAATATTATTTTTATTAATTTATTTATTAATAAATTTATACATTATTTTCTAAAAATTATATAAATATTTCTATTTATATAATTATATCTAATTATATTAAATACTAATTAAATAAATTAATTATTATATAATCTAATATTATTTAAATACTATATAATATCTTATAATAATAATTAATATAATATAATTATAATAATTTTTTTTATATAAAAAATAAAAATATAAATATATTATATAATTAAATATTACTTATATATTATAATTTAAAATTAATAAAATTATATATATAATAATTTATTTATTATATACTAATATATATATTAATATTTTTATTATATATTATTATTTAATACTAAATAATATTATATTATTATTTATTATTAAAATTATATTATATTATTACAATATACTTTAATTATATATTAATAATAAAGTAATTAAAAATAATATATATATATATATAATAATTTATAATTTTAAATTAATAATATATTAATATATATTAATTATAATTCAAAATATATTATATAATTATAGAATACATTAATAATAAATTAAAATATATATATAAATAAATATATAAAATATATTAAATATAAATAAAATTATATCATATAATTAATTATTATTAATGTAAAATAAAATTAATAATAATTAATCTATAATATAATAATTTAAATATATATATTTATTTATATATTAAATTATTAATAATTAAATATAAATATTATATTATATATTATTTATTATATTATTATTTTATAATATGATTATAATCATATAATATTATTAATAAATTAAATTAATATTTATATAATATAATAATTAATTATATTTAAATTTAATTTTTAAACATTTAACTTAATTTATTTATAAATTTTTGTTTTTTTTTTTTTTTTTATTTTTTTTTTTACAAATATAAAAATATTATCTCATATAATATTTTAAATATTAATTATATATTTATTATTAATATAAATATCTAATATAATATATCTAATATATTTAATATTAATAATATAGATTTATATAATATTATTTATATATATAAATAAAATATATAATTTTATATATTAATTTTATAATTAATATTATCTATAAAAACTTATATATTAATTAATTAATTAATAAAAATATAAATTAATAATATATTTAATTATAATATTATATTTTTTATTATATTAATAATTATATATAAATATTAATATATATCTAAATATTATAATTTCTAATAATATATAATATATTATATAATAAATTTTATTTTAAATTTAAATATACTAATAAAATTTATATATTTAATTATAATTAAATATTTACTTTATTTAAATTAATTAAAATTTTACATAATAAAAAGAGTTTGTATAATAAATATAATAAATTAATTTAATATTAATCATATCTATATTTATAATATAAATTATAATTTTTAATCAATATAACTATAAAATTATAATATTAATTTATTTTTTAATAATATTATAATTAAATATATTTATATATAATATTAATATAATATTATTAAACTATAATATATATTATTATTAGAATTAAATTATTATAAATAATAAATTATTATTTTGATATAATATTATATATTTAAATTAATATATATAAAATTTTAAATAACAACTTATTCATATATTATTATATCAAATTATTAGATTCCTAATATAATTAATATTTATAATAAAATATATATCTAAAATTAATAAAAAATTATTTTATTAATATTTATATGAAATAAATTTAATCTTATTTATATATATAAATATAATAAATTATATATTTTATAATTTATATTTAAATAAATATACAATATTTATAATATTAAATATAATAATATTATATATATATTTAAATTATATATATGTATTTTTATATTAGATTTTATTAATAATAATATTTAATTTAATAATTTATTTTTATATCTAATAAAATAAATAATTATATATTATATATATTAATAAACTTAATATATAATAGATTACTAAATTATAAAAAATTAATAAATATATATTATTTATCAAAAAATATTTATATAATTTAAAATAATATATAATATTAGTAAAATTAATTAATTTATAATATTTAATTTTAAATATAATATATATATATAATAATAATATATATATAAATAATATAAAATATAAATTAATTATATTTACATGAATTATAAAATATATAAATAATAAAATAATATTATTTTATATAAATATTATTATAATTTAATAAATTAAAATATTATAAAATTTTTATAATTAATATATTAACAATTATTACTATATTATAAAAAAAAAAAAAAAAAAAAAAATTATCTTATATACTATTTATTATTTTTATATTAATTTTTATATTATATTATATAATTTTTTTTTTATATAAATCTACATAAATACATATATATTTTTATTTAATTAATATTTTTAAATTATATTAATTTATATAATATTAATATTTATATTTTTATTATTTTATAATAAATTAATATTAATATAATAATACCTTTATTAATTATTAATTGAATTATTATATTCATCTTTATATATATATATATATTAAAAGTATCTTATATTATATTATTAATATTTTTTATTATATAATACAATATATAATAATATTATATTTATTTTTATATATTTAATTTAAATATATAAATAAAAATTTATATAAAAATAATTAATTAATTTATTATAATCTATTTTATATATATAATATTATATTCATATAATTATTAATTAATAATTTATATAAATAAATATATAAAATTTTTTAAAATAATTAATTAATATATAAAATTATAAATTATAATATCTCAGGTTTTTATAATATTTATATAATATATATAACATTTAATATTAATTAACTTTAAATATAAAAAAATAGAATAATTTTATTTTATATTAAAATAAACTTCATAATTATATTATAATTATAATCTATATATATATCTATATAATTTATTTAATATAATTATAATTTTGTTTAATAATTAATATTTATATAAATATATATATAATATAATAAATAATAATAAATATTATATTATTATATTATAAAATTAAAAAAATAATAAATATTTTTATAAAATAATATTATATTAATATAATATTAATCAATATATTTTATATATAATTTATTATCTATTAATAAATTATAATAAATATATAATTAATATATTTTTATAATAATTATTATCCATTACTTTAATACTAAAATAAATATAAAATTATATATTAAAATTATAATATAAATATTTATAATATTATATATAATTATTATATATAAATTATATTATTAATTAAATAGAATATTTATATTATATATTAATATTATTAATATATTATTTTTATAAATATAAATTATAAAATATATAAATTATAATATCTATTAATTATATATTAAATATAAAATTAAATTATTATTATATTAATTATAATATTATATATATATAATTATTATATTTAATAAATTTTAAAAATTTATATTTTATTATTTTTTTTTTATATTTATATAATTTTATTAAATATATTTTATATATATTACATTTATTAATTTTAAATTATATAATATTAATATAATATATATATATAATTATAATAATTTAATAATAATTTATATAAAATAATTATATAATATTAAATTATAATTATATTAAAATATTTATATATTATTATAAATATATTATTTATAAAAAATATATTAATATAATATATATTAATATAATTTAACCTTATATATAATATTTTAAATTATTAAATATTACAATTTAAATATTATATATATTACATAATAAATTTTTTCATAATATATTTTAAATTATTTATATTAATATAAAAAATTAATATTTTATAAATTATAATTAATTATTATATATAATTAATTAATTTATATATTTATTAATATTATATATCTAATAAATAATACTTAATATAAAATTTATAATTAATATATATATAATCATTTTTATTATAATATATTTAACATTAATATACATTTATTATAATATAAATATATTTATAAGATATATAGTTATATTATATCTGTATATATATATAATATATAAATTTAATTATTTATTATAATTATTAATAATAAACTTTATATTTAAAATTTTATAACATAATATATTTATATAATATCATAATAATATATAAATATATTATATAAATTTTAAATTTATATACAATAATTAAATATTATTTTTAATAAATAATATATAGTAGAATTTGTTATAATTATAATATTTTTTATATATATAATATATATTTTTTATATAATTAGATTTTTAAATTAATTATATATATGATAAATATTAATAATAATATTATCTATATTTTAAATAATACAATATATAATAATATCCATATATATTAATTATTTTTTATAATAAATAATATATTAAAAATAATAAATTTTATTATTTATTATTTTATTTATTATATAATATATAATTTAATACATAATTAAATAAAAATATTTATTAATATAATTTTAAAAATTAAATTTTAAGATTTATATATACTATATAATATTTATATAATTAATTTATCAATTATAAATAATATAATTATAATAATATTTATATTATTTATATAAATAAAACTATATTAATAATTTAATTATTAAAATATTTATTATTATTTATATATTATTATATTAATATTATAAATAATTAATAATATAATATATATTAAAATATATAAATTATTATAATAAAATATATTAAATTAAATTTTAATATATTTTATAAAATATATATTTTATAATAAAATTAATTATAATTAATAATATTTATTTATTAATATAATAAGAATATATAATTATAAATTATATAATTATATATAATTATAACATAAATTTTATTTATAAATTTATTAATATATAAATATAATATATTCTTTAATATTATAGTTGTTTATATAATTTATATATTATATTAATAAATATATATAATAATATTAAATTTATTATAATAAAAATTCTATAAATAAATAATATAATAATTAAAAATTTAATTATTTAAATATTAATTATATATAATATATTAAAAATAGATATAATAAATATATATAATATAATACTTAAATATAAATTAATAAAATAATATTTATTATATTTAAATTTATTATATTTAAAATATATATAATTAATAAATCTATATATATTATAATATATATTACTAGAATAAATATATATTATATATATTATATAATTAATTTATATATACTTAATTTTTAATATATAATTTAAATTTATATTAATTATATTATATATAACTTTATAAATAATTTATTACTATATATTAATAATTTTAATTAATAAAAAATAATTTTATTTAATTTTTATATAATTTAATTAATATTATAATATTATATATAAATTAATATATAATTTTATTATTATTAATAATTTTTAAAAAATTATATATATTATACTAATAAAATTATATTATAATTACTTAAATATATATTTAATATTATTATTAATATTTAATACTATAATCTTTAAATAAATATTAATACAATAATATTATATTTATATTTATATAATATAATATTATTAATTAAATATAAACAATAATATTATTTAATTAATAAATTAAAAATATTTAAAATATATATAAATATATAATTTATTTATTATTAATATAATATAATATTATTTATCTATAAAATATATTAAAATTTAAATAATACTTTATTAATATATATTTTATTAAATAATTTTATATAAATTTACCAATAAATTAAATAAAATAAATAAATAATATATAATTTATAATATAATTTTAAATATAATTATATAAATAAATTTATATTTAATTTTAAATTTATATAATAATACTTATAAAAATATGTTATAAAAAAAAAAAAAAAAAAAAAAAAAAAAAAAAAAAAAAAAAAAAAATTTAATAATAATATATAAGTATTAATATATATTAAATAATTATTATTATAATAAATATAATATAGAATAATATTAAAATTAAATAAATTTTAAATTATAATATTAATATATTATATAATTTTTAAATTTATATATATATATATATATATAATTATTATATAATATATATATAAATTAATTAATAATATATATATATAGATATATATATATATATGTATATATATAATATATATATATATCTATCAATAACTTTATTAACTTTCAAGTTCAAATTACTTTCAACCCCGTTCTAACAAGAGTTGAAACTATGATCATACGTGCCTAAGAGCAGCATAAGTACAGTGCCCAGACACATTCTTCAGTAATGCTAGACCTATGGTTTCACTCATCACTTGCTACTCTATTCCCGTATCCACTCTCATTTGGGGACTTATGAATATTCATCATCTCCCCAGCACAGACAAACAACCAATGTGGTAAGCTCGTGGTTGAGTGAGTTAGGTTACTACTTCTTAGCTGTTTACTAAAGACCATGTGGGTATGTAGCAGGTTCGAATCCTTTCCACACTGGGGGCATTCTAACACGCGATTCTGGATTACCAGCCTGACGCCTAAGACTCTGGTGCATTAGGCAAAGGCAACGACCTGATATTCTGATACCAATGATTCGAGCCTCCGCTATTCAGTAGAATTGTTACACTGGTTCATTATCACACACACAGACACACACACATTTTCCCTTGAATTACTGTAAACACACCTAATGAAGCAGGGAAGCATAAAATTAATCCTGGAGTCTAAATAGTAAAAATGGTTTCGTGGTGTATTGGATACGTATGACTGCCAAATATGATGATTCTGCAAAATACAGAAAGATACCGAAGTTTTGCACATGTGTCTTATTATACAACTTGTCGTCATTGTATATCATTATAATATGGGAATTATATTGCAGTAAGTATATGTTGTGGCTTCAACTCTAAATCACGGCTTCTCAAATCGAATTCCTGGATGAAAATTAACGATACATAATAAACAACACACAAAAAATTCTGAAATTCTTTTCTCGGGCTCCTGATTTTACAAGAAAACTTGTCGCTAGTAAATTTAACAGCATTCGCCTCGCCTCAAGACACATGAAGAATGAGGAAAGGAAGATGGCGGCCGATATTCCCTCTTCTCCAGGATCGGACTTACGTGTTGTTAAATCTTCAGATCTGGTATTCACGTGTCTGCCATTCACAGCAGTCCCTTGAGGAGGCAAGGGAGGTCCCTTCCAACTCATTCTGCGGTCCCCTTCTCATTCAGCGGGCCCCTTCTTCCCAATTCCTAATAATATTCTATAGTACAATGGCTCATTATTCACAGCTTGCATCTAATTAAAGCCCATCAATAACTGCATCGTATTTTTGTAACAAGCTACTTCAGCAGTGATGGAGAACGCCACCAGCAGCATAGCACTGCCACTATCGCTATGGCCTCCATCACCAGCACCAACGCTTCCACAACCCCACCACCACCAACGGTGATTTAAACGGCCCCCCAGCAACAGTAGCATTGATACCGTCACCACCGCCTCCACTACCGACTCCACCTCCATCACAACCACAACATCAGTTATACAAACGGCCCACAGCATCAGTAGCACTACCACCAATAACAACTACAGCAACTTGAGAGACGGTGCCCTGTCTAACGTTTCCGAAAAAGTAGCAGTGTTCTGTAGCACCGCTCCCTGGGACAGAGGAAGAAATCTTCCCTAATGCCCCTGCAGGGAACAATGGCACTTCTTGTCACTTAAGAATATCCACCTAGACACTAACCAGCACCTGCACTTTAAAACCTTACGCAACTAACTCTCTCTCTCAGCTGCGGCAACAAAAATCGCTCCTTGGCGGTGCTCCTTGGAAATTCTTGAGTGTTCCTCAGTGTTCTTGTTGCTGTTCCTGCACCTACCGCACCCGCAAGGTGCCGCATGCGACATTATCGGGCCGCATTAGCGCTACTCTCAGGTATTAGTTATCTTGCGCTGTATATCCCAAGCTGGGGGTTATAAAAATTGATAACCACGAGAATAAATTGCGAAGCACTCCAATAGGAATGAGATTTTTATGGAAAATTGCACTTCGTTCCCGTAATGGGGATTGCTTTATCGAGAATGTATTGCCTATCAATTTATTCCCTGCTATTTGGGTTTCTTTTCCTATTGATAGAGTCAATAATGTATGTCTTTCTTTCTTGTTTGGAGTCCGCTTGTGGGCTGAGAGTTAAGATTACTGCAGAAAGAAGAGAGACTCGAAGATAACCAATACACACACAAAGGTGTTCGCAGTCAATAGACTCGACAACATGAAAGACTCGGCAGATAGCGATTGGATCCCCCTGAGAACCACTGTATCTTAAGACGATTCTCTTACAAGCAATTACGTTAAGTCTATCCTTGTTACACGAATCTCCGGATATGTCGATGAAATAAACAATCGCTTCCCTACCCTTTCACTGTTTTTCTCCTATCCTGCCCTCTACTGCTTCCTCTTTGACGGATCTTAATTAAGGTACTTCCCTACTCCCAAAGACAGTAAACACCCTAAGTCATGAGGAACGAACCATACCAGATGTCTCAAAAGAATTTATATCTATAACGATCGCAATTAATTGCTGATTTAGAAGCAAAGAGATATATCATTTACAGCTGCATGTTGTTTAAGGTTATGTTTTACATTCATTGTCACAAAGGATTCAGTATCATGTCTTCAGCCTCGTTTCACTTCTGAGTGTTTCTCATCATGTCTGAAGGTTCGTATTATGTCTGGAAGGGCACAGAGCACGAGCAATTTGAAACTGGTAATTTTCGCCATTGCTCGGATACTTAATATACAAACACACTGGTAGCCAAAAAGCAAGGAATTTTTGGCCTTTTTTGGAGGTAGGAAGTAGCAGCCGCAGCTCCTGCTGATGGTCGGAGCCCATATGCTGCATGAAGCAGGGGCCGTCTCTGTGGGTGATTGTGGTTAAGCATTGTCGTTCCCCAGCTTGGTGATTTAGTGGCCCGGGACTGGTAAACAGGGCGAGGGCGCGTCTGCAGGGAGATTCCTGGTGGGCTGCCGCTGCTCTGCTGCTGCTGCTGCTGCTGCTGCTGCTGCTGCTGCTGCTGCTGCTGCTGCTGCTACTGCCATTCCTCCTTTGCAGCTATTGTTCTGCTGTTATTTCTCCGTTATTATTAGTTACTGTTCCTTGTGCTGCAGTTGCTGTGTCTGCTATTGCAGGTATATCTGTCATAGTTGCTGTTATTGCTCCTGCTGCTGATACTATAGCTGCCGCTGCTGCTGTTATAGCTGCCGCTGCTGCTGCTATGGCTGCCGCTGCTGCTGCAGTTGCTATGGCTGTCTCTGCTGCTGTTTCTGATCGTGGTGATGGTGGTAGTGGAGCTTGCTATGGCTACTGATGCTACAGTTCCTGTCTCTGATGGTAATAATGGTGGTGGTGGTGGTGTTGGTGGTGGTGTTGGTGATGGTGTTGGTGGTGTTGGTGGTGTTGGTGGTGGTGATGGTGGTGGTGATGGTGGTGGTGGTGGTGGTGCTGATGGTGGTGGTGGTGCTGGTGGTGGTGCTGGTGGTGGTGCTGGTAGTGGTGCTGGTGGTGGTGCTGGTGGTGGTGCTGGTGCTGGTGGTGGTGCTGGTGGTGGTGCTGGTGGTGGTGCTGGTGCTGGTGGTGGTGCTGGTGCTGCTGTTTATACCAAGGACGTTGAAGCTGCAAATTCTCTTTCTACTCCTACTGTTTCTGCTGCTGCTACTGCTTTTGCTGACGATGCAGTTGCTAATTCTCCTGCAGCAGCTGTTGCCGCTTCTGCTGTAGCAGCTGCTGTTTTTGCTTCTAACGCTGCTTCTATACGTAATGCTCTTGTTGTTGCCGTTGCTGTTACTGCTTGCTGTTGCTTCGGCCTGCTTATTCTGCTGCTTTTGCGCCTCTTGCTCGAATGCCGCAATTTCTGTTGTTTTCAGTACCGTTGCGGTTGTAAGTACCATAATGTTATTCATTATGTTTGTCCTGCTGTTGTTGCTGCTGGTGGGGTGCCATTGTTTCTGACCTTACTAGCAGCACCGCCTCTTCTACTGGCGACGGAGGCGGCGACATCCCTGCTGTGGCTAGTTCTGCTTTTGCTGAGGAAGTAGCAGAACTATTAAAATCTTCCGGTTCCAGCGGTGATGAAGAATCCATCGATTTCTCCACCTCTTCCTTCCCTTCCTCCTACTGCTACTATTTCTTCTACCACTGTTCCTTCTGTTCCTACACTTCCTTCATTTTCTTCCTACTCTTCTTGTCCTCCATATTCTCTTCCTCTTCCTCCCCCTTCTCCTCCTCTTCTTCATCCACTTCCTCCTCGCCTTGCAATACTGCACGTGCTAGAATTGAGTTCACTGCTAATGCTAATCCTGCAGCTTGCCACCTGCTATGGTCTTGCTTGCTGGAATTACACTTTGGCTATCGCTTGGAGTATTGCCATCCTGACATTATCATGATCTGCTTCTGCTATCGTTTTGATGTGATACTGATATCGTTGTTGTCTTTGCATTTTATCTGATAAAGCTTCTTATCGTTATTCTCTTTTCCTTTTAAGAATTTTGCTAGATTTTTATAGCGTTTCAATGGATTCGATCAGTATTTTTGATAGGTATATGTTAATATTTTGATGGGCTTATTTTTGGCATTTTGATTATTTTTGTCTTTTGCTGAGGGCAAAATTTTGCCCTCGTTTTTATTTCCTCCGATTATAATAAATTTTCGTTTATATTTTCTTTCGTATTTTAATACCAATCAGAAAATAAAAATCCTTCCAGTAAACATTATGGAGATAAACACGAGAATAAGGAAATGAGAATTATTGAAGAGGGTAATGAGGGTGATTCATTACACATATAAAAATCGGATGAATGAAACGAGACTACACGGAGAGAAATGAAAGAAAGATCAAAAGAAAAGAGAAAGAATGGAAGAATTGTGGAGTGATGACGCCGGTAAGAAGAGAGGAGGTGAGAAACTCAGACTTGGGAGAGGCGTCTTATCTCGTGGATGATGCTGCGTCTTCAAGGAGGAGAAGGTAATGGTAAGTGATCATTCACACCCTGTGAGGCTTCCCTTAGGTGTGAAGCTTCACTGAGGTGTGGGACTCTCCTGAGGTGTGGGGTTCCCTTGACGTGTGGGGCTACCTTTAGGTGTGGGGCTCCCCTGAGGTGTGAGGCTTTCCTGAGCTGTGGGGCTCTCCTGAGGTGTGGGGTTCACCTGAGGTGTGAGGCTTCCCTTAGGTGTGAGGCTTCCCCGAGGTGTGGGGTTCGTCTGAGGTGTGGGGCTACCTTACGGCGTGTGGCTCCCCTGAGGTGTGGGGCTCCCCTGATGTATGGGGCTCCCCTGAGGTGTGGGGCTCCCGTGAGGCATGGGGCTACCTTGAAGCGTAGGAGAAAGGTGTGGGGCGTAGGAGGGAAGTATGGGGTTTCAGGGAGGTGTGGGGTGCTGTGGAGGACTGATTCACTGGGTGGGAAATTTGGAGCGTGGGAAGTTGGAGGCGAAGGTAGATGTGGGATGGAGGGTATGTGAAAACTGTTGAAGGTGAGATGTGGGAGAAAAAGTGTGGAGGCGGCAGGAAGACGCAAGGAGAAGTGTCAGAATAGAGTGGAAGTGAGATGTGTGAGGTGAGGGATGATGAGGAATAGGAAAGGTGAGTGAATCAGAAAGAGACAATGAGATGAGTGGCTTAGATTAAGGAATAGATGATAGAAATCAGGTGGAGAGAGAGAGTAGAAGAGAAAGTGAATGAGGGAGAAAGAAGCAGGAAGGAGAAACAGGAGATGCAGTATAGTGCCTGCAAGATGGAAGTACAGAGAGAGAGGGGGAAGGGGAAGGGAAAAAACTGAAGAGAATGTTAAAAAGCTGTACGAATTATTTGAAACACACGAATAAAAATACTCCTTAGACATGTATAGGAGTGAATCGTGGTGTTCGGAGTACAGGTGTGAGCTTGGCGCTTGGCTCTCCATCAATCAACACTAAGTACCTGACACATTACTCACTGGACCAGCTGAACAAACAGAGCACCTCGAGTAACTCTGTGCTAGGTATTCGGCTGCGAGAACCTCAAATTGGTGCTCCAATGTCAGACGAGGCAGATACACCACACGCTCCGCTCTGGAGGTGGACGGACACAGCAGTATGACCAGGCTGAGTCACTCCCACTGTACGACAGATTACGTCGGTGCTCCTAACAGAGCAACGTATTGTGGCTAAGACACAAATTGCAATCTCTTCTCTTTTGACTCTGGAGTCTTATGTGGAATTAGTTATGTACAGATCTAATTATTGCTAATAACATGACTGAAATTGGCACGAAATATTTGTTAAAGGTGATTAAGAAGCATATCCCGGGTTAAATAAATTTGTAATTTATTCCTATAAAACAGTACATGAAGCTATGATTAAAATGGTATAGTCAAGGCTGCCCACAAGCGATACATAGTAGCCAGTTTTATATTGTCTTCCTCCTTGGTGTGAGGAGCATGAATACAATTGAGTGCGAATGGTGACTTATTTAGTATGGAAGAAACCCTGATAAATTCAGGCCATGGTTTTCTGGCCTTCAAGGCTATAAGGGCTGTAAGGGATGCTGAAGTAATTGCTATCTGAGGTCATCCTTTGTGTGACATCATTAGCTATCTATAAATCAGATAGCAACAACACTGACATTATGAGCTGAATGAATGATTCAGCAAGCAATAACTCCTCTGACATTCTGAACTATATCATTGATGTGTGAAATATTCAGAAACTAAAAACAATGAAATTTTTCCCCGGCTACAGGAGCAGTTAGGCATGACGAGATATCTGCAGCAACAACTGGGTATAACAGGTTGCCTGCAACAGCAGTTAGATATAATGGGTTGCCTTCAGAAACATGTAAATAAGCTCCTCATTCCTCTTCAGTCTTTTTCTCCTTTGTATTTACTTAACATTCGTAAATTTCTTGTTATTCATTCTCCTACTGTTCCTTATCCTATCTCTGCCTTTTTTTTATTTATTTATTCCCCTTTCCTCTCGTAAACTCTGACTTATCTTTTCTTTCTATTCGTTTCCTCTATTTACTTTTTTCCTTTCTATTTAACCTTTCATATTTTCCTAACTTTTTTCTGTTTCCTTCTCTAATTCCTATCTTCGCATCGCTCTTCTTACTTCTTTCTTCCTTCACCACCATCACCCCTTTATTCCCTCCCTATTATTAATCAGTTTGCCTCCTCTTTTGTTTCCATCTCTCCATCATGTCTACCACCTAACACCCTCATCACATCTACTAGCTAACACCTTCACCTCCATCATTTCTCCATCACAAGCATCACACGCTAAAAAAAAAAAGACGAACTTTTCGAGCTCTCATCTCTTCAACCGATTTTTTTTTCAAACCATAAAAGTAATCATTGGCAAACGCTAATGGGCACCTGAAATGGCAGAACACGTCTCTAAGTGTGGGCGCCATACGGGCGGTAATGAACTGATATCGAAGGTGGCTTGTATGTACTTTCGTACCCAGAGATTCACACCGCATATATTTCGCTAGTATTTCACACTGAGTCATGGGCAGAGGCCAAAAAAAAAAAAAATGGACCCCGAATGAATAAATCTTTGGCAGTAATCTCAGGAGTTACGATCCTCAACGTGGATTGTGCTGGCCAGGGTTGTATGTTTAATTACTAATTTATAAATGTCAATTTGAAAAACTACTTTTTCTTGCAGTTGCTTATTTATGATTGCCTTTTCCCAAGCGAGTGTTTTTAAATGCACATCTCTAAACGAATAATTGTGAATGCCCATTTCCAATTGTCTGTTTGTACGTGTCTGTGATCACGGGAATGGGTCTAAGCGTGCGGGTGTTTAATGTTTTTTGCATTAATTTCAACATAATTCTTTTCAGGTTTGCATTAGTTTTCTGCACTCATTTGCTGCACCTCCAGTTTGTCCCTCACACCAACTTCTTTGTTTATTGACAAGAAATTCTTGCAATTTTTTAAACAACGCTCAATATTGTATTATCTTTGCATTGTATAACCAGTTATATTTTCGTAGAATCATTGGAACTGTGATATCTGCGCACAACCAACAAGACAGCTACTGAATGATGTCGTATGTGATTCCTTCTTCTGTAGTTACTTTACTTTGATAGGAGACGACCATTGCGTTAAAAAAAATCTGTTTAATCATTGAGGAAATTTACAGGAGAGTTCTAGTCCATCGTCGTAAGTCATATTTTGAAAATAACAAGATTTTGGAGAGGAAATATGAGACGACGTTTTAGTCCGTCCTGGACCATTCTTAAGTCACAACTTGGAGAATGAGAATGGTCCATGACGGACTTGAACCTAGTATAAAAAAAACTTGTAAAATAGAAATATCTAAATTATAAATTGTTAATGTTACGGTATTGTGGCTTTCAATGTTCATGTTCCTTAATTCTGGAATCTATTCTAAAATTTTTAGATAGCTATTTTTTTTTCTTTAAATGAGGTCTCGGCTCAGAAACTTATTCTCATTTTGATCTGGCGTATGAAAAAAAAATCGAAGCTTATGAAGCTCTTCACTGAGCGTAACGCTGTAACAAAGACTTATTCTGTACGTGTGCCTTGTCTTTATTACTGTCGACAGTACATCTTAGTTTCAAGTCTAGCGTGTGGTGTAAAAGATTTCTTTAGTATCTCTCATGGGACAAGACTATCTTAACCTCAGCCAGTTTTGCAAAGGACCCAAAGCAAGTGTATTTAGATGGTAGAGAGATATATGCGTGTGTCTGTCTGTAGGGTGTGTAAGACACACACACACACACACACACACACACACACACACACACACACACGTTGAGAAAGATGGATCGAACGACGAATGTACACGAGCTGGGTGGAGCTTATGCGAGTTATAAAGGAAGACGAGGTGATGGAGTGACTGGGTGATAAATCCATGTGGGTGTGTGTGTGTGTGTGTGTGTGTACTCACCTAATTGTACTCACCTAATTGTGGTTACTGGGGTCGAGACTCAGCTCCTGGCCCCGCCTCGTCACTGATCGCTATTAGGTGTGTGTGCGTGGTGTGTGTGTGTGTGTGTGTGTGTGTGTGTGTGTGTGTGTGTGTGTGTGTGTGTGTGCGTGCGTGTGTGTGTGTGTGTGTGTGTGTGTGTGTGTGTGTGTGTGTGTGTGCGTGTGTGTGTGTGTGTGTGTGTGTGTGTGTGTGTGTGTGTGTGTGTGTGTGTGTGTGTGTGTACGTGATTGGATGCATAAATGAGATTGAATCCAGAGATGACCGTGATGGATTTTTAATGGATTCATTAAATTATTGGAATTTCTGCGTCTCGGTCGTTGATGATGAGGAATAATGATGATGATGATGATGATGATGATGATGATGATGATGATGATGATGATGATGATGATTATGCTGATGCTGATGCTGATGATGATGATGATGATGATGATGCTGATGATGATGATGATGATGATGATGATGATGATGATGATGATGATGATGGTGGTGGTGGTGGGTGGTGGTGGTGGTGGTGGTGGTAATAATAGTGTTAGTAATGATAGTGATAATTGATGTGATTGTGGTGGTCGTGCAGGTGTTAGTGATGATGGTGGCAGTGGTGGTATTAGTGGTGATGGTTGTTGTAGTTGAGACAGTGTAGATGGATTGACATAAGGATGACAGCCCCAATAGGACACCTTATTATCTGTATCACTCCGAATGAAATATTCTCGGCGGGTTCAGACCGATCCACCAATAAGAAATATTGCAATTTAACACATCACTGATACAAGATTTCACTTGAAGACCAAACTTTTCCAAGTCTACAGAAACTTGGCAAAGTAAGACCATATGGAGACCCATAGTAGAGCTGCAGGCGGACCTGGTAAAGTGAATACAGGAGGGCCCGGTTTATAGCACTTCGCTATATAACGTTTCGCTAATACAGCGGGTTTTCAATTAAATCCGTCCTTCATTTATTCACACTTCCTTCATCAAATATATTCACCACTCAGTATCAGCTAAAGACAAAAATATTTTAAGGTAAGTAACGTGTGTAATGTATTTGCATTTTTTAGACTTAGCTCTATTGCTCATTTATGTATGATAGTTTAAACATGTTATCAAGCTTTCATATGCATTTGAAAGTGATAGAAGGTTATGTTTCACTTTACAGCTAATTTAGCTTTACAGTGGTAGCTCGGAACCTAACCTGCTGTATAAGCGGGGCCCACCTGTAGCTGTAAAGGTCGGAATGTTGTGTTTGCTTAGCAAGAGGGATTTGGCAAGCTGAAAATTCCATCGTGTTTGTGTCTGTGTCGTACAGTTGTAATATTAGAAATTCGGCAAATTTTATACTTTTCACCGTTATTATATTCATGGGGAAGCGCCTGATTCTCATGGGGCCATAAAGCAGCTGGGTAATGGGAGGCAATCAAGGAAGCAAGGGAAGGGGCTTTTTTTTTTTTTTTTAACTGTTTCGCAGTGTCAAAAACTATGTCTAAATTTTTGTTCCTTTATCCCAACAAATAGAAAAAGAAACAGTCCGATCACAATTCAATAATGCAACGAACTCCTGTTTGAGAATAATCTTATCTTCTCGTTACTACTCGTCCAATAAGCCAAATTTCCTTGTCGATTCCGTCATTCACGGGCAGCTGTGAAAGACTCTTGAGTCATTAAACTTGTTTACATCTCTTTTATACCCAGGTCTACCTGGAGTTTACCTGGAGGGTGTTCCGGGGGACAACGCCCCTGCAGCCTGGTCCATGATCAGGCTTCTCTCTGTGTTTCAGTTTAGTTTGATCTCGCTGTCTTTCAACTGGTGTTCATGAAGTCCCCTTCGACTTATACATAATCGTTCAGAAAAGCAAGTTGGTGCTGCTTTCCAATGTTTACGCCTCTTAGTTATTATGTATTTCCAAAATTATAGGTTCGTAGCCTATGTTTTTATTATGACGTGTTGATAAGCGCTGATGAATAAACATCTTCACTGGTGGAATTTTATCAGCTATGGCTTTTAAAGTATGATTTTTTTTTACAGCAAACGAGGCATTTCACTATCATTCGAGAATAAGTTTTGCCTTTTTTACACAAAAGTGATGGGAATGTCCCCAATCTATCGCCATCAACGGGTAAAAACAGATAATGCTAGATCTAGCGCCAAATGTGCTAGCTAAATCAAGATCTGTGGTGACAGCGGACCACCTAGAAGCAATAAGCAGGTCAGACAATCCAAAGACACTGAAAAATTGCGGGAAAATATAAGCAGGGATTCCTAGTGGACAGTGGAGAACATGACGTTCAAATAACCAGACGACCAGCAGTACTCAGGTTACAGTACTCCGGTAACTACCCTGAAACAGTACTCAGTAAGTCAACAACGGAGACGACGCCTAACTTCAGCATTCGGTTTAACAAACATTAACGGGCATTTTTCTCATTGAGTGATCCTCTCACATTCTCATTATCATGTAAATGATTAAATTTAATGAAGGTTTGCTTAGGGCTTTGTTTCTATTAAGCTTATCATTCAATCAACATTAATTAATTATTTATTATATACACGTACAAGAAAAGTTTTTACTCTGCAATTAAGCGTTTGCAGAAGCGTTTGTTTGACTGGTCAAGTTTTGATACGCTGGTGATGTGACCCATTAGTCAAAATCAAGAGCCTGTCTTACGAATAAACTCTGCATTTTTATACTATATATAAAGTGAAGCTGATTTCTCCATGTATGCTATTTTAGGTTAGGTAGTATTAAATGAGATTAGGTTAGGTTTACTTAGGTTTACCTGGAGTCTACCTGGAGGGAGCCCTGGGATCAACATCCCCAAGGTCCAGTCCATGACCTGGCCTCACGGTGGAAACAGGTCCTAAGCAACTAGGCTGTTAATGCCAGCCACACGCAATCCAATGTACGAACCACAACCCGACTGGTCAGGTACTGATTTTAGGTATCTGCCCAGCTCCCTCTTGAAGACAGACAGGGATCTTATTTGTAATCCCCTTATAAATGATTGGAGACTGTTGATAGGTTTTAAGTCCCTAACACATAATGCGTTTTCCCTCAATGGTTGATGTAGTAATTTTAGATATAGTTCGGAAAAGTTAGGCCATATTAAGTCAATTTTGGTAAGGTTAAGGTAGATTAGATTAGGCTAGACATGGTAACTTAAGGTTAGATTAGATTCCTTTCAGTTATGTTGGGAGTTCTTTAATTCAATTTCGAAATTCATAACTTGGCTCGCAAGTCTCCATATTTCATTTACATTTTGCAGCTAAACTTTCGATTCCGTTCACATTGCTAATTAGTTCAAATCTGATGATATTATGGAAGCAGCTACCAAATTTTTGGTCCGTCTCGCAGGAATATTTGTGGTGGCCTATTTGTGAGCTGAGAGGTCTGTACACCATCACCCTAAACCTTATCTCATTGCCTTTGCATCAAAAATCAGTGTATGGTGATAATAATGGGGATGATAGTGATGGTGGTGATGGTGATGGCGGTGATAGATGTGATGGTGACTATTCATTATTCAGAAAATAATTCAGAACTTTGTTTACACGAAAAAAATACATCCTAACATTCTCCAAGCCAAATATTCGCTTACATATGTAACAGAGATTAAGTGCTTCCTTGTAATATTTTATTTATGTGTGTTTTTACAAACAAAAGCAATAAGCAATCTTGTGCTACTACGCCTTACAAACACACTCACAAAAGAATAACTTGAAATTCTGCATGCTGGCTTAGCTAACTTCCTAACTAGGAACAATGATATTATCGCAGAAATAACAAGGAAAAAAATGCAGGTTGCCTTACGGTATCTGGTTTCTGCTTCTAGTCCGGGTCTCTGTAACCGTAAACGCGCTCTCTGAAAATAAGGAAAACATTACATAAGTTCTCGCGTAAGTGAAAATCGTAAAAATCCTAATCAAACATCAGTCATTGTATACTGATTTATACATGATTGAACTCAGGCTGGTACACAACCCTCCAGTGATGCATAGTCATGCTATGTGAGTATGAAATGGGAGCCTGATAAATGCTTTGCTATTCTACTCCTTTTGACATCCACTTCTCTTAGGTAACCCGTTCTCCAGCCGGACCTCAAACTATGCGCTTAATATGTACTGACTAGAACCTATTCTGGAATCGCCGAGGCACCGCATACCTGACGTGTTGCACACTGCTTTATTAATTTACCTATTTGTGGTTAAACATCTTTTTTATAGGTTTATGTTTATGTGTAAGATAAAGAACGTTGTAAAAGGAGACTGGGCTTCATCATGATGACTGAGATGGAGTGAGGGAGGGGGAGCCGGTCACCTGAGAAGGAGTGGGAGAAGGAAATCGGAGACCTGAAAGGGAAGGAGGTGAGCTGGGGGAGGGTAGGAAGGTGGTAGTGTACACAGTAATGGTCAGCTCTCCCATGTCGCCATCATTCCTCCTCCAGATTACGCTCACTGACGCTTAAAATAGTCCCCAGGCTCTGTGTACTTATCGACGACCCTCCTTACCCTCCCTATTATCATATTTTCTCTCCCTCCTCAAGGTGTCCTTTGCAGGATACCTTGAGGAATGCTCTGAATAGATAAAAGACATCGAAACATTTTCTCCCCAGACACCCTCTTTATTATCCGAGTAATGCTTAATTATTTAACAGACAGATGGGTTATTAATTAAATAATATTCCTACAACACAGATCCCTAATTTTCATTCAAGGAAATTTCTGCTGCTCCATGGAGGTAAGTCGCGTGCCTAGGATGCTATAGGTATCACTGTTTTGGATAGCCACTCTAAGCTGCAGGAACAAGAAACTGCTTTATCACCTAACTCCCAAAAGAACTGTTGTGTATACTTTTCCCAATATTCGAGAGCTTATATACCGGTAGAGAGGAAGCAGGAGCACACATCGAAGCTTCAGTATTTAGGAGCCTTCTGGGGTTTTCTGAAGCTGGCAGTACCACTTCATTCAGATTCACTGTGTCGAAGATAAGTGGTACCTGTTGTATCATACTTTAAAGTTACTACCCGAAGGACTCTGGTTGCTATTGGGTCGGCATAGTCATGTCTTTACTGTTGATGAGCAATTGAGTGCAAGAAAATAACGTCTTAGCACAAATTTGTTAATTTTTTTATATTGCATAATTTAAAAAAACATAAGAGTACAATAAAATCGAAGAGATTAGGCATTCTGACCGTAAAATTACGGATTTTTAGTAAAAAAGCTTTAATGTAGCCTCTCCAGCTCTTGTCGCGTCTCTGTCGGTGTACATATCCGCTTGGTATTCAGCCACGGAGGAGGATTTTGCTATTTGTAGATCCTCCTGTTCCGCTCCAGAGGTGCGTCAGTGCTGTTCTTTCTCCCATTAGTGCTGCAGTTCCTGCCTTTGCTTTCAAGGCTTACTGGATACTGTTTCTACAGTGCATATATTGTTGCTTTTTCATATTCCAAAGTTGGCTACAGCACAGCTACAAGACTGCAGTTCGCACGGGCAAAAGAAACAAGGAAGCAAGGGAGCGCTCAATCAAGAGAGCAAAGAAGCAAGCGAGTAAGCAAGGCAGCAATGAAAGAAGCATATAAATAAGCAAGGAAGCAAGACAACAAACAAGCAATGAGCTAATAGCTTTCTTTTATGCCTAACA
>NC_069427.1:23900112-23902612 GCF_026875155.1 Cherax quadricarinatus | reverse complement strand
TCAGTCGGGTTTTTTATTCGTTTATCTGCCTGTCTGACAGTCTATAGCTCAGCTAACCTCTGGCCTGAAAACCCTGACTTTTCAAGTGTCCTGGAGAACACCACCACGATAACTGAAGGATCTTAGTCAAGTTTCATCGAGGATAAGTCATCTTTTATTAATGGGGTGACCTATATGAGATTTAATTTAAATTGTATATTCGTTGCTGTGCAATAAGAGATGAAATTTCAACCCAATATAATTTTGCACTAGAGCATATATTAAGAAACTTGCTTGTGTATGTGATGACTTGTTGATTATATTTATGTAGTTAGAAGAGCAGATTACTGCTTGTCAGTGTTCCTCTGTCAGTGTTTAATGTGTCATATATTTTGTTTTAATTTTGTGTCGTTGTAAAATATACTTCCTAATAACCCATTACATAAGAACGCTACTTTACAGAGAAAGGTTCATCAGCCTTCGGTATGTCAGGCGACAAAAAGCTTTCATGTGAACTGAATCAAGAATTTTAGCAGTATGGAAGCTTGTCTAGAAATAAAAGCTGTACTCAAGACTGGGGACGAATGAGGCTTTCGTGAAGCTAAAGTAACCGAGATGACGCAAATTATCTAACGTACCTGAGGATAATTGTCAACCAGCTGGAGGCACCACTGGCATGTGTAAAATGCTGAAGTGTCCAGGCCAAATCATAAGTGATTTTTTGTTAAATATGGAAGAAATCACAATAAAACGCGTGACTGCAAATATGAAAAAACGCCACAGTAAAAATAGGAAATAAAACCTGAATGTTTTCATGTGCTTACACACATATCTTCAGAGGAACAAAATGTGCTTTATTTCCCTCTTCTTCCTATTCCTTGGAAGATGCGTGTAAGCACATGAAATCGTTCAGGTTTTATTTCCTATTTGCACTGAGGTATTTTTTCATGCTAAATATAAGGATAGATAAGAAGAACAGAAGCTTGTAGTCATCATGAGCTTGACTCGATGCAACTAAGAAAACTATGGAAGTAGTACCAGAGATAAGAAGAGTTCACTGCAAAGTGCGTAACAGAGAGTGTGGATTATTATTATTATTTTCAAGGGGAATCTCTTAAACCCCCAGGATCGTATAGCGTGTGGGAAATGGGAAACATCACACTTTATCCGTATTTGGAAAGGGTAACTCAATTGCATCGGTAGCTACAGGAGAAGAGCTGAGACTGAAGTATGAAGTGAAAACTGGAGTCCATACAGATATATTTAGACGAGCATATTTACATGTAAAAAAAGAAAAAAAAGCTTTCAATTGTACATAAGTGTACCATCACACTTGTACACACTACGCGTTCGTTTGCTCAAGGTAATGGTGAATATAAATGGAGGTAGAACGGTGGTATCCTTGGAGAACACAGGATACATGAAAGACAATCATGGGTTTAGAGAAGGAAAATCCTGTGTTACAAACCTACTGGAGTTCTACGACGGTAACAGAGACGAAACAGGAATAAGACGAGTGACTGCCTATTCCTGCAGAGTAAGAAACCCGTCGACACTGTAGCACACCAGAAATTATCCACAAACTAGAAGAGAATGTAGAGATACATTGAAATTTACTACATTAGCTAGCTTAATAACTAAGAGGGAAGAGAGAGTGATGGTGAGGGAGGAGGTGTAAGGATGACAAGAGCTGACGAGGGGTGCCCTTAAAGGGTGAGTGCTGATAATAGCACTATTCCTCATACATGCAAGCGACATGCCAGAAAATACAGGACTCCATTTCGCTCTTACAAGAACATGTAAAACTAAGGAAAAAAACTGAACTAGTAAAAGACAGGAAAAACTATTAGAAGACTGAGAGATTACGGGGATAATCAGACAAATGGTTACCAGAACTGTGTCCTTGCAGATGCAGAGTTATGAAAATTGGGGAAGGCAGGAGAAGGCCGCTGCAATCGAAGCAGGTATCACTAGAGACGCATCAAGAGGATGGTGTTAGCGGCTTATGCATGTCAAACTTCAACATATGCTCTTTCAGGTTACTATGTAATGCATTATTACAGAGTATGCTACATCCACTTGAAGCCTACACCTGAAGAAATATGCAAAGAAACTAGATAAAGTTCAGAGTTGCCACGAGACTATCGGTGCTAAGAGAACTAACCTGATCTGAGATAGAGAAAAGGAGGATACAGTAGAACGTCTATAGAAGGACAAGATATCAACAGGGTAATCAGGAAATGGAAGGGCTTGGATGAGGAAGTGGTAGAAACAAACATCGCACACAGTTTTTAGGATAGGTACGATAGTCTCCACGAAACTGAACATTGGTTAACCAGTCGTATGATGTTAAGAGGCGGGCCCTTCAGTATAGCTAGACAAGTATACATATATACATATACACTACCCTCATCCATGGCACCCTCCATATACATACACACACATATACATACACATACACACACACGCATACACACACACACCACCACACACACACACACACACACACACACACACACAC
>NC_069427.1:23835112-23895112 GCF_026875155.1 Cherax quadricarinatus | reverse complement strand
ATTTAAGCTATAAATACGACTACTAAAGCCTTGGACAAGACCTTTTTTCTTAAAAGGGGGGTCTGCAATACGGGGTTTTCGCTCTTGTATCCGAAGGATTAACCAGAACGACAACTAAACAGATCTTCATACTAAACACAGTGAACGATTACCGAAAAGCTTCAAGAGATTTTCGTAAGCATCTCTCATTCCACTTGGCCGAAATTACTTGAAACTCAGAGTGATTGCTCACGCGTCAAATTAATTAGGGAGGATTTGCTGCTGTTTTAACCTCGAATGATTACGGTTTCAATAGAGCTGAGCATCTATGAATGCTAATTTGTGGCCTTCCAACCCGCAAGGATAAATATGCCGAAAGATGTGTATCTCGAAGTGTATTTACACGAAAGGTGTGTATCTCGCAGTGTATTTACACGAAAGGTGTGTATTTCGCAGTGTATTTATATGAAAGGTGTCTATCTAGCAGTGTATGTACACGAAAGATGTGTATCTCTCACAGTGTATATACACGAAAGATGCGTATCTCTCACAGTGTATGTACACGAAAGTGTATATACATGAAAAAGTGTGTATCTCTCCGAAAGGTACACACCTCTGCAAAAACCTGAAATGTGTTTATGTATGTGTATGTATACTGAAAGGCGTCGTCTCCCACTGAATATACACTGAAAGTTTACTATGTATTTTAGGGGTTGAAATCTTCGTGAACGGTGGCGCACAGGTGGGAAGAAACCTTAGTGATCCATCTTCCCGAGAGTAACTTTTAAACCAGACAAACCAAGTAACTTTTTCTTCCGTCTTACTTTAATTACAATTTTTTTTTTTACTTTTCATTGCAGCTTACTATTATTCAAGACAAGTTCACTTATACTTCTAGCACGCGCACTCACGAGCGTTCATGCCTATTCAAACTTAGTGTTCAAACTGCGTTCAGAGATTTTGTTTTGTTCAAACTTTGAGTTCAAGCTTTGTATTTAAACTTTGTATTTAATCTATGTTTAAACTTTGTGTTTAAAGTTTGAGTGCAAACTGCCACACTATGTTTTTCGCCTGAAGCCTTCGGTCTCCGGTCCTCCAAGAAGTGGGTGTGGAAATTCATTTCGGAAAATAGTCCAGTGAGCACCCTTGTGCCTCTCTCTCTCTCTCTCTCTCTCTCTCTCTCTCTCTCTCTCTCTCTCTCTCTCTCTCTCTCTCTCTCTGCTAGATTAGGCATCTTCTTTTGGTTATGTGTATAGAAAACAGTCACAATGTCAATGCGACTATTTTCTATACACACACGCACGCACACACACACACACACACACACACACACACACACACACACACACACACACACACACACACACACACATACACACACACACACACACACACACACACACACACACACACACAAAACACACATACACACACACACACACACACACACACACACACACACACACACACACACACACACACACACACACGACAGAGCAGCGACGGAATTCTCTATTCAGATATCCCTAATGAAGACGTAAGGGTCTTAGGAAGTCTTAGCAGCGTGGCCGGTGGCCCGCCCTCTCTAAGACACCAGCAGATACAACTCAACATCAGTAGCCTCCTAAAGGGATATTATTCCCTCTCTCGACATCCGTCTTCATTGTCGCTCTCCCTCTATATTCTCCTTAGACCTGACATTAGTGGATTTTCGGACCAATCTTCGGGGGATTTTCCAATTTTCTCCCTTCTCTTCGGAGTCGCCTTATTTTCCAATTTGTTCCCTTTCCACAAGAGCTTAGCTAAAAGGAAGGGGAGGCAGAAGGGAGGGGTAAGGAGAGGAGAAGGGAGAATAGAGGTGCGGAAAACAAGGTGGAAGGAAAGATGCAGGTAACTCATTCATTGTCTTTGCTTTCTCTCCTTCCCTCATTTACTTCCCCCCACCACCCTCCCACCACCCTTTCCAACCCACTGTCCCTTTCTTCGCTTGCCCTCCCTCACATATTCCTCCCTGGTAGTAACTTTAACTACTGTGAGAAATTATGCGGGTAAATTTTACAATGTTCTGAATTATTCCACCCCCATAATGTGAAGAAATTTTGGCACATCAAACAGTTTACACTTACTGATATTGATGTACCACAGAGTCAAGTGGTACTTTAAGGACACCAAGTCACAATAACATCCCTCCTTCATGCCCACCTTCTCAGTTCATCAAGTCTCATACGTCAAAGAGCCAAGACGACCGGCAATCAACCCTCCTCACACGTCGCCCCTCAAGGGAGGTTCCTTGACGCTGGTGAGGGGCCCTTGATCTAGGAAATTGGATCTGCGCTCCGTTTCCCTGAATTAAGCCTGAATACCTTCCCCCCCCCCTACGCGCTGTATAATCCTACGGGTTTAGCTCTCCCCATGATTATAATTATAATAATCCACACATATCTTACCAACACTGCCCTCTTGCCATCTACACAACCCCGTTCCCCCACACAGTTGGAAACACTCACTCGCTTCCTCACAAGTAGTTCGGTAGCTTGTGATTACCATTAAAACTTCATGTTTATATTACATTATATTAACACTTCACATACACGTTACTAATTACAGGAAAAATATAAGAAATTTCTCACAACTACTTTACTTAATACTTACTGTCACCTTATTGCCATACAGGAAACAGAATTTAATATCTAAATTTCACTCGCTGTATTAAGGTCGCCTCTCGATGGAGACGGAGGAAAATGGAGAGAGGGGAGGGTAGAGAGGGAAAGAAGGTGGGAAAAGAGGGTGATGGAAAGAGGGAAAGGGGGGAACGGATGCTGTCATTAATAACAGTTTCAACTGTAGTTCCAGGTGGCTGTTGTTACCTGTGGTTTGTTAGGTGTTGGCTGTGGTTTGTTGGTTGTGGCTGTTTTTGGTTGGTTGGTTATGGTTGTAGCTGATTGTGGCTGTTGTTGGTTGAAGTTCTTTTTGGCTGGTTGTTGCTCTTGTTTAGTTGTGATTGGTTACGGCTGGTTGTTGCTGTTGCTGGTTGATTGTGGTTAAATGCAACTCTTGTTGTTTATTTGTGGCCATAGTTGTTTGCTGTTGGTTGTTGCTGATATTGGTTGGTTGTGGCTGTTATTGGTTGGCAGTGGCTGTATTGTTGCTGTTTCAAGAGTCACCTTCTTCCCATGCGGAAATTTTAACCCAAGCCTCACAACCTCCTCCACTCCGCGTACCAGGGTGGATTTCCAGTAGCTGCTTGCCGGGCCATTCCTGTAGCGAGCTGAAACACTCTCGTAACAGTCATCTTCAGTTCTTATTATCCTCAGGAGTTGAGTATCCTTCATAAGCCCTGGTATGCAGCAGTCTATGTGTCATCACAGGAGGCGGCTTAATCGGGAACAGTAAGAGCGTAGGAACTTCCCCAAGTGGTACGCCACTTGTTGTTTCTCCTGGCCATGACACCTGTTTTCTCACTGACACTCTTCCTTCTGACTGTTAAGTGCTCTCATATTATTATTGGCGTTCCAGTCACTTGTGATGAAATATGTCAAAGAAATATTGAGTGGGTTTGTAAGAGTGTTTATCTGTATACTCGCAAATTTCAGTTGGTTTTTCTCTGTTTTCTCTATTTCTCATTCCCTACTCAAGCATCAGGTTATCTCATCTCATCTCTCTCTCTCTCTCTCTCTCTCTCTCTCTCTCTTACTCTCTATTTCTCGCTTCTCAGCCACTTATCTCTATACCCACCCTTTTCCCCCCTCTCTCCTTCCCTCCCTTTCCCAGCAACTCCCTCTCCCCTCTCCCCAACTTCTCCCACCCCCAGCCGCTCGGAACTTGGTCATTGGTCTTCATGGCGCATGCGCAGGACAACCCAAAATCGTTCTTATCATTTTTAGTTATAGTGTGGTATGCAGCGTGGCATTATCAAACATAACGCAACCCCCTCCCCCTTCCCCTCTTTCCACTCTACTCCCCCTTGGTAGGCAAACTACTCCTCTCATCCCCCCCCCCCCGCCGATTACTAGGAGTTCCCCCAGTAGTAGGAGTCCTTCTACCCCCCAGATAAATGACTATATAACCTTCACCCCTGTAATGGTCTGGGGAAGCTATATCTGACTTTATCTGAAGCTGATGTGGGGAGGGGGGTAGAGGAGGCGCAGCGGGAGGGGGGAAAGCGTGGAGAAGGGGCAATGGAAGCGGAGATGGAAAAGGAGGAGGAGGAGATGGAAGAGGTGGAGGAGATGAAAGAGAAGAAGGAGATGAAAGAGGAGGACGAGGTGGGGGAAGTTAGGAGAAGGAGAGGAGTGAAGAGTATTGGGGATAAACAGAAAGAGCAGAAGGAGAGGGGAAGGAGGAAGAGGAGAATGAGACAGTGGAGATGAAGAATGATTCAGGAATTAGGCGGAGGAAGAGGAGGGTGAAATGGGAGTGTAAGAGGAAGAGGGAGAAATCACGAGGAGAATGAAGAGACGAGTAAAAAGCATAGAGGATGAATAGACAAAGAATGAGAACGAATAAGAGAAAAAAAAGAGACTGAGGAAGATGAGGAAGAGAAGGGAGGGAGGTACAGACAGAGGTGGCTTACGTGTGACGTTATAGGAAAGTAATGGCAATAGCTACATACGCTCAAATAAGATAAATAAAAAGAGACAAGGAAAAGGCGGCAGAGAAACATCAGGAAGGGCAAAGGAATAAATGGGAGAGAGAGAGAGAGAGAGAGAGAGAGAGAGAGAGAGAGAGAGAGAGAGAGAATGAGAGAATACGTTTCAGTGGCAAGTGTTAGGTAAAGAGTACATACGAAATTAAATAAGAAACGGAACTCAAGATTTCAGGCATTTTGCAATGAGCAATACGATGATTTGCCATTCCTTGTAAGGGATCCCCCGCCCACACGACTTCATCTGCTGCACTTCTCCGCTTCTTCCACTAGTTCCAGCGTGAAAGTCTCTGTCCTCGTGCCTCTTAATTCTACTGGCAAAGCCTGAGGTGCAGCCGAAACTACTCTTAAAAGAAAGATTACCCAGGTGTGTCTTATCACCCAGAAGGATTAATCTGGAACTACCTCGAAACTGTTGATTTTTTATATTATCCAAGGTACAGTAGTATAGTGTATGTTCTTGTTTGTGTCGACATCCTCAGGATTTCACATGATTTAAATTTCCTTTGAAGTTGGACTTAGAGACTGTTTCTCCTAGTTCATATCTGGACTCTTCTCTCTATTACAACTCGCATGTCGGATCTTAACCTTGACACACAAAATATTATGTTCAGCGAACACTTTATTTAATACTACTTTAGCAAACCATGAAAAGGAAAAAAAGTGGCTTGTAATATGAAGTTGGGTGGGGTGTTTTGGAAGAGGGGACGCAGGAGTGTGTGTGTATGTTATAGGAGGAAGAGATTAGTTGGGATGTGTTTTGTGTGCTGGAGGAAGGGACAGGAATAAGGAAGGAGAGAAGGGCTGAGAAAGGGAGGGAGCTAAGAAGGTAGGGTGTCTGGAGATTGTCTTAATAACCACGGTAGCCGAGAGTTGGTTGTGAAGGTTTGAGAGACGCCTTTAAGATAGGTCCGCCGTGTGTTTCTTGAACGTTAGGCTAATTGGGCGTTGCTAATGGAACATTGGATATATTTTCGGGGAGAGTGGCTTAACCTTTTGTAGGGAGATAATGACTGTGAGTGTTATATATGCGTATAGCCAGCTTCCCCCTTCTCTCAACCCACTCTCCTTCCCCTCTTTTTGTGCAATACTTTCATTCATGAGTGTATAAATGGATGCATGTATACTTTTACATATGTATGCATGCAACGATGCACAGCACCCAGGAGGGGAAGGAGGAATGATGTTGTTCCAGGTCGCGTTGCAGTTGCAATACGGCCTGTTGCTGATCATACCTGCTTGAGTGCTACTGAATTCATGCATTGTATTCCCCGCTTTGCATTGCTCCTGAAGAAGCTTTTGTAATTGCCACGTGAAAGACCTAGAGAAACATCACTGCTTTCCCTTCGCCACTGCTGTGTATGCTTGAATGTATGTGTGCATGTATGTATAAATGTAAATATATATCCATCTATGTATATTTGTATTCATCTACGTATGTACCCAAATGTGGAGTGGATTATCCTGGAATAATTCTTGTTGAGAAAATTTTAGGGATTTTCTACATTCGTCAAATTTGCCAGAGTATATAATCCATAATTCCTTTTTCTTCGTTTAAGCCTCAAGCAGCTGCCTTCCAGCCTTCTTCCTTCCAGCTGATGCAACCCTGCTGTCTTCCTCCAAGCTGGTGCAGCCCTGCTGTCTTCCTTCCAGCTGGTGCAGCCCTGCTGTCTCACTTCCAGCTGGTGCAGCCCTGCTGTCTCACTTCCAGCTGGTGCAGCGCTGTTGTTATAATTTTTCTTTCAACCATCCAGATCATCTCGGTGTGAGGGGATTTAACTCTAGCAGTTATTTACTTAACCGTGTCCATCCTCCTCTTCACACCTCCTCTTCACATCCTTCTCTTCATTTCATCCTCTTCACATCCTCTTCTTCACATCTCCTCTTCACATCCTCCTTTTCACATCTCTTCACACCTCCTCTTCACATCTTCCTCTTCATATCTCCTCTTCACAATCAACATACAATTATGTTTGTGTGTAACACTCAGACGTCAATAAAAACAATAATTAAAATAATAAAAGATATAATATAGATAAGATTAAACAGAGAATACCATAAGAAATATTACGACAACAAAGGTAACGATAACGAAGCTAATGAAAACAGTGAAATATATAATAACGATGCTGATAACGATAATATTAATACCTACAATAAAAATTATAATGATAAAGACAAAACTATAACTATAATGATACGGATAATGATAATGTAAAAGATAATTACAATAATAATAATAATAATAATAATAATAATAATAATAATAATAACTGTAAACGATAATTGTGATGACGGTGATAACTATAATTACCAACGATATTGATTACAATTTATGATTACGATATTTTCATTTTGTTTTTTTTGGTTATTGTTCTTATTGTTAATTCTTAAATTAAAAATTTTCAGAAATTATTATTACTGTGAAGCGGTGAACCCGAAGGAGTGACGCGGCGTCAGGTGATTGGATGTTAGAAAGACTGACAACTTCCGTGAAAAGGATCTCGCTGAGGAAACACCCAGATGCCACCGAAGTCTATTTTCTTCGGTCTGTCTTTTTGGGTTTTCCATTTTCTGGTCAACCCAAGTCGATTTGCAACGCTAAATCCACTGGGGTCCTTCACAAGCGAGTTCTTAATAGCATTGACAATATGCTATGGTTGTTAGTAAACGAGGGCTGGTCGTAAACCGGGCCGCCGGGGCGTTGACCCCCCTAAACATACTCCAGGTAAGGCCGACGCACGCACACGCGCTCAGGCAACAAGGAAACAATATCAGGCAGATGAATGAGCCTTCACTCCTGGGATCACCATGGCCGCCTTGAAGAGGAGCCGTTGTCAGTTGCTTGGCTGTCACAGATGGTGGCCTCTGACACAGCGGTATTGCTTGTGAAACCTTTCTATTGTAAGCATCGAAGCCCAGTGGTACAGCGCTGGGCCTGTTACCAGTATGGACCACGATTCGAGTTCTCGTTCATTCTTCTGTTCAGTTATTTATATGTATATATATATATATATATATATATATAATATATATATATATATATATATATATAATATATATATATATATATATGTGTGTGTGTGTGTGTGTGTGTGTGTGTGTGTGTGTGTGTGTGTGTGTGTGTGTGTGTGTGTGTGTGTGTGTGTGTGTGTGTGTGTGTGTGTGTGTGGGTGTGTGTGTGTGGGTGTGTACTCACCTAATTGTGGTTGCAGGGGTCGAGACTCAGCTCTTGGCCCCGCCTCTTCACTGATCGCTACTGGATCCCTCTCTCTCTCTGCTTCCTGAGGTTTGTCATACCTCTTCTTAAAACTTTCCACTCATCAACTACCCTATTTCCAAACCAATACTTTCCGATGTCCTTTCTAAATCTAAACTTATCTAATTTAAATCCATTACTGCGCGTTCTCTCTTGGAGAGACATCCTCAAGACCTTATTAATAATCCCCTTTATTAATACCTATCTTCCACTTATACACTTCGATCAGGTCTCCTCTCATTCTTCGTCTAACAAGTGAATGTAACTTAAGAGTCTTCAATCTTTCTTCATAAGGAAGATTTCTGATGCTATGTATTAATTTAGTCATCCTACGCTGAATGTTTTCTAACGAATTTATGTCCATTTTGTAATACGGAGACCAGACTGAGCTGCTATAATCAAGGTGAGGCCTTACTAATGATGTATAAAGCTGCAGTATGACCTCTGGACTTCTGTTGCTTACACTTCTTGATATAAATCCAGTAATCTATTTGCCTTATTACGTACGCTTAGGCATTGCTGTCTTGGTTTAAGGTTGCTGCTCACATAACCCCCAAATCCTTTTCGTAATCTGATGGCTAAGTTCTACATCTTTAATTTATAAATACTAGGGTTATGGGACTCCCAGCTTAACCCGCTTAAAAATTGTGATTCCTTTTCAAAAATGATTTTTTTTTCCCCTGATTCCTTCATTCTTTAATTTATCCCCCTTTTTTGGGGGTTTTCCCCTTTTAAAAACTTCCTTAAATCTCCTGTTCAGCTCCTCACATGCCTCCTGATCATTTCTTGTGAGTTCTCCACCTTCTGTCCTTAATCTGAACACCTGGTCTTTGACTGTTGTCTTCCTCCTGATGTGGCTATACAACAGTTTCGGGTCAGTCTTGATTCTCGATGCTATGTCATTTTCATACTGTCGCTGGGTCTCTCTCCTTACCTGTGCGTACTCAATCCTGGCTCTGCGACTGATCTCCCTATTTTCGTGTGTTCTCTGCCTTCTGAAACTTTTTCCATTCTCTATTGCACTTTGTTTTGCCTCCTTACACCGTCGGGTAAACCAGGGGCTCGTTCTGGTCTTCCCTTGTTACTGTTGCCCTTGGAATAAACCTTTCATTGCACCTTGCATTTGTTGTTAACATTTTCCATCATTTCATTTACTGGCTTTCCTGCCAGTTCTTGTCCACTGACCTCCCGCAGGAAGTTCTTCAACCCTATTGGTCCCCTCTTTTATAGTCATGCTTTCCATTCAACTCTGTTATTCTTCCACTTGCAGTCTATAATGTATTCAAAGCTACATATACCAACTAGATTACAGCTAATAAGCTCCTAGGGACTCAATACATGAAGTCCTCAATATGAGCTGACCCAGGGCTGAACACAAGGTCCCAATCTCTGGTTCAATTCACTCACCCATTCCCTACAATTTTAAACCCACATGGAATAACAGTTTACCACACACCCATCAGTATACTAGTGAACAAGTCCCAAACCATGACTCCTCAGATTTCCACCACCAACACTTTGCCAACAATATTTCCGCCTCAAACTAAACTACAATTAATTGACCATATGCGCCCATACATCCAGCTCAAACTTATAATACGCTTTAAAGTGACCTACTTGCCACCTTCAATGGTCCACCATTGCATCAGTCTCCTCTTTCGAAAATGATTACTAACTCTTCAATCTCTAAGTTTCTGTGGATTATAATCACCTGCAATGACCAGCTTTTTGAATTCCAGACTGAATGTACGGACTATAGGCCTATATCCAGTAGGCTCATCTATCTTACTCATTTACCTCGGACATTTTTCTCCTTTTTTATAAACCATAATCACTAGCCTCCTCCTACCTTGGCATTGCTCTTGTTAAGTTTCCCTCACCAATCTTTCGTAATCTGTATGGATTGTCATCTTTATTTACTAGTATAGGTTTGGCACTCAACTTCGAACCTGCATTATTAATTCTGGACTTCCTTTTAGAATATTTGTTAATCTCCTAATTCCTACATTTATCTTAATCATCTCATTTGTGTATCCAATTTGTCAACTTCATGTATTCAATCATCAAGATAATCATATATAAAACAGAGGGCCAAAAAGATCCGTGGAAGCCATTGTTAGGATCCCTCGGATTTACCTTTGACACTCCTGTTCGTGGGTCGGCTGAGTCCACAGCAGTTTCCCCAATGCATGAGTGCACTTTCTTTACAGTCCTCATTGATGCGAACTCGTATCAGCTTCTAACTTATTCAATAATATCAACTTTTATTGTGGTCATCCTCAAAAGCTTTATGAAAACTTCATAAATTATTGCTACCCTCTGTGAATCCTCTGGTTCATTAATCAGACTTACGAGGTCTAAATCTCCGAATCATGACTTGCTATTGCCTCAATGAGCAGGCTTTTGCGTAATGACGATAAACTTGTCCTGTTTTAAAATGGATGCCTTAACTTCCACTATCGACACCACCGTTTCAGAAAAATTAAAATTTGTATGTTTTGAACCACCCAATCCTTGCAAAAATCTCATAGACCACCTATTGTCATGTCCATCCCTCGCCATCACCTGTCATGATTTCATCATTGCTTTTCTGCCTTCACTGCTTTTTCATATATGTTTAGTGTCTTCTGTTGTAAAACTGAGAGAAAATAATTATTTAAAATCAACCCACATTTCTTCCCATTGTCAGTAGGTGCCCATAGTTATTTTTAAGGGGACCTATCTTATCTCTAACTTTGTTCTTAGACCTGGCAAATAACTTCTTGGGTCTAGTTTTGGAGATCCCTAGCAACTTTATTTCAACTAGTGTACCTCTTTAGCTTTTCTCCTTATCCTCCTTTTCTCAATTTCCATCTTATGTAATATACTGATGTCAAAGATACCCTCACCTCTTTTGAACCCTATAAATTTCCTCATATCTGTATGCCTGTGATATTGCACTTTATTCATCCGGTCAGTTTCTTTATCTAACTTCTATGGATAACTCTTGAGCAGCATGTTATGTTCTTCAGAAAATGTTATTTAATGCATCTGCTTTGTTACCCAGTCAACCAATTCTGTTTCTAATACCTACTATTGCTGAAACAGAGAATCTGGGTGGACTGGTTATGATGTTCATGCGCTAGGGTGTCGTACTGATCCTTCATGCTAAGTAATTGATTTGGGGTGCGCTTGTCCTTCCATTCCTGGTAATAGTTTCCTAAATTCATTCAAGCATTCATTCCCGTTTGAACTCTCTTTCAGTTGTTTCCTCTCTTGTGTTCTTTTCGACGAGAACACTCCGAAAACTGCTTCCTCAGCATAGCTTCTCCTGAGACATGATCGATTAAATTCCCAGTTGAAAATTACAAGGCACATCATTTCTAAGTGTAACCACCCAATCTCCAAAATTATACCACTGGTCATGTCCTCCCTCGCCTTCCCTTCTAATTCAATCGCTTATTTCATCCTCCTGCTTTCTTTCATCATAAGTTCCCCTTTAACTTCTCTACCCATAACAAACACGGATCTCTCCTTTCCACCTCCCACTGTGACTCCCATTCATCCCTGATGTTTTTATTCCTTCCAGTCGGAGTTGTGTGTGGGATGTGTGTGTGGTGTGTGTGTGTGTGTGTGTGTGTGTGTGTGTGTGTGTGTGTTGTGTGTGTGTGTGTGTGTGTGTGTGTGTGTGTGAGTGTGAGTGAGTGTACTCACTAATTGACTCACCTAATTGTGGTTGCAGGGGTCGAGACTCAGCTCCTGGCCCCGCCTCTTCACTGCTCGCTACTAGGTCCTCTCTCTCTTGCTCCTGAGCTTGTCATACCTCTTTTTAAACTATGTATGGTTCCTGCCTCCACTACTTCACTTGCTAGGCTATTCCACTTCCTGACGACTCTATGACTGAAGAAATACTTCCTAATGTCCCTGTGACTCGTCTGAGTCTTCAGCTTCCAGTTGTGACCCCTTGTTTCTGTGTCCCCTCTCTGGAACATCCTATCTCTGTCCACCTTGTCTTTTCCCCGCAGTATCTTGTATGTCGTTATCATGTCTCCCCTGACCCTTCTGTCCTCCAATGTCGTCAGTCCGATTTCCCTCAATCTTTCCTAGTACGACATTCCCCTGAGCTCTGGGACTAGCCTTGTTGCAAACCTTTGTACTTTCTCTACTTCTTGACGTGCTTGACCAGGTGTGGTTCCGACTGGATGCTGCATACTCCAGTATGGGCCTAACATACAGTGTACAGTGTCTTGAACGATTCCTTATTAAGGTTCAGAACGCTATTCTCAGGTTTGTCAGGCGCCCGTATGCTGCAGCAGTTATTTGGTTGATGTGTGCCTCCGGTGACGTGCTCGGTGTTATGGCCACCCCAAGGTCTTTCTTCCTGAGTGAGGTCTGTAGTCTTTGTCCACCGCCTATTACTCTGTCTGCGGTCTTCTTTGCCCCTCTCAATCTTCATGACTTTGCATTTGGCAGTGTTGAATTCGGAAGCCAGTTTCTGGACCACGTGTCCAGCCTGTCCAGGTCTCTTGTCATCCTAGCCTATCCTTATCCGATAATTCTTCTCTCTGCTTCACATCATCTTGCATAGGACACTTTCGGTCTATTCCTTCATCATGTCGTTGATATATCAAAAATAGCCACTGGTCCTAGAATGACCCTGTGGGACCCGCTCGTCACAGGCCTCTGTGATACCTCCTTCACGTTAGTGTGTGTGTGTTGTTGATGTTCATGTTGGTTGTGTGTTGGTTTGTGTGTTGTCGTTTGTGTGTTGAGCTGTTGTGTGTAGTCGTGTGTGTGTGTGGTGCGTGTAAGTTGTCCGTGTAGTTGTAGTGTGTGTGTGTGTGTGTGGTGTGTTTGTGTGTGTGTGTGTGTGTGTGTGTGTGTGTGTGTGTGTGTGTGTGGTGTGTGTTTTGTGTGTGTGTGTGTGTGTGTGAGTGTGTGAGAGTGTGTGGGGTTGTGAGAGAGATTCACTGTGGAGAGGGAGCGGGAAGGCGTGTAAAGAGAAGAAAAATGGAATGTGAGAGGGAGGAGGGCGCTGGAAGAGAAGAGTGAGGTCGAAAGAAGTGAGGGAGAGAGAGAGAGAGAGAGAGAAAGGGAGGGAGAGAGAGAGAGAGAAGAGAGAGAGAGAGAGAGAGAGATGAGAGAGAGAGAGAGAGAGAGAGAGAGAGAGAGAGGAGAGAGAGAGAGAGAAGAGAGGAGAGAGAGAGATAGAGAGAGAGAGAGAGAGGAGAGAGAGAGAGAGAGAGAGAGAGAGAGAGAGAATAAATAAAAAAAAAACAAGAGATTAATTTTGAGTCAATGGATGCACTCACAAGAAAATTAAGACCGAGGACCTAAACTGGTTGACAGGAAAAGGATCTGGGTGTACGTCTGAAGCTCATATTTAATTTCTTACAGGCAAGATTAAGAAAATTTCTCCCAATATATTTCCAATCACATAGACTGCCAAATCACTCACATTATTGTTCAGTCCTTTTATTTCTCTTTACTTTTGCAATAAAGCACAAGTCAGCTCAAGAAGGTAGCAATAAGTATGACTATCGTCAGTATTACTGCCAGACCACCACACTTAAACAGGCCTAAGGCGCCACCTTATACTGTAAATTACTAAGTCATCGTGCTATTCCAGTCTCCACGTTCAATTTCCAGGGAACTGTAGTTACTTTCAGGCTGCTAACAAAATCCATACAACATTCAGATTTTTCATGAACTTATCTATGAATGTTATTCCTCATTCTGCATGTAGAATGACCAAGGTTATATTCGGCTTCCATCTAAATACTCTCTCAGTCTGAATTACACGTTAATTTCTTTATATTACTTATTTGTACTTGGCTTCTCCAATGAGCATGTTGTTAGAGTCATTACGTGAGCTAAGTGCATTCAGTTATAGCACAGAATTAGTAATGATCAAACAAATAGAGAATAATGACAAACTGAATGATAATTAATGTGAAAGCTGGAGGTCGGAGGGAAAGAGAATGGAAAGGATGGAGGGAGGTAGAGATAGATGAGGAGGAGAGAAAGAGAGGGTGAGGGGGTGTTTTAAAGGGGATGGGGGCAAAGGAGGGTGATGGATCCCTTTTAAGAGGTAAGAGGGAAAGGGGAAAGAGTGGGGGGGTGTGGGTAAATGAAAGGGAAGGGGAGAGGTAGGGAAGGGGGGAAAAGGGGATTTTCAATGCATAAAAAGGGAGGAAGGAGACAGGGGAAAATGAGTAAAGGTAGGAAAAATATAAAAAAAATATTTAAAAGAGATAAAAAAGATGGGGGAAAGGGAAATGGGTTTAGAAAAAGGGAAGAGGGAAAGCGTTTTTTGGTGGAAAAAGTAATGAAATGGGGGGAATAGGAAAGACGATGATGATAAAAAAAAAATTGAGAGGAGGATAAGATGCAGAGATTTGGGGGGGAAGGGAAAGAGGCGAAAGTGAAAAAGGGGGGGGGGAAAAGTACCAAACCCAGGGGGAAAAAAGGATGAAAAATATTTAAAAAACGGGCAGGGGGTTTTAAGGTTAAAAAAGATGAGAGAAAAAGGTGATAAAAAAATAAAGGAATAGATGTGGGGGAATAAGAGTGTTGGGTGATGGAAAGAGAAGGAAAAAGATTTGGGGGAAAGACTGTGAGGGTTTGGAAAGGGGAGAGAGAGAAAGAGGAGCTCTTAGTTGTAAATAAAGTTAGGAGCCTTCCCCCCTAACCTTGTAAAACCCTGTGTAAAAGAGAGAGAGATTTAAAGTGAGAGAGAGAGTTAAAAGAGAGAGAGGTAAGATAGCGAGTGAAAAGAGAGGGCGGGGAGCAGGTGAGGGTGGAGAGGAGGGGAAAAGCAAACTAACGAGGGCGTGGGGTTTGTAAACTTGCTCCTCGGGGAATCTAACTGCTCGTTCCACCCAAAACCAAAAAACTTTTTCCTCCCACAAAATTTTTCGGGGCGAAATTCAAGGGGAAATTTCTCCGTCTTTGTATATCAGGGGGAAACCCAAACTTGCCATCAAAAATTTGGGTTTTTTTTGGTTTTTAAAAAGTGTGGCAAATTACTGTGAATGTTGGGGGGGGGGGGTGGGAAAGGTAAGGGGGAATATGTGGGTGGAGAGGAAGAGGTAGGTAGGGGGTTAGGAGGAAAATGGGTCGGTGGGGGGGGAAGTAATAAGAGGGAGAAAAAATTTTGGAAAGGGGAAAATGGAAAAGGGAAAAAAGGGGGAAGAGGGGGGGAAAATTTCTAGTATCCAGAAAACGGGGAAATACCCTATTCTCTAGCAAAATGAAGAGACGGGGGGCCCCTTTTTCCCCTTTCCCCCCCCCCTTTTTCCTTTACTTTTTCCCCCCTTCAACCCCTTCTCTTTGCTCTCATAAAAAAGGCATTCCCAAACCCAAAAAAAAAACAATTGGTCCCCTCTATTTCATTGATATTAAACCCTTTTGTTTTAAAGATAAACAAAAAAATTTTCATTTAAAAACCCCTTCCCTTTTTAAAAAATTACCCCGGTACCCATAGGTGTGTTTTGTCCACAGCTTAAAAACAAACGAGAAATTTCACAGAGCCCATAGCACTTTCACAACGCCGAGCCCTGAGCACACACGAAAAACAGGGTATGGAGCCCTTTACAAATATTTACTTTACTGGTGGGGCTGATTTTTAAAATTTGAAAATTTTGTTAAAAAACGGCGAAAAACGGTTTCCCCGGGGAGAAAAAATGAGGGGAAAAAAATATTCACGAAGAGGCTAGTAAAATTCCCTAGCGTCCCCATAGTACAATTTATCAACGCTGAAGGTTTGAAGCCAGTTGGATAAGGTATTCACAAATTATCGCATGTTAACCAATACTGAAATCTCAGTTTCTTCAATAAAATTGGCAAATCTCGTAAGATACGATGGTCACCAGAAATGACTTCATCAGGAAAACTTCCACATGGGTTTGGAGATGGAAAAACATTGCTTCACCAGCCTACTGCCATTTTATTAGAGGAGTTCTTATATGAGACAGGACATAGAGGCAAGATCAGACTGCATGTTCTATGACTGTTTGAAGGACTTGACAACAATTACGGTGAATTACAGTACCAATACCGTATCGGGAACTATTCACAACTTACCTACAAATTGGAGAGGGAGCTTTAAACAACACTTAGGCTTCTCCAAGACAGTCCGAAATATTTTCTAAGGTTCCCTCTCAGAATTGTAGGTTAATTTGTTTCAGAAGATATGATAAATTCAGGAGGCAGCACCAGCTAAACAATCCAGCTGAATAATGAAGAGGGGGACCAGGAGCTGAAATTCGACCTTTAGCAGGGATAACGGGTGAGGTTGTTGCTCTCTGAGATCCTCCAGAAGCTGGCCTTCCTCTACCACTTCCCCTACTGCCATCAAGCAGAGCCAGGAGCTGAGACTCGACCCCTCGCAGGGGTGAGAGGTGAGGCTGGAGAAGCAGCTCTCTGGGTAGACCTGGAAGCTGCTCTTCTCCCAGCATCAAGCATCTACCACAGGAGTTAATAAAGGTAAGATACGCTCCAATATGCCGGCCCAATGTTTAAAATTCTATACCTCCCAGCAAGATAAACTCTCGAGTCCTGTGGCTCGATGGCCCGAATTACTGTGATGCTTCCAGGTGGCTTTCGGCCTTACGGAGGCGGCGGCGACGGCACTCTCCTCGCCCCGCGGCCCGTTAGTATAATAATTCTAGTGAGATATACTCACATACTAGTCGAGAGTATTGCGGCTACTCTTGTGGATTCGAATATTTTAATACATCTCTTATCGAATATTCTCCCCTCATGTACATTCCTCCCAGGATGTTTATTTAAAAGGGAAACCGCGGGGACGCTATTAAAAGGGCCGGGATCTCTAATTTTTGTTTAATGTGTTTTCCTTTTTTTCCTTCCTCCCCTGTTTTTCCTACTCCTTTTTGCCCTTCTTCCATATCCTTTTCCCTTCCAGATCGCCCATCATCTTTCTTTTTCCTTTCCCCTTTTTTTTTTGCTTTTTTCTCAGCTTTCTCCTCATCTCGTGTTTTTTCTCTTTTCCCCCCCCCTTTTCCTGTTTTCCCTTCCTCCCCCCCCTCCTTTTCCCTCCTCTTTCTCCCCCTTTTCCCTTTTTCTTCTTCCCCTTTTTCTTCTCTTTTTTTTTTGCCCCTTCCGTTAAATTTATATTTAAGAAATTTGCTCCGTTTTTCGGGGAAAACCCGTTACGGGGCCAAGGGGGGAATTCACCGAAATATCGGAGGTCATGAAAAAAAGGGCTTTTTAGTGGCGTTCCACTAAGTCTAGCAATGAAGGCATTGTTCAGGAAAAATTTGGGGTTTTCCCTGGCTGAACATGTTCCCGGGTGGAGGGAGGAGGTGGATGGAGGAAAGCGGGATGGAAATACGGAGAGGTGAAAAGAGGGTTGGGTGGATGGGAAAGGGGGGGAGGGGAAAGGGAAAAGTAGATGGAGGGGTGGTTTGGGTGAGTGGATGGAGTTAAAGGGGGAGGGGGAGATGGAGGAATTGTTGATGATGGTAAAGAAAAAGAAAAGGGGGGCGGAGGGGAAAGGGAAAGGAAATTTTTATAAAGAAATGACAAATTAAAAAAAAAAAGAGGGGGTATAGAAAGGAAAACGAGAAAGACTAAAACAGGAAGGAGAGTTAGAGGGAAAAAGGTTTGTGAGGAGAGACTCCTCTTGGAGGTCCAAAGCATCATCTCGGCCTCACACATTATCCCCCTTTTAAAATGTTTATTACAAAAGACTCAAAAAGACGGTGGAAAAAGACCCCATTTTTGAAGCAACTTCATATTTTGAACCGAAACACTTTGCCGTACGGGACTTCTTCGTCGAAAAACAGGGGGCACCTTTAATACTGGAGACAGAGGAAGTAGCGAAGAGATAATTTTATGGTATCCAACCCCATAGCCTTGACTGAATGTGTTCAGTCCTTTAGCCTAAAATGGGAGGCATGTGAATGGAGACTCGGCAGTTTACTGAAAAATTCTATTCACGTGGCTTTGTTGTTGTTTCACGCTCAAATAGGAAAAAAATGTTTAAAGTGTTTTGCTAGCAAATTTTGTAATTATACAAATAGAATGTTTGTTGATGATTCTGGGCGCGACCTTATTAGCAATCCACCGAGTGCTTTGAAGGATTAGAAATCAGAAGAAATGAAAATTCTTCGACATTTAGCCATTTAATGCAACATTACTGACAATATGTTGACTACGGGAGAGAGAAAGAGAGAGAGAGAGAGAGAGAGAGAGAGAGGGAGAGAGAGAGAGAGAGAGAGAGAGAGAGAGAGAGAGAGAGAGAGAGAGAGAGAGAGAGAGAGAGAGAAAGAAAGAAAGAAAGAGGCAGACGGTGGGTTGATCAGAAGATATTATAAGTTTCCTGAATTAGCAGAAAGGGAAAAGAAGCATGTCCAGGTTATGGCGTAGAAGACCCGCTCGGCCATTGTTCACGATTAGGGTTATTAAACAGGATATGGACGGAACGGCGAAGGGACCTAGACAGCCCTAATCCACCCAGTTTCCCCTCTACTTCCCCCTCGACGAATGTAAGGCATATTCTGAAAACCATAACACCCACGTTTACGAGCATATCACCCCCACCTCCCAATTTCCCCTCAACTCGCAACTCGCGATTGTAACTTTGCTTGCGAGGCGCGAAACACCGGCATTTGCAGCAATTACCTGACGGGAGGGAAATTAACTTGATTCGTGCTGGAAACTCGGGACAATAAACGTTATGTTCTACCTTAATGCCAGCGGCGGCGTTAGTGCGCCCGGCACCACGACCGTAGTTAGTCTTCCGCTGTCACAGCATCCCCCAAGACTTTGATGATTCCAGCCACGTAGGAAGGGCAGGGATGCTGGACCAAGAGGTGTACCACTTGTGGTCTGCCGGAGAACACATTACTACTAGTCCTAAGAGAAGGAGGCGGGGTGGGGTATTACTCTACCTTTCCTTCTTCCTCATCCTTCTCTCTCCCCTTCGTCTTACTCTTGTTCATCTTTCTCCTGTTTCTCTTTTCTCTGCATCCTCCTCCTCCTCCTCCTCCTACTTTTCCTTCCTTTTTCTCATCCTCCCCTTCCTTTCCACCCCCGTTTCTCTCTTCGTGTTCTTCTCTTAGTCCTTATCTTCTTTCTATTTCCTCTCTACTTCACCTCAGACTAAAACTTTAAAAAAAACATCCATTTGAAATTTATAATATCAACCACAGCAAAATTAACAACAACAACAAAAACAATAATAACATTAATAATAATAATAACAATAATAAGAATATTAATAATTATAGGAATAATATAATTATAATATGAATAATATAGAAATAATAATAACATAATAATAATAATAATAATAACAATAAAAAATTAAAGAGAATATGAAGAAAAACATATATATATGATCGAAAAAATTATCATATTATATACATAGATGTCTTACAAAATAATAAATAAACATGGAACAAATCCTCTTGATATGTCATTTGAAACGACATCTCTCTTAGTCACTATGATACAAAGAAATCTTTGCTCAAATTTCAAAGCAAGATTCAGTCCTTCCTATGCTCTGCGGAATTCTTTTATCTGTCAGAATTTCGGAAAACTGCGCTGGCCAAAATTAAAATTAGAATATCATTACAAGTGATGTAGCCAGCTGGCGTTTCTGCTCTTCACAAAGTTGAGCGTTTGTCTACGTACATGAGGAAAACTTCTCCAATTGTCGTACCTCTGCAGAATGGAACATTTCTGACGTGTCTTCTCAACATGTTCATTGCTGTATCGTGAAGCATAACTCCATTCCCCAGGTGCTGTATGATCGTCCTAGAGGCGGTCATGACGATTAAAAATACAGTAGTAAGATCTCTCTCACAATTTGGACATGGATTACCTCAATGGCCATACAGATCGTCAGAGAACTCGAAGTCAGCCATCAAAATCCTTATATTCATTAACAACAACAACAACAACAACAACAACAACAACAACAACAACAACAACAACAACAACAACAACAACAACAACAACAATAATAATAATAATAATAATAATAATAATAATAATAATAATAATAATAATGAAATGAATGTTAAGAAGAAGAAGCAAGTAAGTTTGTATTTGTTAAGTTGCCACTAAAATCATCACTACTCCCAACATTCAATATTACATTTCTGTTGTAACTCTATTTTAGCTCATCCCTATCATCGTCACCTATGTTCCTGTTATTCCCAGTTCAGCCTCCTTCTCCTCCTCCTCCTCCAGCTAACATTTCCAATAATTCTAGGACCATCCTCCCTCTGATCCCTCAATAATCCCCATTCAAGACACATGCTCCCATTTTTACCACCAGGAGAGCACTCCTTCTTCCATTAATCCCCTTGAAATCCTTCCCATATCCCCATACACCTTCCTTTTTTTCCCCCCCTCCACCCATTTACTATCTACCTTTCCTCTTCCGTTCCCTCCTTCCCAAAACACGAGTCGGATGATGGGCGTGTTTTGAAACTTTTTTTTTTTTAAACTTTCACCCCCTCCCCCTGTGTACAAAAGTTTGGGGGGCAGCATCCAACCGCGAGACGAAATATGACGAAATTGATCTTTTTGAAGCACGAAAGTTTTACGGAACGGCCGAAACTTCGGTCGTTTGAGGTGAGAAATTGTATATCATATCGGGGGTTATATTTTGGCCGTTTGCTGCGCTGTTTTTCAAGGCTCCAGGAATATAGCTGCGGTATTGGAGGGAGTGTGCACCAGGGTGTGTGCGTGCTTGTGTGTGTATGTGTCTGTGTATGTGAGTGTGTGTGTGTGTGTGTGTGTGTGTGTGTTGTGTGTGTGTGTGTGTGTGTGTGTTTGTGTGTGTGTGTGTGTGTGTGTGTGTGTGTGTGTGTGTGTGTGTAATGTGTGTACTCACCTATTTGTGGTTGCATGGGTCGAGACTCAGCTCCTGGCCTCCTGGTGGTGTGTGTGTGTGTGTGTATGTGTATGTATGTGTTAGGGACCAGGTGCCAAACGTACGTGTCAACGGACACGACGTATGCACATAATTATGGTAGCAGAGGTCAAGTCATAGCTCCTGGCCCCGCCTCTTCACTGGTGTGTGTGTGTGTCATGTGTGTGTGTGTGTGTGTGTGTGTGTGTGTTGTGTGTGTGTGTGTTGTGTGTGTGTGTGTGTGTGTGTGTGTGTGTGTGTGTGTGTGTGTGTGTGTCTGTCTGTCTGTCTGTGTGTGTGTGTGTGTGTGTGTGTGCTTGTGTGTATCATGTGTGTGTGTGTGTGTGTGTGTGTGTGTGTGTGTGTGTGGTGTGTGTGTGTATTTGCGTATGAAAGAAATAGTATAGCGAGTCATTAGCTATCAGGAAAAATTTAAACATTTCCTCTCATCAATTTTTACTTTTTTCCCGAATTTTCCCTTCACAATGTTAATCAATGCATATTTAATTTCACTTAGAAAATTGTTCAGAGTAATTGGTAACATGTAAGTAATATTCGTGTTAAGAATTTTAAAACCTCTTAAGCTAGCAGTACATTTAATCAAGTAAGAGCATGAAGTTAAACACTGTGCACAAAGGCAGGGTCCAAGAACTAAGGCACAACCCCTGCAGACACAAAAAGATACAGTTCGGTACAAACAATAGTCAGCTTGATTATTCAGCACGGTTTGGTATCAGATAATTGATGACTTTTTCCAGCAAATATTTTTGGAAAGATCATAGTGAAACAATGAATTTATACATGTTAAAAAAGGCACAAAAGGAATAAAGATGTACTGGAATGGAAAGAAAGCCATTTATGATTGATGTCAAACGGAAGTGACTGATGAACTCGCATGTAACAAGTTAATGAAAGTTATTTAAAAAATATATTTTGTGGTGTTTCCAAGAATAAATACACAGAAGAAACAAAGACTACAATATGCAAACACAAATATACGAGTACAATAGTGTGAAAGATCACACAAACACACACACACACACACACACACACACACACACACACCACACACACACACACACACACACACACACACACACACACAAACACACACATACACTAATATGCACACAAATTAACACATAATAATGCAAGACTTCATTTACCAAAAAAAAAAAAAAAAATACATATCAAGGCCACAAAAAATAGCTACGAATGAGCACTTCACTACACATCTCTCCTTGTAGAATATCTGTAACCCAGTACAAAATCCCGAGAGAATAAAAGAGAAAAGAAACTCGAGATAAAGCAAGGCGAGCGAACAGCCGTAGCGAGCAAGTAAATGGCGCTGGTCTGGCGTAGCTATGTAGTTTTCCCTGACGGGTCACGATCTTTAGCACTACTTAACAGTATCGTTTGTTCTTCTTTACCTCTCCTCTCCAAGTCTTAATTATCTAATTTGTTTACTTACCCTCAAAACACGAAATAAAAGTTTTTAAGGTGAGGAGAGTTGTCTCAGCGAGAGACGGAAGTGTGGTGTGAACTGTTTGTTGGACAGAGTTTGACAATTGCTCTTACAAAGGGTCGTCAAGAAACTTTTCTCTTCTACTTCCTTTTCTTTTCTTTTTTCTTTTCCTTCTTCTTCTTCTTCTTTTTCTTCTTCATCGTCTTCTTATTGTTACACACATACTATATATATATATATATATATATATATATATATAATATATATATATATATATATATATATATATATATATATATATATATATATATATATATTATATATACATATATACAAAATAATGTGCTGGAACGGGTTGGAAAACTGGGTGATATATCTTTAATATGTAGCCACTGTCTCTCTTGTTTTAAGAATGAGTAGAGGGAGGCGAGTTTACCAATACCTTAAACATAAAGCTTATCTCGCCCTGGGAATAAAGAAGCGGGAGTGGTAGGCGAGGCATGCAAGTTGTACGTGAAGAATCGTTTGCATTACAGGTCTGACGGAACTCCGTTGCTCGCCTGACGAATACGGTGATGGGGGCCAGACGGTAGATGAACGGAGGCGGCCAACGAAGGAGAGGGGTAAGAAAGAGAATATGTGAGGGGAGAAAGAGGGAGTAAGGAAGAGTGTAAGAAAGGAGGAGGATGGATGAAGAAGCGAAGGGATGAGGAGAGAGGGTAAGGGAGTGATACAGGTTGATCATGGGGTCTGTGACCGTCACTTGGTTCGTTACCATAGCTACTTCACGCCAGGAGAAAGCGGAGGAGGGGAAAGAAGAGGAGGAAGAGGAGAGAAGGAAGAAACAATGAGTCTTGCAAAATAGAGGCGTTCTTTTCTCTTCTAGAGAGTCACATCTCCACACTCAGGCTCTCAACAAACTCTTTCAACCAGTATTTACGGACATGAATTTTCGTCCGATTCTCAGGTTAAGAAAACACCAGAAAAAAAAAGAGTGAGCATACTGGCATGGTAAATTTAAAATAAAAACTAAAAGGGAAAATACGAGAGTTCGTTAAAAAACGAGATCATTATAGGTAACGTTATTATCCTTGCGGGAAAGCATTTGCTTATTAATGTTTTAAAAAAATTGTAGTAAAATTTGGACCTTACAGCAAACTTCACAAATTTACTTAGTGTGACCTTGATAAATGGCACACTAAACGGAAATTATGTTTGTGTGTTTGTATCTGGATGCGTGTATGTATATAGAAGAACATAAGACTGGAGGAACACTGCAGTAGGCCTACTGGCCCATACAAGGCAAGTCTTTATGAAATCACCCATTCCCATCCATATGTGAGAGTTCGCCTGTTCGTTTCCTTGTTTTTCACAGTTTCAATATGAGTTTGGGAGAGGGTGTGTTCTGCATGTGTGTGTACTCACCTATTTGTGGTTGCAGGTGTCGATACATAGCTCCTGGCCCCGCCTCTTCACTGATCGCTACTATGTCCTCTGTGTATGTGTGTAAGAGTGCGTGTGTGTGTGAGAGAGTGCGTGTGTAGGCCAGAAAGAACAGACCCAGGCTCTCAAATATTACTTCCACTTGCAAGATTTACTCTAGCTCCCAGTCTTCGTGAGAGGGCCGTAAGCTGTGACATAGTGAGTCGAGGGAACTTAGAACATCGGTTACATCTTATGGAGTATTTCCCAGCAGGTGCTTCAAGACATACAAGCTCCCACTTACATCACCCACCCGGCAGGCTCATTATACTTTCATTACACTTTCATTTCTTTATGCCAGTCGTAATGACCAAATGCCGCCCTTGCGGAATTTGCCAATACGTCATTAACTGATTAACTAAAATGCTTGTCAATGGGAGCAGGCGTAGGAGACTGTGTGTGAGGAAGAGAAAGAGAGAGAGAAAGAGAAAGAGAGAGAGAGAGAGAGAGAGAGAGAGAGAGAGAGAGAGAGAGAGAGAGAGAGAGAGAGAGAGAGAGAGAGAGAGAGAGAGAGAGAGAGAGAGAGAGAGACTCCAAACTAACCATGTTGTAAATCTTGCAAACAAGGCAGCCAGGAAGCTTACAGCACTTCGCCGTATCTCGCATCTGCTTGACAGTAGGGGTTGCAAAATTCTGTACGAGCACAAGTACGCTCACACCTTGAGTATGCTCCACTTTCTTGGTTTGCCTGCCCTTCCCCTCTCATCTGCGACTGCTTGACAGAGTAGAGAACAGAGCAAGACGTCTCATCTCTCGCCTGGACCCATCCTGGATAGACCTGTCATTTCAACAGAGCCTTCAACACAGGAGGGATGTGGGTGGCCTTATTGTTATGTACAAGGCCAATATTGTCAAAGTGCCACACTTGGATCCACTTCGAGGACAGCGAGAAACAAGCTTTTATGCCACAAGACGGGAAGAAAGCAGCAACTTCACTCTAGCTGTACCCTTCTCCAGAACATCACTCCATCTGAGATCATATATACCCAGGATGACTCGAGTATGGAACACATTCGTACAGCATAATGATGTCAACGAGATAAAGTCAGTTGATCAAATGAAAATGCTGGCCCACAGATGGCTCCAACCTCATCCTGATCCATACTTGTATGTCTCATGATAATAAAAATGCTTTCAAATGAGCTGATGTAGGTAACAGCTCCTAGCTTGCCAATAAAGTTAGGAATCCTTAACCTGTAAATAGCTTGTCAATAAAGCTAGGGATCCTTAACCTAACCTTGTCAAACCCTGTGTAGAGAGAGAGAGAGAGAGAGAGAGAGAGAGAGAGAGAGAGAGAGAGAGAGAGAGAGAGAGAGAGAGAGAGAGAGAGAGAGAGAGAGAGAGAGAGAGAGAGAGAGAGAGAGAGAGAAAGAGACAGAGAGAGAGAGAGAGAGAGAGATAGAGAGAGAGATAGAGAGAGAGAGTGAGAGAGACCCCTAAGTCTGCGTCCACTCTGAACCATCCTCATCATTCCTACTAGAAAAAATGTGATGTTTTGATGCTTATTCTAAATTAAATCACCAATACCACAAAAACAAAATTTGGAGAGGAATCTTAAGTCGACGTTTCGGTTCGACCTGAACTGTCATCAAGTCACTATATACACTCGCAAACGCAAAAAAACGCAAGTAAGCACCTATATTTAACGAAAAAAGCACACTTGATTTTACCCGAGGTCAGGGCAAGTCTTCCTTGTACCCGCTGCATCTGTTCACCCAGTAGTAAATATGTACCTGGGTGTTAGTCGAATGTTGTGAATATCATCCTGGAGGCTCACATTAACTGAATAACCTCGGCAGTCAATGCTCACCTGGTAAATCTAAGAATAGCTTTTCAGAAATCTCTACATAGAGTCTTTTTGGGAACTTTATACAACATATGTCACACCCATCTTGCAGTACACAGCTCTACTCTCTAACCAACACATGATGAAGTATGTTAAGAAACTGGAGAAAGTGCAACAAGGCTTGTTAATGAGTTAAGGGGCATAAGCTGTGAGGAAAGGCTAATGGAACTAAATCTAACAACATTGGAGGTTAGAAGAACCAGGGGAGTTATGATAGCAACATACAAAATACTCAAGGGAATTAATATAGCTGGACGTTAAAGATACAGATGAGTAACAGGGATTTCAGGAAGTATTTTTTCAGTATCAGGGTGATCAGAAAGTGAAATGATCTCTGTGAAGAAGCTATGGAGGCAGGCTCTATACACACTTTTAAGAGCAAGTACAATGAGGCCTCTAAAGGCTAACAGGGAGGGAGGAAATTTGGCAAGCGGTAATTTAAGGGGAAGGATCAAGAGCTGAGACTCGACCCTTGCAGCCACATATAGGCGAGTTCATGTAGATGAATACTCATATAAACACATACGCACACACATACACACACACACACACACACACACACATACACACACGTGGCGAGGTGTCAGAGTGGGCACCTGTGACCAGCGGGGTCCCGCAGGGGTCAGTCCTAGGACCAGTGCTGTTTCTGGTATTTGTGAACGACATGACGGAAGGAATAGACTCTGAGGTGTCCCTGTTTGCAGATGACGTGAAGTTGATGAGAAGAATACACTCGATCGAAGACCAGGCAGAACTACAAAGGGATCTGGACAGGCTGCAGACCTGGTCCAGCAATTGGCTCCTGGAGTTCAATCCCACCAAGTGCAAAGTCATGAAGATTGGGGAAGGGCAAAGAAGGCCGCAGACGGAGTACAGTCTAGGGGGTCAGAGACTACAAACCTCACTCAAGGAAAAAGATCTTGGGGTGAGTATAACACCAGGCACATCTCCTGAAGCGCACATCAACCAAATAACTGCTGCAGCATATGGGCGCCTAGCAAACCTCAGAACAGCATTCCGACATCTTAATAAGGAATCGTTCAGGACCCTGTACACCGTATACGTTAGGCCCATATTGGAGTATGCGGCACCAGTTTGGAACCCACACCTAGCCAAGCACGTAAAGAAACTAGAGAAAGTGCAAAGGTTTGCAACAAGACTAGTCCCAGAGCTAAGAGGTATGTCCTACGAGGAGAGGTTAAGGGAAATCAACCTGACGACACTGGAGGACAGGAGAGATAGGGGGGACATGGTAACGACATACAAAATACTGAGGGGAATTGACAAGGTGGACAAAGACAGGATGTTCCAGAGATTGGACACAGTAACAAGGGGACACAGTTGGAAGCTGAAGACACAGATGAATCACAGGGATGTTAGGAAGTATTTCTTCAGCCACAGAGTAGTCAGTAAGTGGAATAGTTGGGAAGCGATGTAGTGGAGGCAGGATCCATACATAGCTTTAAGCAGAGGTATGATAAAGCTCACGGCTCGGGGAGAGTGACCTAGTAGCGATCAGTGAAGAGGCGGGGCCAGGAGCTCGGACTCGACCCCCGCAACCTCAACTAGGTGAGTACACACACACACATACACACACAGGATTTCAGGAGCTGAGTCTCGACGCCTGCAACCACAATTAGGTGAGTACACACACATACACACACACACACACACACACACACACACACACACACACACACACACACACACACACGCACGCACACACACACATACACACACACACATACACACACACACACATACACACACACATACACACACACACATACACACACACACACACACACACACACACACACACACACACACACACACACACACACACACACACACACACACACACACACACACACACACACATGACATCTAAATTCTTTTAAGGAACATGCTTCCATTCTAACACTCTTTTGGGCTTGATTCATCGGCCCAGAGGGAGAGCAGAAGAAATGGCTCTCGGGGGCTGAGAGGAAACCCAAGCTCTGTTCTGTGTATGTAAAGCACCATTACACGAGGAAAAAAGAGGCTTAAGAGGACGTCCTTTTTACATTCCAGTATTACATTCCTGACGTAGGGATCTCCCGGGAACCATTCCAAGTTTGGAACACAATACACTGCCGCAGTAAGAGGGTCTTTCCAAGACACCTACATAAAGATCTACATTCGATCATACAGATTCGTTCATAAGCTATCGTCTTGAACTCTTCTTTTGACGTTACTCATAATGGCTACGAGCTGCTTTTGTGTTAGAGGGAGAGAGAGAGAGAGAGAGAGAGAGAGAGAGAGAGAGAGAGAGAGAGAGAGAGAGAGAGAGAGAGAGAGAGAGAGAGAGAGAGAGAGAGAGAGAGAGAGAGAGAGAGAGAGAGAGAGAAGTATATCAGAGAGGCAGTTGCCATGAGACCACAAAGTCCGTATCAAAGTTATCTGCTGAGGAAGTAGAAGCTAGAGTGTACATACATCTAATTCTATCTTGATAGTTGAGATTAGAATAGAATAGCTCTTCCCCCCCACACCTCCACTCCTTCCACCCCTGTTGTCTGCTAGAATAATAGCTGAAATAATTCCACGAGTATAAAGAGAGTGCGTTAACTTTTAACAGGAAAACGGAAATATAGTTCTCTTGGATTGCTACTACTACTACTACTTCAACTACTACTATTACCACTACCACCGTTACTCTACTGCTACTATTATTATGCTATGCTTGACTTATTGTGAATTTGTCGTTCTGAGGGCGTTCTAAGGATTCCGTTGACCACAGATTGAACATAGTTGAAATCGATTTTATTTTTGTCTTGGTAGTTTTTAAATTAATCTGCTAGATGGAATATTTCCACGTTGCTGTGGAATATGTTTTTTATGCCTTCATAAATATCAAAGTGAAATACGCACACGTTCCACAGGAGAACATAGGCGTTCTTTAATAATATGCACACGTTATGAAGGAAGAGGAGCAATTCCTCCAGGAAGGGGCGATAACCTCCAGTCCATCCTTCTTTTTCTCTTTCTCTCTCTCTCTCTCTCTTTCTCTCTCTCTCTCTCTCTCTCTCTCTCTCTCTCTCTCTCTCTCTCTCTCTCTCTCTCTCTCTCTCTCTCTCTCACACACACACACACACACACACACTAAGATACAAACTAGAATAACAAAAATTTAATTATCAGTATCGAGTTAATGAAGAGGAAAACAAGAGTAGCTGATTAGATACAACATTTCGTGAGGGGTGTGTCAACACACGTGGGAGGAACGAGGGTTGAGGATATTGTTATATTTACATAGGACCCCTCCTTCCACCTGGGTGATGATGGGTCCCCTCCCTATGCCTTATAGTACCCTCTCTGCCCCTTTTCCAATCTATAAACCAAAAGAAGGATGCCTAATCTCTGATTGATCAGCTCTTCCTCTCCTCCGGTAATAGCGACTTATTTTGGAAGTTCAGGATTCATTTAGACAGGATAAATGTCTGATAGAGATCGTGGGAGGGAAAGAGAGGAATGAAAGGAAGCCATTGCGAGTGATAAGAATAATAGAATTTCAATTACCCCTGGCTTTTTAACGTTGTCATTTCTCTCGAGGGGGAGGGGGCATGGGGCAGGGGGCAGAGAACGCTTCACACCAGATATTTTAGATCTTCGGTAAGAGGGGAACTTTAAAGCTTTAATAGGGCATTGGAACTTTTTTATAATATACAATAGTAAGATTAAAGGCATAATCCGTGTAGGCTATCACTACGTTTCAACATCCCTCAATGTAATCGTGACTCCATGAAAATTAAAAGTTATTACAGTACGTGCTCGACACGAAGCAAAACAAAAAATATACATTAAAATTAATTTGAAGAAAAGCCATATGTACACTGAGAACATCCACTCCTATTAATAATTATGTTCTTGGGAAGTTGTTCGCGTCCCTGGAACAATCTGTTTGGATTGAGACGTTGTTGCATGCCCAGCTGAACGTAAACAGTCTCTATCACACGAAGTAACGATAAGGTAGGAACGATCCCGTCTCAGCTGTGAGCGCCTATTATGATGACAGAGATATCTAATGTTGTGGCTGGGATATTGCCTGAATATTGCTAACTTTCTTCTTCTTCTTCTTCTTCTTCTTCTTCTTCTTCTTCTTCTTCTTCTTCTTCTTCTTCTTCTTCTTCTTCTTCTTCTTAATCTTAACATTTGTGTGTTTGTCTCTCCATCGCTGTCTTTCATTTTATGTTATTATTCTCCCTTGTTCTGGAAGTACATCTAGAAAATATCTCCCTCTGCTTCCCCTCCCTGCCTTACGAAAGCAAAGAATAATAACTTGAAGTAAGTAAGCAAAAGTAAATATTAAACAAAAGCCGAAGGCTGACAATCAGTTTAATAATAGTAAGGATTTAAAGTTATTCCTTCTTGGGACCGAGGTCAGATTTTTCACACATGATTGTGAGTCAAGAAGAAATCTTTATTCTGATCAGTAACCTCAAACAAACCAACCAGGGTTGCATCCCCAAGAGGCTACCATCAACCTTCAACTAACTCCTAGGTAACTCCTAGGTAACTGCTAGGTAACTCCTAGGTAACTCCTAGGTATCTGCTAGGTAATAGAGCCTTGCGAAGAGACTTGCCCAGCTCATGATTCGATCAGAGTCCTTCACCACTGATCTACAAGATACGACATTCTCACATAACCCTATTAGAGTATCTAAACTCATTAGTGCTTTTAAACTCATTAGCGTGACTATAAAACTATGTTTTTGATTATAGCGGCCATTATGAAAAAGAGGCGAGCATTACACAAGAAGCAGCAGCATCTATAATCAAATAAGATGGTGAATATGCAAGAAGTTGGGTGAGGTTCCTAACAACTGTTGGGTAATATCGTGATGAGCTCGAATTTGCACAATGGTTATTTGACGCTGGCTATATTTGCATAGCTATGCTAAATGCCAGGAAATGGCACGTGAATATGCGGGAACGACTTGATGTGACAACTACGACAATGACACAGGCCACGGAGAGGCTTTATCAACCTCCTTGATAGAAGAGCTCTACTCTGGGTCAAACATGTACGGTAAATCTTGTTTTCCTCTTTCAAGCGATGGTGAATTACCACTTTTTGGCCTATGTTATTGTCTGCCTACGTCCCTTGTACACCAGAACTTCTCTTAAGAGCAACAAATTGCATTCACGTTTGATCTTTTTCTCATCCAGTCGCGTTCTTGCATTTAGTGGCATAGATAATAAATTAGCGTACAAATAAAAAAAAAATGAAGCGCAACGAGATCTAATTTTAATTTATATATATTATCACTATACTTTTTTTATAGTCTTACTAAAAACAATATAATAATAATAATATCTCGTGAAATTGTAAAAAATATGATAATAAATGACTCAGGAAAGAGAGAGCATTCGTGTCTTTATCAGATAAGTCCTAAACTTAGTTAGTGCTATAACCACTACAATATACCGACGAAAATAGGTTTCATCTATGTTTATCTCTGTGGTAAATGGTTTAAAAGATTCCCATATATTGCATATGTGTCTCAATCTTCAGTGTGTTTATCTCTGTACACAAGGGAAGCTGAATGAATCTTACCGGGTCAAGCTTGTGTATTGTATTGACATGTTAATTTTAGGACTGTCTTGCCAGTGGCCTGGAGCTTATTCATTCCTTGGGTTAATAATGATAATAATAATAACATCAGTAATAATAATGTAATTTTTTATAATAGTTTATCATCTAGACAAAATTTATGCTTGTTGCACGGGTAAATTCCCACATATGTTCACTCTTGTTAATCTTTATGCACGGGTGAACAAATAACAATGTTCACTATTGACTTATTTTAAGCGTCGCAAAGAAGCTTCAGTTTTCTTTCGTGTTTCTAAATTTATTTCTTAATTAAAGCTTTCATTAGGAAATGATAGTTTTTCTCAAAAATCACACGTTACAGAGCAAGATTTTATTTAACAGAGCGAAATATTGTCCCAAGCTTGTTCTGCAACGTGTGTTTTATTTACTGTTGTTGGTGTAGGTGGACTGTCTCGAATTAGACACATGTATAACACCTGAGTATGTTTATTATTCATATTGAAGATAACCAGGTGCTGCACATGTCTAATTCGCCAGCCTTTTGGTATTGTATACCATTAATGTAACTGAAGAATCGTTCCACAAAACAAGCCGAGAATATTAGCTTGAACACCAGAAAATAAATGTACTTAAGGGGTACTGTACAGTACTAACTAGATTTAGACAAACCTTAAAAAGGTTACTAAGGTTTTACCAATATTAAAATCAGTTGTAGCCCCTCCTTACTACAGGGCGCAGATGTCAGCAAGAGTATATGTACTCTTGTACTCAGTTGTCGTTTGCTAGATATAGATACCCAAGCTATGAGAGACCGAAGTATACATAGACTATTGTATACAACAAAGAGAGACAAATCTCTAAACAGACAGCTGTCAGATAGAAAGACAGGAGGATGTGGATGATGCAGAGACTAACAAAAAGATAATAACTCGCTGAAGATAGGTCTTTCAATTATCTTTTTAACGTTGCATGACAAGCTGTGATATTCGGCAAAACAGGTTTGTGAAAAAAATAAAAATAACAGTTTTGGCAGAAATAAAGTTTGGAGAAGAGGGAAGTGACTTCTGTTGGATATAACTCCATTAGCCAGATTACTGAGTGTTTGTCTCAACACGATTACTTAATGGAACACCGAGCTGCATTGTGGGAGAAGATTGACAGAAGAGAGGTCAAGGAATGAAGCAGAAGAGGAAAAAAAAGAAGTAGAAGAAGAGAGAAGAAGAAGAAGAGGTATAAAAAAGGCAAATAAAGAAGAAAGAAGACTGAAAAAGAAAATAATGTGAAAAAGAAGGGAGAAGAAATGAATGAGCAATAACATCAAACACAAGAGTTGTAAGGAAAAAATATGATTAGAAAAAATAATTAAAGGAGAACATTGGAGAATAGAAACACGACAAACTAAAGAAGAGATTAAATTTTCCAAATACGAATGACTGAGCAAAAAAAAAAAAAAAAAAAAAACAAAGGCAACACCTTAATATAAAACTTTATTTTCTTTATTATCCTATTATCCTATTCTTAATCAATAATCTTTTTCATCTTTTGCTTTTCATTCTTGATGTCTCTTATCTCTGGGAAGTTATGTACTCTTTACCCTGATGTCTGTCTCCTGGTATTGCAACCTCGCCCGTGCTTCTACCCTCACCACCACCACCACCACCAACACACCACAACCACAAACCCCACCAACAACCACCACCACAACCAACCACCACCACAACCCCACCCACAACAAACCCCCAACCCACAACCACACCACAACCACCACCACAACCACACCCCACCACAACCACCACCACAACCACCAACCACCACCACAACCACCACACCAACCACAACCACCACCACAACCACAACCACCACCACAACCACCACCACAACCACCACCACAACCACCACCACAACCACACCACCACCACAACACCACCAAAACCCAAAACCACCACAACCACCACCACCACCACAACCACCACCACAACCACCACCACAACAACCAACCACAACCACCACCACAACCACAACCACAATCACCACCACAACCACCACCACAACCACAACCACCACCACAACCACACCACAACCAACCACCACCAAACCACCACCACAACCACAACCACCACCACAACCACCACTACAACCACAACCACAATCACCACCACAACCACCACCACAACCACAATCATCACCACAACCACCACCACAACCACCACCATAACCACTACCACAACCATCACCACAACCACCGCAACAACAGCAACAATCTTAACAACAACAACTACCGCCGAGTTCGTAGCACATATTTTTCCATTAATTTTATCACGCAAATAATTGAGTCCTTTCTTTTTGACTCTTCCCTAAGAAGTGGCAGTATTATTCAGGCTTGGACCTAAAAAGAGTCCTAAGGGAGAATTGAGATCTAAGGCAGATGTGAGCCCCTCCCTTAAATGAAACTCTCCCAGGGGCTTCCCTGTGAGAGTTATGTCGTGTTATGTTGTGATGTTTCGCCCAGTCTACATATTTGATGCGGTATGCCTGATAAAGGGCTCTTGGTCTAGGAAAATGAAGCTTTCCTCCAGTTGCAAGGACTCGGACGTGTATCCGTGTATCTTTGTGTATTGATATTGGTGAGTACAAAGAGGAAGCGCGTCTGTCTGGCTCTCAGGAGACGGAGTATCAAGTCTCCACCACGTTAAGCGCTAAACCTACATCGGTTTAGCGCTTATCGTGAATTAACCAACCATCTTTGAGCACCAGACAAAACATTGGAATAAAGGTGTCTTTCATACAGAATAAATTAAAATAAAAGGATAAAACTTGAAGAAGAAAGTTTCCAAGCGAGTTTCGTTATTTTCAGAGCATCTGGATAATGATGGCGGCTTCCTTCTCAACTAGCATTTATAAGCTATGACATATCTAATTTTAACCACATTATTCAAACAAAGCAATAATGGCCCGAGTCGGTGGGAGGGCAATTTGCTGTAGCAGTAAAAATGATAGGTCTCCCGTTCTAAAGTAACTGTTGGGTCAATTCCACATCCATCTAGAGGACAACTCCAGGTACTTTTCAGAGGAAAAAAAGAATCAGCACATTCCATCCCTCCCATCCTTCCTTTTCCTGTCTGCCTTTCATGCTTTTTGGTTTCCTCCCATATCTGGCTTCTTTAATTTCCCATCAATCACGCTCTTCCCTTTTACTCTTTCTTCCCCATTACATTTTGCATTTTCTTCCTCTTACCATATGACTTTCTCCTCCCCATTACATTTGCATTTTCTTCCTCTTGCCATATGACTTTTCTCCTCCTTAACTTTCCTCCCATCCCTTCCACTTTCCACCATTCCTTTGCATCCCCTTCTCATTCTGTTTCCTATCCCTTCACCCTCTATTTTCACCCTCTAAGCACTCCCATATTTTTCTCTTTTCCACTTTCTTCACTTATTATCCCTCCTCCCTCTCCCAACAAAAAATCTAGTTGTAAATTTGATTCCTAATATCAAATATCATCGCCATATTATGAAACAATAATAAAGGCCCACTAATAATATGAACTGTTTTTTTAATCTAATTAATGGAAGGTGGCAGAGTTAATGCAAAAAAAAAAAAAAAAATACTGCTCATTGTCAGGAAATTACGATGTGCACGTTTCCAAAGACTTAGTCACAATTCCATGTGCATTTTTGATGGGACGTATATGTAAAGTCATTTGTATTGCATTAATGGAGACGGAGCACTGTGGAGCCAAATGATGTAATGCTGACATTAGAGTGGAAAGGGCAATGTTTCGTTCGGTGAAGAGCTTCAGCAAGTCGTGACTTGGAAAAGCTCTTCACAGAGCAAAAAGCTGGTTTATTTTTTTTTAAGAGAGAAATTTATCTATTTTATTAGGATAAGAACGTTCTGATTCATCTAAGATATTCTGACAAGTATCTTGACGGAAAGAGGTGATTAATTTAGTTTAGCAGATGAATATTGTGGTGGATGTGGTGGTGGTGTGTGTCGAGGTGGGCGTGGTGCAGGTGGGTGTGGTGGAGGTGGGCGTGGTGCAGGTGGGTGTGGTGGAGGTAGGCGTGGTGCAGGTGGGCGTGGCGGAGGTACGTGTGGGGAATGTGGGTGAGGTGGAGGTGGGTGTGGAAGTGGGAGATTATAACAAGTTCAACCTGGTACCTCCATGCTATCCTCCTTCAGTATTTATTCTGTGGATCGTATTTTGGCGCTGATAGCAGTAAGTAATTCAACACTGGAGGTTGTTTGTGATTTTACTCTTACCATTACAGGTCTCAGAAGCACCAATTTGGGATGGTGAATAATGCCTAGATTTACTATTGTATAATTAAGGCTGGGACTACCAATCAGGACAAGATGTGATATCTCAATCCCGCATTTAGAATACCTTATGTGTTTCATAAGTGCCTATCAGGGTGGTTGATGGTCCAAGCACCGGGCAATCAGAGTAGTCAATGGTCCTATAAACACGTACTAGGCTAGTTAATGGGCCCACGACTATCAATTATAGTAATTAATGTTACGACGCCTACGACTCTTACTGCTTTACGACAGAATTATTAGCAACCTATTTGAGAACTTCATTCTTAAATTTCTGATCATGCGAAATTGGGCAATCCTCTCAGTGAAAATAAAATGCAATCGAAACAGAAAAATAACACATTTACTACTAATAAATGTTTGAGAATATTTTATACTATATAATATCAAATTATTTTTTAATAGTTTATTCTAAATTCGACAGATGCTCTGTACAGGGTGTCTCAAAATAATAGACCCAATTTCAAAGCTACATTCATTGAAATCGGGTCTATATGTTTGAAACAGTGCACGTATAATAGACTGCAAAAATCTTCATCCCCTCCCCATCTTTCCTCAGCCATAAAAAAAAAAAAAACGTCACAATGTCGTGGCTTATCTGTCAAAAGTGACTTAGTAATGGTCCAGAGGGGTTGAAGCGTCTTAGTAATGGTCCAGAGGGGTTGACGTTTCTCTGCGAAGTTGTGGGGTTTCTTGCAAATTCTTATTACATAATGTTCTCAGAAAATTTTCCGCTGGTGACCCTCGTCCTTGAGTTTCAACGCTCATATCTAATGATAATAACCACAATATTTAAAGGAGTGGAGGGGTAAGCCAGTGGAAGGCCTCGGTCAGATGACCAAAAAGCTACAGATGAGGGTCATCATATGACTAAGACCTGCGTCAGGAAACACATGTCTTGTTTCCTGATAAATCTTACCTGACCTTCATGCTCATCGAAAACCACAGGCATCGCTATTCTCTGGTGTATTTTTCTTTTTCCAACCATAGATAAAATTTATCACTTGTTGCTTTAGATACTAATTTCAATTAAGAAACTAAAGAAACTGTTTATGGAAAATATAATTCGGTGTTATATCTACACTATTTCATAACAAATAACGGACCACAAATCATTCGCACTTTTGACGATGTGTCGAACCATCCTGGACCATTATCAAATCACAGTAATTACCTGTGATATGCCTGTGAGGTGTTTCCAGAGTTTTCCTCCCCAAACAACCTGACCAAGCTTGACTGGTGATTATACGATACGAGAATGATCCAGTTAAGGACCTAAACTAAGTTTCTTTTTCGAAGTAGGGGGGGGGGGCCCGGCTTATCTGTGAATTGTTTCATCCGCGGTGCTGCGACTATTATTCTAATATTAAACCACTACATTATATTAATATTAAACCACTGCATTTCTTGCTGCCACTTCATTTGCGTATGTACTGTGGATTGGAACTGGCCATCGATGTGGTGACATGAAATTTTAATACAAAATTCTAATTAATTTCATAAGCTATACTATTATCAACCTTGGCATCAGCTTAATTAATATTTATTTACGCACAAATGCGTGTGAGGTATACCTATTATCAAGTTTTTATTAAAAAAATATACATGTGTCCAAAGTGCCAGAAAGGGGATTTGTCTCTCGTTTTCTATATTATGACGAACATTAGTTTAATTAAAACAGAATCTAAGTATAATACGTGTTATTGGGCTGGGATTGTGTTACCAACCACGAATTAATACGAGTCGTGTTATGTGGTGATGTATCAGAAGATAGACTTCATTTAGAACATCCTTGATCTCCCCTGAAGATTTTCAGACCGTATCCAAGTAGCTTAGTACCAGCAACAGTGAAGAAAAGATACTGGTCGCTGAATAAAACTGGAACAACGTTCCGCTGCACGGAGCTTACGCAAATCATGACAACTTCGTAAAACTCTTGAGAAAAGCGAAGCGTTGTCACAATAACTGTCTTTTCTACATTGTGTCATACGTTGTCCTGTTATTCAGTAACGCTTTTCCTTATTAATTCGTCTGGGAAAGACTCCTTCCATGGTGGCTATGCCTATTGCAGAAAGAGGCTAAACTACCGGAATCATCTCTTTCATTTCTTATACCGTATGCGGTTATTTATAAGACAAAGAAATTTGGGTGATACGTTATTGGAACGAGGAAAGGGATATTATATATATATATATAATATCCTAAGCATTTCTAATCCCTCATCTCTGCAAATGCCATTAATCGACCCCTTCACTCGGCTTCCCTTTTCATAATTTACAATCGCCTGCCATCTCTTGCTTTTTAGATGTCACCCAACAACAATTACGAATCACTTTAAACTACTTGCTAGTTCACGTGACCAATTACTAGCTAGGAGACGCTATCAAAAAAAAATCTTGTGAAGAATACAAGGATGCGAAATTCAGGAACAGAAGACCTCGAATGTGTGTCATGTTTACGTTTCACGCTGCCTGTGTGTACGTGTGTGCTGCTGCAACTGATGGCCGCCTGTAAATATTGTTCCTTAGTCTCGCTGCCTCCACCGCCTCTGTTTCTTTTTCTCTATTTATCTCTCCCTCCCTCAGTCTCTCTCTCTCTCTCTCTCTCTCTCTCTCCTCTCTCTCTCTCTCTCTCTCCCTTCATCTATTTTCTTTCCTCCTCGTTACTTTCTCCCTCTCTCCGCTGTGTCATGTCTTCTTTCTGTCTCGCTCTCTCTCTCCTTCCCTACTTGCTAATGCTCCTGTTTCCATTAGCTAACAAGTGACATGATGGTGACCGATTTACAACTTTTTTGCACTCCCACAGCCTGGATCAATGATAAGACTTCTCTGGTGCTCGACTTATTTACCAGTCTGTTGCTACCTACAATTAGCAGCCTCGCAAACCTATCAGAGACTGACTAGGCACCTTCTCCAGCAACTTACCTACCTTTTTCTTGAAGACTTTGCTCTTTGTGCGCTGTTGCTAGCGTTGCCATCGTGGGGAATTTTTCTTTTTAATAATTTGATTTGAAATCAGTCGTCTCCTCGTCGTTACATCACAACAAACTCATTTATTAACAACGAACGAACTTAAATGACGTCTAATTTTCGTTTCCAATTTATGGGCTTGTTGTGATTTGTTCCATGAAATATCCTCGTTATTTCATTAAATAATTCGTAGGTGAATTACCCCTAATTATTCTCTATTGACACATGGGTTGTTTTCTCTTCTCCCTCCCTCCTCCCTCCAATACCCCCCCCACCCTTATCTCCTTTCCCTCCATTCTCATGTTTAGAAATAGTGGTTAAAAACATCGATGTCCCTTTCTCATTTGTATATAAACATGGATTCATCAGAGACAAAAGCACGCACATTCCTTCCATGGAATTTTAATTTTTTTTTTCTTTCCGGAATGTTATATGAAGTTAGAAATTATATAAACAAGATCGTATTTATATAATTATTGTCAATTTAAAATACTGACCATTTTTTCTGTCGAGATACGCATTGCCTTTATTAATCTTACTTTTATTAAAGTTATTTTTAATTAGTTATGCTATTGCTTTTATTAAGATTGTTTTATACTTTATTATCTTTTTTTTAGAATGCATTACGAATTTATATGCATTTGTATAAATATTTTCTCTTTTGATGTGCTAATATAAACGCTTCGCTCTAGAAAACATTACAATGCAGCGAAATAAATTCTCATTGACTGTGTATATATTTTATGTCATTGTGTACCTGTGCCGGTCACTTGGAAGAAAGTACATGGTGCTGGCTATGTCGCCTACCTACTTCTGAGAATTTTCCCCTCTACCTCCTGCAGAATCTTCCAACATTTCATAGCTCCTGACAGAGTGATTTTTTTTTTTCCTCTCTTTAGTCGTAACTACATTCCTCTGCTTTCCATGCATTGCTCCTGAAAAAGCGTTTAAAATGCGAAACGTTTGAAGCAACGTATTCAAAAGCTCCAATCAGATAAAATAATCTACGATAGGAAGATTAGAAAAAAAGGATACGATAAGAAGATAAATAAACTACGATAAGATGATAAAAATATTCAATAGGATGATGCAAAAGCTACAATAAACAAAAAATGGTACAACAGGAAGATAAAAAAACTACAATAGGAAGATTAAAACAAGCTACGACAGGAAGATTTTAAAAAACTACGTAAGACAGATTAAAAACCATTCAGAAGGGTTTTCGCATCTTTAAAACGTGACCAGATCAAAACCGATATTCGGAACGTGGCTTCATTAGCGCTTCCGTGTCCACTTAAGTAAAGGTAAATTGCATGTCACCTCAATGGTACTCAACTTAGCTCGACTACGGCATCTAGGAAGGCGCCTCTGTGCGCTAGAAATTCCGTAATGTCATTTATGCGTTCTTGATTGGATTTTTGTTGTCGATCGTAAATAAACGTGTAAAAATATGGCAATAATAACTAAAGAAATAGTTTGTGATAGCGAGAGAGAGAGAGAGAGAGAGAGAGAGAGAGAGAGAGAGGGGGGAATGAGAGATGCAAGAGATTAAAATGCAACTCAGACCATGTTTCGGGCCAACCAGGACAATTATAAGTCACTATTTGCAGTGGTTTTAAACGAACCGAAAAGACATCTAAGTTCCACTTCCGACTAGTGAAGTGTAAGGCTAAGCGAAATATAAACAAATTATCATTATACTTAAGTGGGTAAGCAACCACCATCTCCCTTATGTGTGTTTCTTTCTTCATCTTCCCTAGAATTCAAGTCTCACTGTCAGACCTACTATGGTTTCTCATTTCTCCTCTTCCCTTGTCTTCGGGGGAGACTCATAGAAACAACGTAGTATCTCATCCTTCCTTATCTTCCCTCATATGCCACTTAAAGAGACAATAATGTCATTTCTCTTCATCTTTTCTCTTGCTCGGAGAAGACTCATCATATCTCCTCATCTTCCCACCTCCTCAGGTGAGACTCCAGGGACACCGCTCGTCTGGAACAATGTTCTTCTTCCTTTACGTTCTTTAAAAGATGTGCAAACAAAAACAAACACATAACATTACACTATTTTGGCTTGCGTCAACTAACGCGTCTTCTTTTACCTTGTTCAAGTGCGGGGATTAAAATCTCTGAATTACGGCCTAATTGTGTCTGAATTAGGATAAATTACGGTCAATTTAAGGATTAGAGCGGACCATGTTCGGGGAATTACAGTGTCTGGATTCGAGGTTTACAGTGTCCGTGTTTGGGAATATTACTGGGGCATAGAGGGAAGCCATGAAGACAATGGATGTCGCTGCAATATTCCGCTCTTCCCAATGTGTGTGTAAACCGCCTGTTCACGTCGCGCTTATGTTGAATGTTATGTGCGTGTTGTGCCTTCCCAGTATCCTATGTATTATCTAGTATGTCTGTATGTATGTATGTGTATATATATATATATATATATATATTATATATATATATATATATATATATATATATATATATATATATATATATATATATATATATATATATATATATATATATATATATATATATATATATATATATATATTAATATATTATTATATAATTATATTTTTTATTAACACATCGGCCGATTCCCACCACAGTAGGGTGGCCCGAAAAAGGAATACTTTCATCATCATTCACTCCATCACTGTCTTCCCAGAGGGATGCTTTACACTACAGTTATAAAACTGCAACATTAACACTCCTCCTTCAGAGTGTAGACACTGTACTTCCCATCTCCAGGACTCAAGTCTGGCCTGCCGGTTCCCCTGAATCCCTTCATAAATATTACTTTGCTCACACTCCAACAGCACGTAAAGTATTAAAAACCATTTGTCTCCATTCACTCCTATCATATACGCTCACGCACGCTTGCTGGAAGTCCAAACCCCTCGCACACAAAACATCCTTTACCCCCTCCCTCCAACCATTCCTAGGCCGACCCCTACCCCGCCTTCCCTCCACTACAGATTTGTACACTCTTGAAGTCATTCTGTTTCGTTCCAGTCTCTCTACATGTCCGAACCACCACAACAACCCCTCCTCAGCCCTCTGGATAATAGTTTTGGTAATCCCGCACCTCTTCCTAAATTCCAAACTACGAATTCTCTGCATTATATTTATTCCATACATTACCCTCAGATATGACATCTCCACTGCCTCCAACCTTCTCCTTGTTGCAACATTCATCACCCAGTTTCACACCCATATAAGAGTGCTGGTATAACTATACTCTCATACATTCCCCCTTTGCTTCCACGGACAAGGTTCTTTGTCTCCACAGACTCCTAAGTGCACCACTCACCCTTTTCCCCTCATCAGTTCTATGATTCACCTCATCTTTCATCGACCCATCTGCTGACATGTCCACTATTAAATATCTGAATACATTCACCTCCTCCATATTCTCTCACTCCAGTCTGATATCCAATCTTTCATTACCTAATCTTTTTGTTATCCTCATCACCTTGCTCTTTCCTATGTTCACTTTTAAGTTTCTTCTTTTACAAACCCTACCAAATTCATCCACCAACCTCTGCAACTATATATATAAATATATATATATATATATATATATATATATATATATATATATATATATATATATATATATATATATATATATATATATATATATATATATATACATATATGTGTGTGTGTGTGTGTGAAGTAAATGATGTTGCTCTAGGATTTTCACTCTGGAAACCCTCATCAAGAGCTATTTCTTATTTCATAAAGTGAGTAATTCTGATAGAATACTCACAGATGTTTAATGTGTGGTTTATGTATTAGGAAAAACAAGAACTTACTCATAACAAAGATCACTTCAGTAGGCCTAGTAGCCCAGGCTGGGCAAGCCATACACACAGCCAACTATTCTCCCTATTTTTAAACCTCCCAAAGCATTTCCTTCAATGTCCAACATTATTTAGCTCTGTATTCCACTGACGTAAACATGTCTTGAGATATACTGCCAAAGTAATGGCATTTTTTATTTATTTTTAGAAATCTCAGTTGTTCTAACTTCAATTCTTTCGTTCAAATTTTCTTATTTTTAGATATTTTAGCACCTCATAAGGTCGCTCGTTGTTTAATTACATCTTCAGTTTGTCCATCTTAATTCAAGTGAACTGCTTCAGTGCTCTCACTCTGTCTTCATAAGAAAGATGTCTGTTACAGAGAATTCATTTTCTCATCTTTTTGTATTTGTTTTCGAGGACGACCATACATTTTCTTTCACAACCATGTCCGTTCCTGCCCAGGTATGTCCATTCTAGCACAGCCATCCCCATGGAGACCAGAACTGCGTTGCATAATGCCAATGCAACATTCCCAATAATATGTAGAGTGGTAACGCAACTTGTGGCTTCTGCTTGTACTTCTTGCTATGAGTCTACCGATGTCTATTAGTCATATTATGTATTGTTACACTAGCTTCAGATTTCGACACTTGGTCCATGACTTTGCAGTTGACCTTCATTGTATCATATCTAACTACATTTATTTCCCAGGGGCTGTATGACAGTTTATGGGCTCGGCTCTTCCCAGTGTATATTAAAATAATAATAATAATAATAATAATAATAATAATAATAATAATAATAATAATAATAATAATAATAATAAATGAAAATTCGGATTTCAACTTTCATATATTCCTTAATAATTTATACAGGTTTTTTTAAAAAATTGCGAATCACTGAGCTGAGGAACGTGAAGAATGTTTGAATTAATCCTTACCCTAAATCCAGTGTATGACGCGTTGTGGAGAAAATACACAGAATGCCAAACAACCTTTCACTGAAACAAAATTTCACTCTATGGATGAACAAGACACTTGCTGAGCAGTTGGGTACCTTTAAGGACCACACGTTTCTCCTTCTCCGCAGGGTTCCCTAGTCGAAATACAAAAGAGATAGGAGTCGTGGAGATGTGGATATGATGTGATTAGTTCCTCAGCTTGGAGAACAGATAGCTTTGTGGATGTCAGTGCTTCAGCCTCGGTGTGTGTGCATCTCCATAGCCTAGATCGAGCTGTGGGACTGATCACCTCATATCTACACCTTCACGATTCATGCTGTCTCTTCCGTATTTCGATTGAAGAAGCCTGCTAAGCAGGTGCAACGTCTCGTCCTAAAGATACCAAATTGCTGCACATGTGTCCTACTCATCTACCTGTCGGTACTGTATACCATTAATATATTGTTTTGCTTTGGGTAGAGCTTCATTTAAAGATTCATAATACACGGATGTCTCCCTACAGAGAGAGATCCGTTTTCTTAATAAAAGCTTAATCTGCAATGTACGTCTTTTCTTCACTATTGTCAACAGTACATTAAGTGCATCCTTGACCCGTTGTGTGTAAATCTTCAACTAATAAAGCATTTTATTACCTGTCTCATGACTCCTGTCCTACTGGAATAATATATTCTGTGTAATAAAACGCCCTGTATTTGTCTATAAAAAGACTCCAGGACCTTCTGGACGTACTGAAGTGTTTAAGCAAGATATATTCCTGTACCTAATGATGCTAATTTAAAAAATAATAATAAATAGCCACACACACTACACACACAGTGCACAGCCTCTCAGAGAGATTCTATCGCCGTTGGCAGCGTCGTAGCCAGTAAGATCTCCCAGGCTTCTTGTCTCTCAGCGGAGTTGGGGAAGACCAAGATCGTCTATCTCAGTTTAAGGTCGGCTACTGCTGGCCGGAGGCGCACCAGGGGCCAACTAGACGGATCTGTGGCCCCCTAGACAAGTGTTTCCCCAGTTTTTGTTGCGAGTCCTAGACTCCTAGACTATTGTGCTTCCCAGGCGGGGACCTAACTGAAGTTTTTATTCTCTTTCTCTTTCTCTCCCTCTCTCTCTCGCTCGCTCGCTCGTTCGCTCCTGGTGAAGTCTAGAGCGAGAGAAGGGATGCGCAAAAGGTGCTATTAGAACAGTGGGACTGGGGGAATAAGCAGGAGGATTAGAGATATTAGGGGAATCGCTAATCCCGTAGGGATCAAACCAACACTTGGGGAATGGAAAATAATCATGTTCAGCTAGAATAGATGTGATTTCCAATTCCTCAGATCAAAACTCTCTCACCAGCTCCAGGACACCCAGTGAAAGGAAAGAAAATGAGAAAACCCCAAAAGAATAAAGAGGTGGATACAATATAGCATAAACGTAATGGAAAATAGAGGGGTGATTCCTGCTGGAAGGCATAGCGAGGGGAAAAGAAGGAAAATTAAAGAAGGGGAGGGAAGGAGAGGTTTATTCAAAGAGGCATAGGGGAAAGCGAGAAGAAAGAGGGAGCCAGGTGAAAGAGGGGAAAAGAAAGGTGTTTGTTAGTGAATGAGGCTGGTTCCTGGGGGAAAAGGGGAGATGGAGCCAAGATATACAGGATGGGGAAGACGGTACGGGGAAAAGAAGCCTATTGCCAGGTACCTGCCTCTGAGGGGAAAAGGTGGAAGAAAGGGAAAGGAATTTAAAAGGCGTGGCTCCTATAGAGGTAAAAAGAGGGGAAATTGTTCGAGGGAGGAGCGGTCGGCTGTTTCTGGAGAGCGAAGAAAGTAGAAAGAAATGTTCGCTTAAATCACAAGGGTGAAAGGGGGATGTAGTTTACAGGTGTGTGATGTAAGGGGAATAGAGAGAGGGAGAGAGAGAGAAGAGGAGGAGAGGGGAGAGAGAGAAGAGAGAGAGAGAGAGAGAGAGGAGAGAGAGAGAGAGAGAGAGAGAGAGAGAGAGAGAGAGAGAGAGAGAGAGAGAGAGAGAGAGAGAGACAGAGAGACAGAGAGAGAGATCCTTAACCTTGTCAAACCCTGTGTAAAAAAAAGAGAGGAAGAGAGAGAACAATCGGAAACAGTTACATAAATTGAAATAAAGACAAATAACAAGAGCATTATTTGGAACAATTCTTTATTCTGACAAAATTGTGCTCAGTGTCGAGCATTAACATAACTTGATGAAGCTCAGTATTAAACTAGCATATTCATTCTTGTCAACCCAAAAGTAGCTGCTACAAGCAGGAACGAGAATGAAAAGGCATAACAGTAGACTAAACACACAGATAGCAAGCTGGAGGTGATACTTATCTTCCTAGAGACAGGATGCTGCCGTCTACCGAACTCTGACTTTGATGGGAGCGGGTCATCTCCAGCTCTCGGACCCGCATCATAACTTTCCACTGCCGTTATATTAGATATCGTATATACATTTGAACCCATGCATGGAGTTAGATTCTATGTAGCTTTTCAGTATATTTTAACGCAATTATTCCCATCATGAGGGGGGAGAAGTGTCTTGGTGATACTGAGGGGTCCCTTGTAATAATAACAACAACAACAACAACAATAATAATAATAATAATAATAATAATAATAATAATAATAATAATAATATAATAATAATAATAATAATAATAATATATTTACAGAACCCGCACATAGAAGAGATGAGCTTACTTGTGTATTCTTCCAGTCACAGTATTGTGCCTTTGTGTTGTTAATAATATCTTTATTTCTACAAGTACATGTACAAGGTATACAGACCATCGATGACGTCACTGACATACTACTATATATAGAAAGCCTCTTGTTATGCAGAGCATTTCGGGCAAATTAGATCAGTTTTGTCCCAGGATGTGACTCACACCAGTCGGCTAACACCCAGGTACCCATTTTACTAATGGGGAACATAGACAACCAGTGTAAGGAAACACTCCCAATGTTTCTACCGTCGCCGGGAATTTGTTAATCTCAAATTCCATAAAAATAGCATGATACTAACGTATTTAATTCTTCCAACTGAATAATAATAATAATAATAATAATAATAATAATAATAATAATAATAATAATAATAATAATAATAATAATAATAATAATAATAAACTAAATGGTAGTAAAAACTGAAAAGAGATATTACAACTAGTGGATAGTATAACCAAAGTGAAAATGGGTATATTCCATCTGGGGAATAAAGGGAAATGGGTTAACCAAAGGGATAAAAAGATATGACCTAGGGTGAAAAAAATGAAAAATAACAGACTAAAGGTTTGGAACCATTCGTAAATCACCCAAAATATTGAGAGGCAAAGTTAATAAGGTCCATCCTAGACAGTAACGTGTACACCAGGTGGAGCTTATGGATCATCATTAAACTAGGATAACCTTGTATCACAAGATTTTCAGGCAACACTTGTTGTTACATCAAGTTACTTTACACTATTCCTCCATTTTTACTGAATTATAGACTTGATAATTCCTCAGGACGGACCAAAACGCCATCTATAGTGTAGGTTTGTAGGGGAAATGATCTAATACCAGGAAAGGATAAGTGGGGGAGTCTAGCGCATCCCTTTTTCGTCTATCCCTTACCTCTATTCCTCTCACACTGCCCCTTGCGACAAATCCTTTCCAATTGGGTGGAGCAGGTAACCCATACTCTTCTCCAAATGTCCCATAACCAAGTTTAAAGGTATCAGGACCACTTACTTCCCTCAAGAAGAGCAGTGGAACTTTCTCTGACTACCCCCATTCCCCTCACTCCGGGAAAGAGCTATGGTTATTTGCCATGTTGAATTGCTTTAGTTTCCCATTACTCTTGATTCTCCCGTCTTTCTGCTTTTCGAGTTTCATGACTGCTGATGGACGGGTCTGGTTGCATTTTGAAGATTGTTAAATCAGCGAGCGAGCACGAGTGCGCACGCACGCACACACACACATACACACACACACACACACACACACACACACAACACACACACACACACACACACACACACACACAATAAACACACACACACATACACACACACCAGCTATCCACACCATCTGGAAACACCTACTCGGGTGTCCACAAACACACACCATCTGGAAACACAAACGCACACCATCTGGGAACACAAACACCAATCATTTCACACGCATATCTGAAAACACTCTTGAATTCCAACCCTTTCCTCATTTTCTAAACATTCAGTGTACGAAGGGGAAGATTCCTCTGATAATAACACTCACTGACCTATATTAGAACAAATATTTGAAACTGTACTTCAAATTTTCATATGCCTATATTCTATTATTTTTTGTATTTATTTTAATTGCCAAAACCGTTAAGTTAAGCAGCGCCAGGGAAAATGGAAGGTATTTACGTTTGATCCAAGGAAGAGGAGGGCAGCACAAATCCCTTGAATCAAGAGCACTTCACCAGCATCAAGAAATTCTCTTTTAAGGGTAAACTCTTACATAGCCAAGCCCAGTACACGTTATCTTATTAAGATGAAACCAGTGACACCGGAAAGGATTCGATTCCTGGACTGGGTGAAGCATGCAGGTGAATCTCCATACAACTGTTACCTATGTTCATCTTGTAGTAAATAAGAACATAGGTATCTGTGGACTGTTGTGGGTGACATCCCTGGGCTGCTGTTTTCAATATGAACTGATACTAGATAACAGCTCTAGAAATGTGAATTCAATAGTATAAAAAATACTAAGCGGGACATCATATGATAAAAAATCGCGACAGAAGACATTTTCTTTTTGTTTTCCTGACGAGCAAACTCCACACCCTCAGTCACTGTGGTGGCAGACATCAATACACAACCCCATCATGTCTTCCAGTTAGCCTAGGTGTACCTCAAGGCTTCATATTTGGACTCATTCCATTCCTTCTCTAATATTAATGACTTCATTTTTTTTCCAGATCTTGAAACCAAATCCCCTTGCGGATGATTCTGCCTTAATATTTTCGAAAACTGATTTTAACTCCTTACACGATACAATAAATAATTAACATATCTAGTCTTAGGGGTCAGTATTTAGTAGCCTTAAAGGCAGACGTCCTTTACCCCTTTAAATGACAAAACTGTTGAACTAGCTAGTTAGCAAATTACTTCACTGACAATTTTTTTAATGTTCTGTTTTTATGATGTCATTTTTATTGCTATTAAATGATCATGTCTTTTTCACTTTAATTATTTTTTTTTAGATCATGTTCATTCATTTCAATTTCTTCTGGAACTTACTGTCTTTTTTGTCTGAGAGATCTCTTTATTACTTCAGCATCCCTTATTTATTTTCTCATTTTCAATTTTTCTTATTCTCATTTTATTTACTTTTCTAAATTCACTATTAGTCTTTTTCTCTCGTTCTTAATTATGAGGTCCGATCAGATAACCAGTTCACTCATATGAAATAATTGTTTTTGTTTACATTGTTAAATATATATATGTATACATGATAATTATAATTTATTTTATTATATATTTAATTATATATATATTTAATATATATATTATATATATATATATATTATATATTATATATATATATATATATATATATAATATATATATATATATATATATATATATATATATATATTATATATAATATATATATATATGTATATTGTGATTGTTGTGTGTGTGTGTGTGTGTGTGTGTGTGTGTGTGTGTGTGTGTGTGTGTGTGTGTGTGTGTGTGTGTGTGTGTGTGTGTGTGTGTGTGTGCGTGAGTATGTATAAACTTAATCTTTTCATTAAATGATTTGTCTTACTGTATTTGTTTCATTCGTAATCTCTCCGATTATTGCCTTTTTACCCAACATTTTCTCAAGTACACTTGCATTTACTCTAATATCTCCCTTTTACTTTCATTTGTTTCGGTCATCTCTTTTGGCTATACATTTTATCCGGCCCATTCAGCCAAAATCTGGGATGGCTTCAATGATTCCATTTCCCCATTTATCTGTGATTTTCGTCTTTCCTCTCCGAAATTCCCTTTGCTCCCCCAAGTCGAACACAATGAAGCAGAATCTGTTTACCTTCAGTGGTTCGGATCCTCTGCGATTCTCTGGCAATGAGTCCAAATCGCTCTTAAATACCGTAGCTTTAAATCGATTACGGTGACCCAGATTCTCATCGCTGTTACGAGTCCGAATTCCAGATGTTCGAATTCCAGGTGATCGTAGCGATTGCAATTCCATTCTCTGCACTACGCATTTGTGTTTCAATACCTCTCTCTCTCTCTCTCTCTCTCTCTCTCTCTCTCTCTCTCTCTCTCTCTCTCTCTCTCTTCCGTTTTTATATAAATACTCAAAAGTCTATCCCAATTTCGTGATCTTCCTTTGCAAAAGTTTCTACTTCAAGAATTACTCTTGAAACCCCTCAATATTATTTTTGAAACCCCATCAACATTTTTCATAAAACCTTTCTGTATTATTTTTGAAACCAGTCAATATTATTCTTAAATTCCTCAATACAATTCTTGCAACATCACAGAATTTTTCTTTAAACCTCTCAATATTATTCTTCAAACCTCTCAATATTTTTTGAACCCTCTCATTATTCTTGAAACCCCTCAACATTATTTCTCAAACCTCAATATAAGTCTTGAAACCTCCTGAATATTGTGCTTGTAACCCCTCAATTTCAAAATAATCCAAAAATTCTTAATATCAGAAGTTTTCACCCCACATAAATTTGAAAATGAAAAGTACCATTTTCAAGCTCCCCTCAAAAAAAAAAAAAGCAGTGGATACTCCCCTTTCCCCTCCCCCCTCCCAGTGTCTCTCCCTCGTCAAATATTGTAACTCTTAGTAAATTTTAATTATGTCTGTCTATGGGTTCCCAGATAGTGTATCTTCCAAGGGATCCCATTAATTCCAATCCCAAATTCTTGGTCCCTAATTCCTAGTTCCTAATTTCATGTACCTGATTCTAGGTTTCTAATAAGAGGTCTCTAATTCTAGGGACCTAATTCTGGGTGTCTAATAATTCCGGATGTCTGATTCCAGGTGTTTATTTCCAGGTCTCTAATTTAGGGTCTCTAATTCCAGGTCCCTAATTCAGTGACTCTGATTCCAGGTTCCTAATTAAGAGTCCCTAATTCAGGATCTCTAATTTCAGGTCCCTAATTCCAGGTCCTTAATTCAGGGTCTATAATTCCAGGTCCCTAATTCCTCGAGCGTAGTATAAGGTCAATGAACGGTGAAAATAACTGGTTTTATTGTCTCCTCCTTCTTACTTCCATCTTTATTAGCTTTGTCCTTCTTTCTTGCCTCTTTCATCTCCAGCTTCCTCCTTCCTTCTTGCTAGCGTCTTCTCCCAGTTTCCACCTTCTTTCTTGCTTCCATCTTCTAATCTTCCCCAAGACGACTCCGCGTCTCCTCTCCATCTACTCTCCTTTATTTCTCTTCCCACCTGCTACGTTAATAGTATAATGATCGCGTAGGGTCACACAGATGACCCGTTAGGGAGAGGAGAAGAAAGAAAGTAGGTGTAAGAGGAGGAGGAGGAGTAAGAGAAAGAAAAGGAGGAAGAGATGGAAGAGGAGGAGAGAAGGAGAAGAGTAGAAGGAAAAGAAGGGGGAGGAGTAGGAGAAGAAGGAATAGGCGTAGGAGGCGGAGGAGAAGGAGGAGGAGGAGGAGGAGGAGTAAGAAAAGAATGAGGAGGAAGAGGAAGAGATGGAAGATGATGATGAAGAGGAGGAGGAGGAGGAGGAGGAGGAGGAGGAGGTTGACCTCTAACCCCTCGTCTTCCCTCTCCTTGCTTTTATCCCCCTTTTTTTCCTCTTAATCTGCCCTCCCTGTTTTTCTTTTTGCCTTCCCCCCTTCCCCTCTTCTACCTCTTCTTTCCTCCTTCACTTGATCCCCCTGCCTCATTCTCTTATCTCCCCTGTCTTTCTTCTTATTCCTTCTTCCCTTCCTCTTATCCCCCACTCTTTCCTCTAACCTCCCCTTCCCTTTCTCTTGCCCTCCATTTACCTCCTATTATTCCCCCCTTCCTCTTATCCTCCTGCCCCTCTTTCAACTTCTACTTGTGGCCTAATAACCTAATATCATCTGTGTGCCTTGGATGTACAACACAGGGAATAGGGAGGAAGCTAACGATAAAGGGGGGAAAGGGAGATCTGCCATTTGTACCCTACCCCTACCTTCTCCTTCTCTCCCCCTCCATCCCCTTATCCACCCCTTCACTGCACTAGTTGGGTTAATGACCTAATTGGACCTGTAGGGCAGGGGGAGCAAATCCAAATGGGAGAAGAGGAATGGTTGGGAGGGAGGGTGGGAAGGAAGGGTGAGCAGGGAGGGTGGGGAGGAAAGGAGACGTGGAAGGGTAGGAACGAATGGCAGGCATAGAAAGCGGGGATATAGAGGGAGAGAGAGAGAGAAGAAATTGGGTAGGAAAACGATTCTAATGATTTGCCCATTGATGCTATCGGTGCATTCAAGGTCATGGACAGCAGTTCAGTGATAGATCAAATAACTCTAGTTACCCCTCAGAGAATTTCTAAGTCTTACGAAAATTTTAATAGTAGTGAAGATTCTATATTTCCTAGGTAGAAATATGAATGCAAAGGCAAATATGAATAAAGATTATTTCGCTGGGACAGACAATGATCTTCTGAGTGACACAGAGTGTTATTGAGAAACTAGAAAAAATCCTTTAAGTTTGAAAGTAATTTTAATAAATATGACTATCGAAAGATAAGGATGAATTAATTAAAAGTCTATGGTAACCACCGTCATTATTTTTAATGTAATGTTTAGGCGATTTTTTTATATAATGTTTAGGTAATGTTTTTATGTAATGTTTAGTTAATAATCTGTTGGAAACAAATTGTCAAAACACCTCATAAACATATAAGGCAATTTGCAGTATAGGTTTCTAATTGTATCATACAGGACAATAAGGATCTTGTTGGAAAATTAAGTAAAAGAACTTATATTAGTGAATTCAACAAGGTCAGATTTGATGTAACATCAGTATTTACAAAGGTCTCTGTTGATGACTTATTCAGTTTTCTGCCTGAAGATATATGCATTTAAAACCTACTATTGCCTGTGTCCTTAAGCAATAAATTTAATAAACTGCATTACTGGTGTAAGTTTTGTAATTAATAATGAGTGATACACCGTAAAGTTTGGTATGGCACTGGGGACTCCCCTTTTTCCACTCCAAGGAAAAAATTTAAGGTATATATGTCGTGCTGAATGGGTAAAACTTGCAATTTTGGCTTAAATAGCAATGCTCTTCTTGCCTAATAAGGCAAACGAAATTTTGTGTATGCAATAATTTCGCAAGAATCATTCTGAACCTAACGAAAAGAATATATTTCATTGTGTTTGTTTATTATTAAATTTTTGTAAACTTATCTAAAATACATTTAGTTGGATTAAGCTAAACTAAATTGCTATAATAAGGTTAGGTAAGTTTTCTGAGGTGTCTTTGGTACAAAATTATTAATCTTTTCATTAACATAAATGAAAAAATATATCTTTAAACGTACAAGAGAAAATTTTAGAAAGGACTTAAACTTGAATGAGTTCTTGCTACTTTACCAATTTTACGGCACGACACACACACACACACACACACACACACACACACACACACACACACACACACACACACACACACACACACACACACACACACACACACAACACACACACACACACACACACACACACACATATATATATATATATATATATATATAATATATATATATATATATATATATTATATATATATATATATATATATATATATATATATATATATATAAGAAATCTTATTTACAAAATAGTGCGATATAAATTTTGAGGCAGAAATGAAAGAATTTTCAATATGACGCTTTTCTGCGTTTAACTTATCGAGTTACTCTCTATGAATATTTTTTTATATATTAAAACGATTTTTTTGGAACCCTGGCTAGAATTGTATAATCAACACAAAAGGGAAAACAAATACAATAGTCAAAATATTCAAAACAAACACACAAAAACAAACAAATAAAAACTGAAATTGCAACACACATCTACATGGAAATGCAAAAAATGCAAATGTTAATGTCACTGCAGAATTATATGTAAATTAGGAAGGAAACACAGGGCAATATTATCATTCCACAAAAGTGGATGACAATCATAAAAAAACGAGAATATTAAGACTGACGAAACACAATTGTGTATGTTCCGCTAAATCCGAATAGATGGAAAAAAATATATTATTCATAGTCTAAAAAATCTGGATAAAAATCCCCCCCCCCAAAAAAAAAAAAAAAAAAAAAAGTTGTGCGTCAGCATGGAAGGCAATCAAGTTTGACCCAAGTAAAGGGGAAGATATCTCCAAATCCACGGATCAAGAGCACTTCACCAGCTTGAAAGCACCCTCCTGGATGGCTCAGTGGTCTGGAATGAGACTCACGAGTGTCATCGCTGAGTAATGGTCGTGCTGAGACGCTCCTCTCATCACTATTAACAACGTAATTTAGTTGACGACAGAAGAAAAATGTCTTAACAGCTTCTAGTCTCAGAGGTCGAGCGTAAATGTCTTGAAGAGTTATGGCTGGGGGAAGCTAATTAGATTTTGAGCTGTAAAAACTAAAGACTAACAGACTCTAATCGAGCTGATGATGATGCTCTTGGGACCCACCTCCTCCAAAAAGGAACTTAATATATATATATATATATAATATATATATATATATATATATATATATATATATATATATATATATATATATATATATATAATATATATATATATATATATATATATATATATATATAGTTATTTATTTATCCGGGCAGGAAGATAACACCAAATTTTGTATATTTTCCGGTGGATAATATGATCAGCATATTTAGTATATAACAACAAACGACCCATCAACACATATGACCATCAATTTACTGAGTAAAAGTAATGGAATTTCCCGATTAATGAACCATACCGAAGCCAGCCCTCGGTGAAGTCTATTATATTTTGCGGTGCCTCTGGATAAAAATATACATACCAGTGTATTGCAAAATATTATAGAAATTTGCAGCGAAATAGCCCGCATATGTTACCCCCACCCGCTCCAATTTTCAAAGGAAATTTGGAGTTTCATAATTAACGTAGATTTAAGTAGTGAAATCTAACCGTCAGCCCGAGGCTACAAAACTGCGAGTTTCCTGGTGTTTAGAATTTGGAAACGATCAGTTTTATCACTTCAGAGTAATCAAACCAAGTTATAAAATCATCTGCTCTTACTCCCGTAGCAAGAGATAGAAAAAAAAGGCATAAGGCGTGACCTCCAGTAGTCTAAATCTCTCGTCTGACAGATGAAGACCCTCTTACACTTGTTTTCTTAAAGGATAATGACGAAGTAGTCATCTCCTTGGCGTTTACGAGGCCAGAAACGGCCATCACCCGAGCTATAAACTCGAGACCAAGTAGGTGTAAACACTTTATGGCTATTTAAATGTTTGCCGTGAAACAAAAGTGGCTTTTGGAGTGGCGGGGATGATTTATCGCTTCACTAGTGGCTTTGTTAGGAGGCGGCGAATGGTTTTACGGAAGCGGAAAGCAATTCAGCTTGCAAATAGGGCGAGGGCCCGTGATTTATCAGGCGGAGAAAGATGCTCCCGACTCAGATTTGCTGGCGGAGGCTGAGGATGAAGTGCGACTGATTGTCTCTTGAAGATGTCAGCACCAACGCCAGGAGCACACATCAGGAGGAGGGTACTTCCTCACTTCTGCAACTATTACTACTACTGCTACTACTACTACTACTACTACTACTACTACTACTACTACTACTACTACTACTACTACTACTACTGCTACTACTATTACTTCTACTACTACTACTATTCTACTACTACTACTATTACTACTGCTAATACTACTACTTTTACTACTACTACTAATATTACTACTCATACTATTACTACTACTACTATTACCACCACTACTATTACTACTGCTAATACTACTACTTTTACTACTACTATATTACTACTACTACTATTACTACTAGTACTATTACTACTACTACTAATACTACTACTACTACTATTACTACTACTACTACCACTATTGCCGCTACTACTATTACTACTACTACTACTACTACTACTACTACTACTACTACTACTACTACTACTACTACTACTATTACCACTACTACTACTATTACTACTACTACTACTACTACTATTACCACTACTACTATTACTACTACCACTGCTGCTGTTTTTGCTCTTGCTTCTACTTCAACCACTATTGGTGCTATTACTACTACTATTACGTCTACTGCCGCTACTGCTACTACTACTAGTTGTTACCACTACTACTACGTCTCCTACTATTTCTACTACTGCTAGCTACTATAATTAGTGCTACTCTCACTATTACGTCTTCAATTGCTACTATCATTAATGCTACTGTTACTTTCTTATTACGACTACTACTAGCACTATTACTCCCACTGCTTCTACTGCCGCTACTACTACTACTACCTCTATTACTGCTACTATTATTCTACATTATACAACTAATATCCCTACTATGATCTACTTCTACACTGCTAATTTTTCCTAGTGCTATAAACGTTAACGCAAATAACAACTCTATTACTAAAGAAATTAAAGAAATTAAATCATGTGGAATCTTATGAGGTGTTTGCAAGAAGGTTTCAACAAGAGTCAAGAAAGAAATAGGAAAGATTACGAGGTGTGAGCAGAAGTATGTGTTTAACGATTTTGTGTTGCCAGGGATATGCGCGGAACAACTGTGTTGTGTTTTGTGTTTGAAATATGTGAAGAACAATCGTATAAATTTTGAGGAAGCAATTTGAAGCACTTTTTGTTTTAAGATGTTAGGAAATTTTATAAAAAGTTAATGAGGAAGAGATCTATGTTACATTGGTGTACTCCAGAATAGAACTCAAAAATATGTTGGCAAAATGCTGAAAAAATCGACAAACGATGGACGAAAACTTTAATTAGAGCTCTATGAAGCTCAGCTTCAAAGAAAATATAAATTCCTAAAGAAATATGATAAAAATTTACAACAACAAATAGGAAGATTTCTTGGTACTTTCATTATGGGTAAAATGAGTCTACACACACACACACACACACACACACACACACACACACACACACACACACACACACACACACACACACACTCGCACACACACACACAGAGTGTGTGACCCAATAGCGACCAGTTAAGAGGCGGGGCTAAGAGCTATGCATAGACCCCAGCCACCACAATTAGGTGAGTACAATCACACACACACACACACGCGCGCGCGCGCATATATACAACAGGTCTAGTGTCTAATCGACATGTGCCTAGGACAAAATGGTAACTAACACTAACACACACACACACACACACACACACACACACACACACACACACACACACACACACACACACACACGTGTTACCAAAATGTTCCCACATGATCTGCATATATACCCCTTCTCTTAAAGCATAAAAACTATACACATCACATGCGTCTTGGAAGGACTCCCGAAAATATATAATACATTTTACGTCTGCCACTCAGCCAGTGAATTCTTCTCCTGAACGTCGCAAATCTTCTTGTGTTTCCCTCATTGTTTGTTCATACCTGAATTACAGAAAAGAGTTGGTTAATTGATTTGTTAGGTTAAAAGTCATCGGTTACAAGAGGGTCATTACGGTTGCATGCTACCTGTTCACCACCAGCCAATAACACTTGAACCCTTACAAGAGTGATCAGAGTAGGGGAGGGAAGTGAAAGGGAGCTCCAGTTGCTAGGATCAAGAGACCTTCGCGAGATCAAGGTCTCATTCCCCCATTCCTTGTTGGAGAATACCTTTTTCAACAATAGATTTTCTCGACTTCGTTGATTGTCTCTCTGGAAAAATAATTACTCTAAAGGGATGCGTGTATGCTGGTGAAACGCTCTTGATCCACGGAGTTGGAGGTATTAACCTTTCCCTATACTATTTATGATACACAAAAGGGGAGAAATACAGCTCCCAGAAGCTGTATTACCCCCAAGGGTTTAGATCTTTCCATATTAATAATAACGCTAATTAAAGTAATAATAATAATAATAATAATAATAATAATAATAATTCATTTGTTTTTTATTTATTTATTCGTTATCTTCTTTATCATAACATATGCCTAAGAATAGGAATGTAATAATCTCTCATCTTTCTGATATTTCATCCATGCATGATGCAATACAGTCAGCATGTTTGCTTAGTTACAAATTTAAAATAACAGTTTCCTTACAGGTAGCATGTTACCGGGAGCCTCCCTTCAGTTCTACGATCAACTAGTGCAGACTGAGAATATTAACTTTACTGCAGTTCGCTTGTAGGGTAAGAAAGACTATGCACACGGCCACCATCTTAGGAACTGAAGGAGTTTGATACACACACACAAACACATACACACACACACACACACACACACACACACACACACACACACACACACACACACACACACACACACACACACACACACACACACACACACACACACACACAAACATATGCATACACTCAGTGATCATTTTATTAGGGTCACCTGTACACCTATTTGTTAAAGCAGATATCTAACCAGCCAATTACGTGGCAGCACTTCAGTGCCCAAGGGCATGCAGATATGGTGAGGAGATTTAGCTGTTGTTCAGCCCAAACCTCAGAACATGGAAGAAACGAAATCATAGTTAATGCCAGAAAAGGTGGTTTGAGTATCTCAAAAACTGCTAATCTCCTGTTTTTTTTTTTTTCACGCACAACAGTCTCTAAAGTTTACAGAGAATGTTATGAAAAATACGAAACATCCAGTGAGCGGCAGTTCTGTGGACGAAAACGCCTTGTTAATGAGAGAGGTCAGAGGAGAATGGCCAGACTGATTCAAGCTGACGTTACAACAGTGGCGTGCAGAAGAGAATCTCTGAAAGCACAACACGTTGAACCATGTAGGGGATGGGCTACAGCAGCGGAAGAATACTGGGTCCGCTTCTGTTAACTAAGAACAGGAAATTGAGGATACATTGTGTATAGGCTCAGCAAAAGTGGACAGTTGAAAACTGAAAAAAACGTCGCCTGGTCTGGCGAGTCGCGATTTCTGCTGCGATATGCAGATGGTAGGTAAAATATTTTAGTAAACATTTTGAATATGGTGGAATGGGGGATTCTTAGCCTGATTATGCAACCGATAAATCTACAGAAACTGCGTAATACTGTCATGTCAACATGGACCAGAATCACTAAGGAATGTGTCCAGCACCTTGTTGAGTCTATTTCGCAAAGATTTCAAACTGTTCTGAGAGTAAAGGGGGACTCTTCCCAGTACTAGAAGGGTGTACCTACTGGAGTAACAACTGTGCGTGTATGTAAATATATATGGTCCAACAGGTCTGTTGCAGTGTTCCTCATTTCTTATATGCATATATATATATATATATATGCATATATATATATATATATATATATATATATGCTTGAGTCTGCCCAGGTTGACATATTTCCTAAGATGTGCACCTTCATATGATAACCCTATACTGCACGAATATGACAGTATTCTGAGGCAGATTTTTACGAAAGTACTTAACCTTACTCTAGAAGACGGGCAGTGGAACCAAGCTACACTTCCAGTCAGACTAGGAGGCATTGGTGTCCGCAAGTCATCACAGATTGCGTTACCTGCTTTTCTGTCCTCGTGTATTGCATCCAGAGAGCTTGTAGCAGCGATTCTCCCTGAACATCTTAGGGACAAGATTGGAGCCCAGGACCAAAAATTCCTTGACGGAGCAATGATCTGGGATAATCTAACGGGCTCAGAAACCAGACCTGCTCCCCCCAACAACTACAAACAATCGCACTGGGATGGTCCAATAGTGGAAAATATAGCCTCAACGATGCTTCAGAGTGTGTCAGGGAAGGATAGAGCCGCCTGCTGGCAGTGAGAGCCCCTCATGCTGGGGACTTTCTGTTGGCTGTTCCCAACTCCAGCCTTGGCACACGCCTCGACCCACAGACCATCCGCATCGGTGTTGCCCTTCGACTTGCCGCCCCTATTCTCGCCGAACACAGGTGTATTTGTGGCAGTGAAGCAGCAGACCGATTCGGGTACCATGGTCTTGTGTGCCGTAAATCCGAGGGAAAGATTGCAAGACATGAGGAGGTTAATAACATTATCAAGAGGAGCCTCACAACAGCTGGATGCCCAGCAGTAAGGGAGCCACCCCAACTATGCAGATCTGATGGCAGCCAGAAGCGTCCAGATGGTATCACCCTTCAAGCCTGGACAGATGGGAAGCAGGTGGTGTGGGACTATACATGTGCATCTACCTTGGCTGATACCTATCTCCAATACACCAGGGAGGAAGGAGGGGCAGCTGCCAGCTTTAGGGAGTCCCAAAAGTCTAGAAAATATGGAGAACTTGCCCATCATTATATGTTTGTTCCCATAGGCTCAGAGACCCTTGGCTCATGGGGAAAGAGTGCATCTAATTTCCTTAAGGAGCTGGGAAAAAGACTCATCAGGGTAACTAGGGATCCCAGGGCAGCTAGTTTTCTGTTCCAGCGGCTCAGTGCGGCTGTTCAAAGGGGTAATGCATGCTGCATTTTGGGCACGCGCCCCAGCTCTGAGGAGCTGGATGAGATTTTCGCCTTATAATCGGTGATACACACGTAACAACATGTACCGTATATGCCACCTTTATATCAACAATGTATCTCTTAAATCTTCTGTGCCATA
>NC_069427.1:23830112-23832612 GCF_026875155.1 Cherax quadricarinatus | reverse complement strand
AAGTCCACCATTGGAGTGGGCTACACAGAGAAGCAGACTCCACCACAACCACCATCGCCGGTCCTGACAATGGCAACCCGTAAGCCATTCTCAGTACCCACAAAGCCCGGCCAGGTACAGCATCACTTCCCATGCTACCCCTACTTTAACCTCCACGTAGCTGACAGACTTTATTTCAGATAACGATTTCCTTTCAGTACTAAAAGAACGCAATCAGTATGCTGTGATTTTTCTCCGTCACCTGAGGAAAAGACTTTAAATTACCTATCGATTTTTCTTACAGGGTCAATTATTACCATTAATACTTTTTCCTGTGATAAATGAGACACGTACTCAACACTTAGGCATCTTAACGGATAAAAAGTTTCATCTGTTCAGATGGCTTTATCAGTCGAATAAAAAGGAAGATAAAGCTACTGAGAAGGTGAAAAGAATCATCAATAGAGATGCCTAAACACTGCACAAGTCTCTTACTTATCTACTTGTCCGTACAGCATTGAGTGAATAAAAAACTTCTCTGTCTTTTACTGTTTCTACCGCCATTGGTATCTTCAGCTGCCATCAGCTGAAGATACTCAACCAGAACATGAAGGTAATCTCTGTATCTTTGAGTGTCCCGAACCTCAACAGCCGCAACCACCTTAAGTTCCCTTAGATTGTACTACCTCTGAGACAATATTCAAGGTGAAGCTAATCACTCTTTCCATGGATTATATCTCTGTTTATCTCCCATTTCCTAGGCACTGTATGACCCCAACGGGTCAGCGTATGGGTTATACAAGCATTTTCAGAACATGAGTGCTGGATCAGCCTAAATAGTTACAATAGTTACCAGTAAACAAGAATCGTCTACTCTGAGTAATGGACCAGTTCTATACGTGTTTTTTTTTTACTTGAATGTTGTTTATGTGTAGAAATATTTTTTCCCACTTTCCTGGTGGGTTTTTGTTCCTTATGTATGTCTTCCGTTTGGTATGAATATGAGTGAAAATTCACCAGCTTGTCAAAGGATTCACCTCAAATACTGTCGATAATGAGGAAGAAAACAAATGTTGCAGATTAAGCTTTTATTGCTAGTTTTAAAAGCTTACTGCACCTAAAAAGCCTTATTAGGACTTACAATGCTTTCTGAGACTTATAAAAATTTATCGGGATTAATAAAAGTTAACTGAGACTTATGAAGACTTACTGATACTTATAAAAGCTTGTGGTGCAACGTGTGTTTCTCTTCACAGGCATATTATATACTTCCTATATAGATTTAACCCAATTTCTGATAGCTCTCTGTTAAATAAATTGAATAAAGACATATAATTAAATTAAATACCGCCGCTCCGCTACCACATAGCTCCAATTTCCTTAAAAAAAATATTGTGGACAGTACCACATGCATTACTGAATGCATTATCTTTTCCTTCATTTACGTATGACCGACCACATCTTTTTTTTTTTTTTTTTTTGAGCTCACCTACCTTTTCTCAACTACGTATGGAGACCCAAAAAGAGGAATAACACGCCATTATCACTCCTTCCCTAGCTGGTTTTCAGAGAGTGATCGATACGGTTTACAAAATCGTCAAGTTGAAGAATTATACACAATAAAGATTCCTAAATGTACAAGTGTCTCATTCTTCAGTTAGTGATCAGCTGAAAAGCAATTTATTAACTTCCAGACACCCCGGTCACTGCGAGTCTCCTACGAAGGTGAATGTTAATGAAGCTACCTATTGTTGGTATCAGAAACAAGGAACAAGGGTAACAAAGGCGGCTGCTAATGAAGCCAGCCTGTTTTGGTTTGGGAAAGGACTAAGGATCTCCAGCAGAGACAGAAACCTTTGGGTAGTTAGAAAATTGAGGAGGGAGGAATATTGGAGGGGGGTGACACGAGGAGGAGGAGGAGGGTAGGCAGAGGAGGTTATTGCTTCGTAGGATTGTGTGGAGGAGAGCTTTGATAACCCATTGTTGGAACTGGATCGATTTCGACACCTAGAATGGAACTCACTTGAACTCTGTGGATTCGTTAGGCGATACTTCGAGGCTGTGAGGATTCAGTCCCTTTCTATATTTTTCTTTCACTTGTATTATATATATATATATATAATATATATATATATATATATATATATATATAATATATATATTATATATTTATATAATATATATATATATTAAATATATATATAATATATATAAAAATATAATATATATATATTGTGCGAATATTAAAACTGTAATTAGCAAGAAACTCATTTAAAATTAGTCCTATCGAAAACAATACATTAAAGATAATTTTTCCCTTATATATGAAAATTTTTTTTGCACAAAAGTATCTTAAAACTTTTAACTTATTATAACAGAAAAATTTATTTTAGCCATAACCAACTTTAAAATATTATTAATTATTTAACAATAATTTAATACTAAACAAACACATAAATATATTTTTTCGTTATATTAAACAATGATTTTTGCGACATATTTTTTTTGCATACACAAATTT